>VWYI01037563.1:498503-581278 GCA_013399455.1 Anthoscopus minutus | reverse complement strand
GGATGGATGGATGGATGATGGATGGATGGATGGAGGGATGGATGGATGGATGGATGGAGGGATGGAGGGATGGGTGGATGGATGGATTATGGGTGGATGGATGGATGGATGGGATGGATGGGTGGATGGACGGGTAGATGGGCAGGTGGATGGATGGATGGATGGGTGCATGAAGGATGGATGGATGATGGATGGATGGATGATGGATGGATGGATGGGTGGATGATGGAAGGATGGAGGGATGGAGAGAAAAAGGAAGAATTACCAACTGAGTTCCCCTTTTACAGGCATTCCCTGAGTTTGGCAAAGCACTGGAGAAACATCCAGTGACTAACAGCAGCACCTTCTGCAACATCTTTCCTCTGAAGAGCAACAGAACCCATCGGGCTCATTCCTTATTCTAACGCTGACAGCTTTATATGGACATCATGGAGGTACCAAGCATTACAAGCCAAAGGCCAACTCCAGCATCTACATGAATGAGGGTCAGCTTTAAGTCCTTCCCAGGAAGCTGTGGGGGTGGGTTTCCAGCTACAGTAAAGGTGTTTAAAGGTGCTGGAACCTTGCAGGATCCTGGCTGATGACACAGAATACAAATCAGCATTTGGGAAAAAGAAGCAGAGGTTTGGAAAACTGGAAACTAGTGGATCAAGTGAAGTTTCAACTGGAAATTTCAAGCAGAAATTTGATAAAAACGAAACCCTCAGATTATGTCATGGCTCAGAAGGAACTGCAAACTCAGTGTGAAGGACTCAGCTCCACACTGTGGCAGAGCCCCCTTATCCTTTTCTTCATTCAGCACCCTGTCTGGATTAAACATTCCAGTTAATCCTGATCTCTTTGAAATAAAACCCAGTATATTCCACGTCCAAGCATCCAGGCACTTCCCCCCTACCATGCTGATGTTACAGAAGAAAAAATATGAATATAAATCCAAGAGAAATGAGCTGCTCAGCCCAGCAGCCTTACCGGAACACCTCAAGTGGGGCAAAGACAGTAGAAATGATGTCTGCAGCGTAGGGAAAGATCTGCATGGAAGTGAGGGAGATCTGGATGGTCCACGCAAAACGCAGGATGACATCTTCTACAATGGCACAATAGTAGTATGCCTGAGGAGCAACAAGAACAAAGCAGCTCAACAAACACCTCTCTGCACCCAAAAGACCTCATCAGGTCTTCAGGAAGCTACAGAATCTGCTGCTCAAACTCAAGCAAAACGAATAGAAAGGATCTCTTGGAAACAAATCAGCTCTACTGCTGGAAAATCCTAGCCTTTAGCATTGAAAGGCTCCAGTGGCCAACTGCAACATGCTCTAAACTCAGCAAGTTTGGTTAAAATGTTACAAGCCTGTCCTAAGGTAAAAGCAGGCTGCGTACGCACTTTCTGTGGGTAGACAATTCCTTCTCGGAGAAAGGTATTTTCACCAGCATTTTTGTCAAAGAGACCCCAGTCCATCTTCAGGTCCCAAATGAGGGTATAGCAAGAGCTGATGAAACAGAAGATAATCCACAGGTAGAAGAACACTTGGGTGTCACTGTGGTTTTTAGCTGGAAAAGAGAAGAACAACATACTTCTGTAGAACTGAGAGCACATCCCTTCTTAAAACAGCTACAGACTGCCTCATTGGAGCAGGGGAAATCACCTCTTCTATCCAGTTCCTGGGAAAATACATCAAATACTAATCTGAGCCGAACCAAAAGCCTTAGCAGGATCTGCTTTATATTGTTCAAATTCCATTTTCATCTCGTTCAGCTTTCAGCACCTGGGATTGAAATCTATATTAATATTTGGAACAGGCTCCCAGGAAGTGGTCCCAGTGCCAAGCATTCCAGAGTTCAGGATGGAGGGCCAGGAGCTGGACTCGAGGATCCTTGTGGATTCCAGCTCAGGATATTCCATGATTTTTTTTTTTTATATTCTTGGACTGATGGCAGAGCTGCCGTTCTGGCTCTGAACAGCAGGTGGAAGCTGAGGGCCACATATCACAAAGGACACGGGTTTGTACAAAGGATACAGCAGAGAGGCAGAGCTCAGTTAGGAGGGTTTGCTAAGAAAATATTTGAGATTGTATTAACATCAGCAACTGTGAATTAGTGCACTAAAAGCCCGAAGAGCATGGGCAGTACAGGAATTACCACCAGCCGTTTCACTGCTCCTGGTGGCAAAGGGAAAAGTCGGCAGTGCATTAAAGTGTACAAATCCTTAAAGCAGGCTCTGTATGGAGTTTTAAATACCCATACAGAGCTCCACGTGAGAAACAGGACACTGTGGGCCCACCATCTGCTCAGCTGGGGATAGGTTTTTCCAGCTAAGTTTTTTCCCACTCCCCCCTGAAAAGGTTACATTGCTCTCAATTTGGCTACAATTCCCTGCATCAGCTGGCCGGGGAAAACCAAGCAGAGCTGGCAATTCTGTTTGTTTTTGAAAAGCTGTCTCAAAAATTTCATGCAAATGAAACACATTACGATGATTTGGAAGGCTGAGACATTTTGCACCTGGCTGCTAGCATGAATCTCTCCTTTCTGGGCAGCCTCAGCAACTGCTCATTCACCGATTCCCTCTAACAAAGCAAGTAACATTTCTAGTACAAAAAATGATGTTTTTAGCTCAAGCCACACTACATGACAGCACCTTTTCCTATATCTGTGGCTTTAAAACAACAGAATCCCTGCAGCTTATCAGCCAGGGAGCAACAGGGCAATCTGCCCTCTCCTTTCCTCTGCATTTCTAGCAATTACCATCTACATGTAACACGGCAATCCGATAAAATTAATGGAGGTGAAAATGAGAGCACATTCCTCCCATTATGCCTTTCAGCCTTCCTGGACATGATGTGCAGGATATAGGTCAAACCCACACAGCTCCTTCCCCTCTCAAAACACCCCTCACCAAGGCAAACCTCTCAACAGCCACTTATGCAGCAAAGCCTGTTTTGCACCGTCGGCGCAGGAAAAGGGCACGGGATGGCTGCAGCTCCCAGATCTGAGCAGCTTCCCTGCTTTGGGGCAAGGCTGGAAGCCTTTGAGCACACCCCACATCCTCAGCTTGGCCAAGACACGGGTCTAGCATGGCATTCCTGGTCCCTGCAGAGGCGTGACGTCACCCAGAAGCGGCACTCACGTCCTGCGGAACGCGGATGCCCAGGTACCTCAAACGCTGCTGCTGCTGCTGCTGCCTGGAAACAGCCTCTCCCAGGATATTTTTAACGTGCAGCTGCCCACAGTAAGGGACACAGGTGAGGATTTGGGAGCTTAGCAATGAGGGCTGCACTGCCAGGTTTCGTTCCCCCCCACCCTCAGCTTCTCCAAAGCCTCCACAACATTATTTCAGGAAGAAAAGGCAGATGCTGACATTCGGTGACTCATGAGACACTAAGCCTGTTCTTTCCAGCATTATTTTTAGCTCATTAGATCTCCATGTTTAGTTCCCATTACCAGACCCTAAAGGATAATTCAGAGGCAGTTCATGGGTTTTATGTGCTTTCAAAGCACCTAAAATGCTGCTCCAAAAATGCCCTGTGAGGCTGCAATTCTTCCTCTCACCTTAGGCTCGAAAATTACCTTATGCTGCTTTGGGTTGGGTTATATATTTTTTTCTTTTTTTTCCCCTTAAGGACAGAATTCAAATAAACTGAATCTTATTCCACATCTTCATGGAGCAGGCAGAAGAGCAGGGAAGCATTGCTGGGCAACTCTTTTGGAGTTCTGTAGTCATGGAGGGGCTGGTCTGCCCCATGATTATCATCCCCAAGCACACAAGGGACAAACAAAAGTCTGTCCTAAGCTGGCAGTTACAGAGGAAGGAGATTTCAAAGGTTCTTGCTGCTTAAACCTAAATCCCAGAATGGCTCAGGCTGGAAGGGACCTGGACCAACCTCTCTGCTCAAGCAGGGTCATCCCAGAGCATGTGGCACAGGTTCTTGTGAGCAATTACAGAAAGGAGAACTGGGAAGGAAAAGGCCCAAGTGAAAAATCTAATCTCACCAATCTCAAGAGGATGTGCCTGCTTTCAGTTAAGTTATCCTGGGCTCAGTTCCCCTCTCCCTGCCTTTGCAGCAGCCTTTTCAGTGGCACCTGGGCTCACACTGCTGGCCCCTTGCTCTTGCTCCCTTTCTCACCAACCAGCTCTGCAATGAATTCAGCTCCTGAAAGAATTCATTAAAACCCAAATCACTCCCTGGTAAAATGCCCTAATCTGAAGTAGCCTATTGTCTTCAGTCTCAGCCTCCAAGTCCTTCCTTTAATCACTTATCCTCCTTTTCCTCCTGCCTGCAGTTCTGTTTGATACCTCCCTTCCTTCTGTCCTCATTGGTATTCAGCTAGTGTGCAGAAATATGTTACTGCTCCAGGCAAGCAATTATAGCTGGGTCTCTGCTGGCTGGTCCAGGCAGCCCTCTTCACTGCTGCTCAGGGGGAGAGAAAATCAAGGCATTCATATTCTGCCCAGAGGCTCCATCAACTCCTGGCCTGCCGGTTTTCCAGGAGCAACACAGAGCTCTGCATATTTATGATGATGTCAGGGTCTATTTAAGCAGGAACTGTTTCATCCTGTGTGTTTTTTCTTTGTTTAATGAGGTGCTAGAAAACACCAAAAACCATGAGAGAGGGAGAGAGCCTCCGGATGAGAGCAGCACTCTGGACACCTGGCAGATCTCAACCTCTCCAGGAAGGAAAAAAGAGAATGTTTTCAACACCCCATGGCACCAGTGGCATCTCCCCCAAGAGAGGCACGAAGGACCTTCCTATTCCATGCTCCAAAGAGCACCACCACGGAGCAGCTCCCTGAGCACTGTTATTCAAAGCAGCCACGTGCAGGACCAAACAGCGCCAGCACAAAACCTCTGGAGCTGCAGGTGCAGCTCTAAGCCTGAAGATGGGCTGATTTCAGTGCTCACATTGCCATGTCTGCACCTTGGAGGCGTGCAGTTATGTCAGAGGCTATCTGAGTCCACAATGCCTGACTGCCTTCACCTGCCACAGAGCCTGTGGGAAGCAGCATGCCACGGGAGCTGTCTGCAGCCTTCACCACAGAATTTCCATTAACATCCTCAGTTTACCCTGTAACATGCAATTCCAGCAGATCCTCTGCACAAATACACCTCAAATTGCTCCAGAAGGTCAACTAGATAAATAATGGATGGCTTCCACCTTTGAACTGAAGCTGTGAATAGCCACAGTCTCAGAAAACAGCCAAAGGCACTTGCAGCAGCAGAATTTACTGCCTGCAAAAACTGCTGATAGGCAATATCCTGGATCCCCAAGCCAGCCCCAGGGGCCACAGTATCTGACTGGCATTCTGAGGGAACACTGCTCTGCAGAAATTACAGCCCCTGCAAAGCACAGGCAAGAGAAAAGGTTGCTTTCCATCAAAGAGAGACAGCAAGTGCTCTCCCGAACGCTGTTAATATTGACTTTATCTCCAAAGAATACTATCTGTTTACCCTGCTGAATTATACTGGGGAATGTAAACACCATATAGTATTCAACACAGCAAAAATCAATGCCATGTATTATTGAAGGGCTGGATAAGAGCACAATGGCCCTCGATAAGCATTCCTGGCGTGTCACCCACCGTGGCCAGCCGTGGCTCGTGCTGATGGGGACCACTCTGATAAAAGCTGGAGGAAGCAGGAGGTTATCAGGGAACACAGCCAGGTAAGCCCTGCTACACAGAGCACTGACTTCTCTGCCAACCAACCCTCGAGTCCAGACCTGCCAGACCCAGCCTCAATCACAGATTTAAGCAGAAGCAAAGCACAAATGTATTTAGCATGCAAGGCAAGTGCAGCTTTGAGCAGGTCTAGGGATGGTGTGTGCCCATTAACTCCATCCCAGCACACCACAGAGCAGGGTGACAGCCAGAAGTGACTTATCTACATAAGAACTGCCATCAGAGTGACATTCCCAAGCATTTGTCTAACACCTCAGTGCTCCAAGAGCAGCATTACCTCTCCCCTCAGTAATTAGATATCTTAATGAGCGGGTAGTGCTGCCTTTCTGCCCAGCCAGCACGTCCTGCTGTTTAACACTGATCAATGGCAGAGCCAGGACATGACAGGGGACTTAATGCAGTTAAAAGGCAAAAATAACCCACAGGAGCACACGCAGGACTTGCTGTCGTGTGCTGATGGGCTCTCCCAAACACCGACTTCCTCTTCTGTAAGAGCCTTCCCTGGGATTGTGCAAACCTCTGCAATCGCCTCTGGGCACAATTTAAGCAAAGCAGCAGCAAAGAACTGTCAAGAGGCAACATCTCATTTCTTCTTCTAGCCAAGAGTCTGTATTTGTAGAGGAGGGAAATCCCAAAATCGTGTTTGCATTAAAAACCCTCCGCAGGTTTGCGTTGGTTTGTGCTTCATTTCAAGACACGGCAGCAAACTCCTGGCATGGACCTCCTCAAATTGACAAAGTGTGATTTAACTGCAAACAGGAGGAAGTGTATCAGTAGTGGCTGAGATTTGAGCTGGTTCTTTTCTGGTGCCTTCTGTAGCTTTGAGATGTGGTCTTAAGGAAAGTTTAATTGCTACCTTGAGGAGGATGGGGTTTCCAATCAAAGCATTTGCCAGAAGTCTCATTAATAAGAATATCTGGATTCAGGACAAAGAAATTAATAGCATGGTAGTCAGGGCCTTTGATGGACAGTTTGGGGATGGGGACACAATGTCATCTGCTACCTCTGTAGTGCTTTGACATCCAACAGCAGATTCTTTCAAAATTGACTTCTTTTAAAAGCAAAAAAGAAAAACTGTTAGATGATTGCATCTCCTACATTTCTGCACCACCACAGACTCCAGACCTGTGTGCCTCTGACAGGAAGATTGCTTGTAATGCAGCCACTTGCTTTTCTTAAAATGTTCCATTAAAAAAAAGGTCAGGCTTCACCCCTTAAGTGAATTTAAGTATCAGCAGGTCACCCTTTCAACTTATACCTCATTCATTAGCATTCCCATTTGCCCAGCCACCTTTAATACAAAGGCATAATAACACAACTCCTGGTCCACTTCCCAAATCCCAGCTATTAATCCCCATCTCCTCTCGGCTGAGAAAGCAAACCACGGATCCTGGAGCCGCGGGGTGCCGAGGTCACCACCGCTGTCCCACCTGACATTTGCAGACCTACAAAGCACAGCAAGACTTCCCAGTGGGATTTTATGCCTCATTTGTGTGCAGGGAGTTGCCAGAATCACTCTGAATTCCCGTTCCCAGGCTCCCCACCGAGCAGGGGTTGCTGTCTCTGCTCTCCTTCCCCGCTCACTTACCGGCACCTCCGCTCTGGCCAAGCTGCTCCTGCTGCAGCATTCCTGGGATACTCCTCCCAGCTCCTCCCTGAAGCACCATCACTGGGATGGGTGTCAACAAGCTAATGGGAAACCAGGAGGAACCAGGGGGCCACAGAGCCCCACGTCAAAGCCATGAGGAGGTCAGAGGCCAGAATAAGAAATGTTTGCCCACGGCAATGCCTCCCAATTCCTCACTAATGACACCGCTGCCGCTCTGATGGAAAGGATCAGAAAGACTGCCTAATGAACACAACTCATTACTGGAGGCCTCCTGGGCATGGGATGACAGGGTTTCAGACAAAAATTCATCCTAGCTCACAGCAATGTGACAGACGGTGCATGTTTTGGCTCGGAATATCCATCCTGGTGGAGCTGCCAGTGTGCTGTGCTAAGGGAAGGCTTGTGAAAACGGC
Source organism: Anthoscopus minutus (assembly GCA_013399455.1). Taxonomy (NCBI): domain Eukaryota; kingdom Metazoa; phylum Chordata; class Aves; order Passeriformes; family Paridae; genus Anthoscopus; species Anthoscopus minutus. The sequence goes on along the minus strand of VWYI01037563.1, from coordinate 573,585 downwards.
AAGTATTAAGAAAGAAGGCAGTTAATCCCATTACAAAGTTTGTTTTACTTCAAGAGGTCAATCCAAGCACTCTATAAGGCTCTTGTGACACCTAAATCAAATGCTGACAGCTCTTTCAGCACTGAGGAAGAGGGGGAGAGATGGGAGGTCTTGCACCAACACAGAAGTGAGGGAACAGGATCAAATGCTACTCGCTTCATTCTTTTGTGATTTTTTTTTTTTTAAGTTTTGTGCTTACAAAAATTCTACATGTTCACTTATTTTGCCCTGCCCCACCCCATAAAAATGAAATTATCCATCTCATCTGGGGGACTATACACTGTTGCACTGGTGTCAGTTCTCACATCACCTCATTGTCTCCTGCTGTTTGCGTGCAGGATCACAGTCCTTTATTGTCCTACCTACCAGCAGCCTCACGCCATGGGGAGCTGCAACCTGCAGCTTCTAACACAGGAGTGACAAGGGCTAAGTGACACAACCTGCCACCCACAGAGCTCGGGTGCAGCCAAGTACCTCCTGCAGCCCCCGGTGGCACAGCTGGATGTCACCCCAGCCTGTGCCCCTTCTTGCTGTGCCTCACCATCCCTCCCCGGGAAGGCAGAGCCCTCCTCAGGGCCCTGTGTGGGGACAGGCTGTGGGAGAAGCAGTGATCTGTCCCAGGTGTCACTGCTGGGAGCAGCTAAAGCCACCGTGATTAATGAGGAGTGGGCAGCAGGAACCAGATCTGGGAATCCTCTGCTGCGTTTTCCAAAAGCTGCACATTTCCCATTCATCTTCCTCTGGTCAGACCTGGCTGAAACTCTCTATTAATAAAGGATGGTCCAACACCTTCCTGCAAAAGCCATTAATCGCAGGATTGACACTCCACATCTCTATTCCTTGGCTCTTTTCTCTTAGGGCTGCCTTTAAAAACCATGAATCAGACATTGCTGCAGAGAAGCCTGTTTCTGAAGCGATGGGGAGAGCACAGACAGAAGCACAGCTCTTCTGAGACAGTCCTATTTAGTTAACTTCTGCATTTTTAATTACTGCCAACTTCCTGGGCTGTTTAATGAGAAAGTGCATGGCAGTTCCATTATCTTAGACCAACCTAGGGCTCTCCAGGGCACCCCAAGCCAGTAACAACTGGTGTTCAGCAGGCTCACTTGGAGTACCTGGAAAAACTGTGGGAGCAGGATGGAAGAGGAGATGCTTACTCAAGTTTCCAGGCCACATGGATTAACTTTGGAATAACTCAGAGGTTAATAAATAGCAGGATACTACTAAGACCACAGAGATTTCATTGGATAAGGTGTGTGAATCAAACTGTCGATGTCCATAAACCATCCTGCCTTTCAATTAAAGGATAAAATCCCACACAGCCAACAGCAAGGTAAACAAAAAATGGTCACACTGAACCAGCAAACCCCACAAAACATGAATAATTTGAAAGAGAGGCACTCAAGATGCTTAGTTCTTCAAGCACAGAAGCCAAATCTGTATTTTGGTATCTCCAATGACACCATGTGAGCAAGCTGCATCAAGGTGAGAGAAAACTGTCAGCAGCAAAACCACGATGTCTCATTTTAAAAGGAATAGAGTTGGAGCATAAATCATGACTACAGCTTCATAAATAACCTGCACTCCCTGAATAATACAACACATCTGTTTCTTAGAAGAGCTGAACACTTAAATAGAATAACCCTATCCTACACAGCCCGAATCAGGTCTGAGTGAGAAGTGAAACCAAAGCTGGCTATTCTAGATATGTCAGTATCTGACATATCTGCCTTCCTTATATCTGACATATTGCCTTCTTTAATGCAAACACAATTCATCCAAGATGCCCAGGTTTTCCCTCTCTCAGATCCCCTCAGTGTAAGGATGTGGAAGAGCTGGTGTGAATCCAGAGGAGGCTATGAAGATGCTCAGGGGGATGAAGTACCTCTGCTATGGGGACAGACTGAGAAAGCTGGGAGTGTTCAGCCTGGAGAAGTGACCAGATGGCTCTGGTGAAACCTCAGAGCCTCTTCCAGCGCCTAAAGGGGCTCAAAGAGAGCTGGAGAGGGACTTTGGACAAGGGTCTGGAGTGACAGGACAAAGGGGAACAGCTACAAACTGACAGAGGGCAGGGTTAGATTAGATGTTATGAAGAAATTCTTCCCTGTGAGGGTAAGAACAGGTTGTCCAGAGAAGCTGTGGAACATATCCCTGGAAGTGTTCAAGGCCAGATTGGACAGGGCTTGGAGCAACCTGGGATAGCGTGAAGCATCCCTGCCCACAGCAGGGCATTGCAACTCCACGATCTTTCAGGTCCCTTCCAAGCTATTCTATGATTCTACAAATGCTGTGATAAGCTGGACTGAAGTGGGAGCTGCTTTGCTGGTGCACTTGTCAAGCAAAGCACATCTGCTTTTGGCAGAGTGAAAACAAAGCAGAAAGCAGTTGCATGTCAAAACAACGCCGCTCTTGGGGTGAATATTCCGCCGCAGGCTTGGGCTTAATCATCTGCTTCCCCAGCAGCACGTAGGTTTCTGCAGGGATTAAATAAGGCAATGTAATACTCTGTTGGCTGGCTCTGGGGAAAGCTACTCAGCACTGGCAGGGAACTTAACGCCAGCACTGAGCTCCTCAGTGCAAAGCAAGGCTGGGAAAGAAGGGGACAGAGCAGGCAGGGAGCGGTGGCACCCCGGTGGCTTCGAGTTACAGCCATGCCTCATTTGCCTGAGCAAACACACCCTGAAGCACTTTATTTACAGAACACGGCCTTTGCTTCCCATTCCTTTGGGAGAGATAAAAATACTGACAATCCCTCCTCTGGGAACTCAGCAACAGTTGTCCCCGTGTTGTTGCTGTCCTCCCCTGAAACGTGGCTGTGCTGGTGAGCTGTGCTGGAGTCTGCACTCCTCCACACCACCACTGCTTGCTACAGTATTATGTTCTGGGGCAGCTCCTCTCCTGTTTGCTTCAGTAATCCCAATGACACCTGAATATCAAGATGACAGCTTGGAGTTATCCCTGTAAAGTTGGTGTGGTACCAGACCAACAGTGTTGCAAATTTTGCAGCAAAAACCTAACAGAATTCTCTTTGCTATCTTGGCAGTCCGACATCAAAACTGCAATTAGCAGAGAAAATTGCACCCTGCATCTAAATCCAAGGGAAGGAAAGTAAAGAAATGGCTTCTCCAAGGGAAGAAAGAATCTCAATTATGCACAGCCTGAGCAATATGAATTATTAAACAGGGATATTTTGAGGAAACAGATACTTGTCAAGAGCCCACATGGTGCTACTGGGGAGGATCCTTCACTAAAGCCTGTAGTAGGGAACACCACACAAGATTACAACAGACACATCACTTAAACATAGTAAGGTGGCATCTGTACATTTGTTTAGTTTGAGTTGTTTTCCAGCAGCAAGCACAGGAAAACACAGAGTGCTTGCTGTCAGTGCCCTGTGTATGAATTAGCTGCTTTCCCAACACAGTCCATCTTCACACAGCTGGCAAGCACCAGCTAAACCCATCAGAGCAGCTACAATTATCCAGTGTTCAAATGAAAAGAGGCAGATGAGACTTCTCAGAGGGCTGTGATGTCCCCAGGCCTCTCAAGTGGAGAAGGGGCACTGGTGTCCATTACCTGACCTCCAAGGAAAGGCCAGGGATTACCCTTTTCTCCTGGCAGCCAAAAGCTGTCATTTCAGAGGCATAAGTCATAGGCTTGCAAGCAAAGGCATGGAAGACTGTTTAAATAAAACTCTTGATACCACAGCAATTAATAGGTTTGTGTCTGAAATTTAGAGCAGGTCTGAGGAGCAAGGATCTTCTCCAATTTGGCACCTGTTTAGGGCAGCACTTTCTTCAGAACACACAGCTCCCCCCACCAGATGTTTAGGAGGTAAGAGAGAAGTGTTTGCTATCCTTGGGCAGACACAGAGAAGGTGTGAGCAAGCAGCACATCTGTTTTCAACAGCAGCATCATAACGACTCGATGCTAGACCATCTGATTCCAGGTTCCAAACAAACCAGCAATCTATGTAAGAAAACTTTGATAAAATCGGCTTCTAACAGGCACAGCACACTAGAAAGTTTGTTTATGGCAAGATGGGAACATGAGGGGACATGTCCAGGGCTTTAGGCAGCCTCCTGAAAAGTCCAGCACAGTGACATTTACAAATCTGTGCTAACCTGTAATTTCCAAAAACTTTTTTCTGTACAACACCAACAACTACGAGCTGGGCAGACAAACTGGGCAGACAAAAGCTGGGAGTCAGGAACGTCTCACAGCAACTGGAACAAGGCTCATAAACACCTCATTACAGCCCACTCCCTGCCAGACAGGGAAAGGGGACACCAGTTATGTGTGGCAGTGACCAGAACCAGGGTAGCTACACTGGCAAGGATGAAAATCCTTCAAGGGTGGCAGAAAGAGGTCAAACCCTTCAACAGGACATTTTGACACAGGCTGGTTTTCCTCTTGGTTCCAACCCTACCCCAACTGAAGGCTCTGGCAATGTGTCCCCCCTGAGGGAGGCAGAATTATTAGTCAGCCTCCCTGGAGCAGCTGTGGCTACAAAAGATGTAAGCAGTGACTCTGGAGCCAGGCAATCTCTCTGTGCCTCATCCCAGGCTCTGGCAGTGGTGACTAACTGGACTGCAGGGCTGCAGAATGTCACTGAGCAAACAAGTTAAAGCATGAACGAGCTTCAGGGCCATGGCAGCAGGGAGGAAAGGCACAGGGGATGCTTCCAAAAGATGCTCTCACTCCAGCTCTCCGTGTAGCCCTGGATACAGAGCCCAACTCCCAGGCTTCAGCCAACTCCCAGTGGCTTCCCAGCCACTGCCCCTCCCTGCCATTAAAGTGCATTTTTAATATATTTATTATTATAATATATATAATTTTAATATATATTTAATATGCCAGACTTTAATAGCACATTAAAGTGCCATTAAAGGCCTGATAAACATCATCACTGTGACTCCGGGCCCAGCTACATAAAACAGACATTTCTTGGCCATAGGAAGGTTTCTAACAACCCTGCAACCCCTCCAAAAAACCCAGCATATTAACTAGAATCATGCCTTCAACACTTCCCCCTGCCTCACCACAGGAATATTCCAGGCTAAGTAATTGTTCATGACTGTGTGTGGTTGCTAATTCCTGGATGTACGGAAGGAAGATATTCTCAAATGAAAGAATACAGCTTTTAGGGCTTCAGAACAATGAAAGGCAGGGCAACGGCCTCAAGTGTAGAAACTAAAAGCTTTTTCCTTCAGAACAAGAGCAGAATCGAGTAATTGTCGTTTCCAGGGAGATGAGGAACTTCAGGGATCAGAGCTCAATCTGCAGTTAAATGGATTGGAAATGACTCCTTACCAGCTGCAGAAAAAACATGGATAGAATCACACAGGAAAATCAGAGAGAGCATTTCTTCCTGGCACTGTACACATGCCTTCACATTTAGGAATGATGGACCAATTATTTAGATGATCCAGGTTAAATATTCACGAATGTTAAGGGAGAAGCATTTCCTGTGCTATATCTTTCCTCATATATCTCCCTCCCATTCACCTCCCTTCACAGCAAAACCTGACAGGTATTTCAGCTTTCAAAAGAGAAACCTAAAAATTCCCTCTCCTACTCCCTAAGTGCAATTCTAAGCAGACCAAAAATGTGGAAAACACCTCAAATAAGATTTTAAAACACTCTTTACAAGCTGGGCAGGCCCCTGCCTTTCCCCAGGGATGCTTCACGGGTGCCAAAACACAAGAAGCTAGCGCTTCAACGGGATCCCTTGTGTCAAAAAGCAACCCCCAGGAGCTGCAAAGGATTCTCCAAAACCACCAATACCTTTGTGAGTGCTGTAGAGGGCTGCAAATGTCACCACGAAGAAGGTGGTGGAATATTTTCCAGCGTTAACCAGATGAAAGGCCCGTTTGTTATCGCGGTAACGGCGCAGGCACTGGATGAATCGCAACCAAGCAGGGATGCACTGGACAACTGCTCTCACTCCGTAGGAGTAGCTGTTACAAATCTGATTATCTGCAAGAAAAAAAGAAGTTGAAGCTGTTAAGGCAAAGAGTTATTAAGTTTAAGAACTACTGTTGTCTGCAATGTCATTTTATGGCAGCAATTCCCCATCAGCAGCTGGTACTGAGGCACACAAAGAGCGAGAAGTCCAAAGTATCCTGAATATTCCATCTTGGAGGCGTTCAGGTGACACATCAATAACACATCCAGAGAGATCACCATCTAACTCCCTCAGTCCTGCTAGTATAACTAACATGCAAGATTAGAAACCATCTATTTTTAAATGTGCTCAGTGCTGTTGGTGGTACTGCGAATAATCAAATTAAGGATGGAATTACAAAAGGCTTTCGACACTGGATTTTTGTGCATAAATGGGAGAGCACTTAGAAACTCTGCAGGACAGCTATAAAAGGCTACTTTGCCCAAGATGTCCTTGACCCATTTTCCTTGTGCATTGTAATAGGAAAAAACATATTTCAGTATGGGACTGGGTTTGGTGTTTTTTGCTTTGTTTTCTAAAAAGCAAAGCCAAGGCATAGTCTGGCTTCAAAAATTAGGATTAGAAGCAACCACACCACAATGCCATTGTGTCCCCTCCTCCATGTCTGAAAGCCTTCTTTTTATTAAGGCAATGACCAGGAAACCTTCAGCTTTTCCTGGAACTCCCAAAGAACTCCATATTCTTCTGCTGTCTCACTCAGCACATCTAAACCAAACACCCTGTTGCCTAACATTCATTTGTTTCTTATTCACACTAAAGGAGACATATTATTAGGTGGTATTTATCCCAAAACACTGTGCTATCATTCCTCTCCTCAGATTGTAAGAGGACAAATTGTCATGCACACAGTTGCTTTATGTATTTTAATTTTATTTTTAATAAGTAAATATTTAGCTGCTCTCAACGCTGTCTTTTAAGATGAAGGGAAAGATCAGACAGATTGGAAGAACAAAGTGAACACAGATGCTTATTGAAGCATACAGCAAATTCTCTCAGCAAGTGTCAAAACCATCAGACAACATGATTTGCCAGCAGTCACTGCTTAAAATGGGAAGTCAACAGCCCCATCCGTGAGGAGACAGGTACTGTTTTGCCACTGGGAAGGCCAAAGTCAAAATTCACATTCCAGCTCTGTGTTCCTCCTGGCTAGAAAAGAAGACAGAGCATGGACAACCCTGGCAGAGCAGCATCAACACAAATCAAGTAAGAGGTGGCACTAAGATGCTTCTCCATCCTCTCCTGCTTCAGGGTAATGCAATGCAGCCCAGGCTGCAGCAAACAAGCTCAGGATGTTCATGGTGAGCAACAGGAAGAGGCTGAAGGCAAATACATGGTTAAACTACTGTGAAATAAAACAACAATGCCAGGAAAATGGATTTCTCTTCCCAATCAGGAGAGCTGCGTCTAAATTCTATGATGGATACACACATGGGGCCAAATGACTGGATTAGGAAATGAACACTGATGTGAAATACCATTTCTCTGGATGGAAGTAAGAAAAGGGAGAATCTCTCTAATGCCATGCCACAAGAAATGCCAATTATTTTCGTTTCCTGTACTATTAATAACCCTCTTTAAAACAGACAATTAGGAAGTTGCCTGGCTCAGTGCTTCTCAGGTCATTTTGACCACATTCCCAGGGCTCATCAGCATTACTCTACCTGTATCTGCCAGAAGTCCAGCATTGTCCTCCCACTGAACCTCAAAGCTGTAGAAGCAGATCATGTATTCCAAATCCATAAGTATCACGACCAGGCTGTTGAGCTGATCAGCCAGCCAGAAATCTGCGAAGCCTACCTTGTGGAAGGGAGCAGTGAATACTCGAAACTGTCAGGAAAAACAAAGCAGGAATAATTCATGGCTGTGTCAAAGGTATCCAAATGCAGTGGCAGGACATCACAGAACTGAACAAATATGGAAATAATAGAAACACTTGAAGATTTATTGCTGACCTTTCACTCCTGCTGACAAAAAAGGATAAATGTCTCCTCACTTTCAGTACAAAGAACATTCTTGTTTTCCTGCTCCTGTATGCATCTATTCCTGTGACCTCCCCCAGCCATTTGTTTTTCACTGGCAGAACAACCCAGTCTCCTCCAACCAAGCTCTTGCCCAGAAACTCCCAGTCTCCATTTAAGAGCTCTACACAGCTCCATTTCTCTCTTGGCCCCTCATTTTGATCAGCACTTTCTTTCAGGCACTTATATCGTGTCTACTGACATCCTCCACACTTACCTTCCCCCTCACACTCAGTGTCAGGTGGATTCAGACCCTCAGCACAGCCATTAGTGTGGCCATGCCTGGGTTTACTTAACTCCTGAGTTGCTCTTTGGTGTTCGAAGTTGTGACAGTGAGGATTGTTACTTGGTCTGCCCATGCCTCCAGCAGGGAAAGGGTTAAAGAAAGGGCAAGGGAAATCCTATTGACTGTCACTTGGACTCCCCCTCAATCCCAGTCCACTTTCCCTCTAAGCCTGAAGAGCAGTTTTGCTCCTTCCAAAGCAGACAGTTTTCTGCTCCATTACCTTTAATTATCCCCCTCCCTACCCGGTTAGTTACAGTTACTAATGGCCAATTTCTCACAGAGACAGCACCAGCGCCATCCGGTCATTCTGGGATTTATGAACCTTTAAATTAGTGAAAGCACAGGCTAACACTGATCTTTTATACAGCTCTCCTTATTAACCTGAAGAGTGCACAGCTCCAGAAACCCAGGAAAGGACTGACACATCCCCATCAGCCTGTAATGCAGATTTAAAGCTCTGCTCCTGAAATTTCAAAGCCAAACAGGGGATTAAGAGTTAGTGGCATAAAGCAGATATGGATCTTGACCCAGAAAGCTCTGTGCTCATGTTGGATGGCACCTATCCCCAAGGGTCAAACAAGGCCAGCCTTTAGGGAGGACTGTCTTCAAAGGTGCCCAGCTGCAGAACAGCTTCGAAGACCACACCAGCCTTCCCTTGCAAAAGCTCTTTCCTCCCTTTTCCCAACACTCCCTGATAATATCTTTATCTGTTTCATTGTAGATCATTATTTTGTCCATGAACAAAGACTAGCTTAGCAAAAGAAATGTGAAAATAGCTTTACAGACAGCTCTCCCTGAAAAAAACCCACAAAACCCCCCAAGAAAACAAGAAATAATAATATTCTTGTCATTTAATTTAGGGAGAGGTAGTTCAGCACTGCCAGGTGACAGCTTTTAAGAGAGAAGTTTTCCACCTCCAGCTGAGGAGGAGTCAGATCCACAACATATCTGGCACTGGCATCTGAGTCAACCCTCCTCCAGAACCTGAGCTGCCATCTGAACCCTGCCAATGCCACGTGCCAGGCACTGTGGCTTCTGCCTGCTGCCCAGGCACAGCTGGAGCTGTAGCCCCAATTCCAGGGGAATTGGGATTTGGAGGTACCACAGCCACTTCCACTTCTCCTCACTTCCCAGCTGCAAAGTGTCTGCAACATCCTCCAGATAAGGATAAAGCCATAAACCCCCAGAAGCTGGAGCTGCACCTCAGTCTCAGTAACCAGCTGCAATTCTCTGCCAACAATTCCACAGCCTGAGCACAGACTTCCTGGTGCTGATCCCTGCACTTCTAATTTGTGCTGAGATGCCAGATATCTGAGCTGTGCTGAACACTTCCTAGCTTTCCACCTCTCACAGACAGGCTCCCTGAACTCGTGTGGCCATTCAGCTCCTGCACAGAGTGTGGGCATGGGGACATTCCCTGAGCTCGGATACCGTTCCTCCTGGCAAGCTGCTCTTCCCAGCCCACACAAAGGCACCCAGGGGCTTCTCATCTGGCAGCAAAAAGCACTAAGAATGCTCACCTAAGCACACAGGCAAGAGAGAGGAGCCTGGCAGGGGAATTAGACTTTACTACAGGCTAAATAACTTTTTTCACTCAGAGGAAGATCAATTCTGATGTCAATCGCCATCCCTCAGGGATTAGCACAAGGGATCCCACCCTCAACAAGGAGTTGATGTTGATCAGAGATGGAGGCAGGAAGCCTCCTAGATCTATGAGGAAATGCTACAACACACTCAGGCATGCCTCTGATTTGGTTCCAGAAAAATTGAAGGTGCCAGTAATGCTCTGCTACACCTGACATGTCAGATTTCATTTTGGCTGGAAATGAAGCATATGAAGAAAAATGCTCACCAAACATGATTTTGTGTGAGCAGCACAGTTCTAAGGCTTGCACTGTTTAAACCTCCTTTCACCCAGAGAGCTGCTGGCAGCTACATGGAGAAATAAAATACACCCAGCTGGTCAAGTACACACAATAAAAGCTGCTCTTTATGTGGTCTGGCCTCTTCTTTCCCCTTCCTCCTTCCATGTAACACACACAAGAACCATGTCATTTCCCACCACTAAGGTGATCTTGCATTTTGATGAAGCTTTTTTCCCCTAGGAGACCTTGGGATGAATCGGCCTCTGCACACCCAAGGCACTTGATGAACCTTATGGATCCCTTCCAATTTGAGATATTCCATGGCTCAGGTTTGATGGAAAGAGACTGTTTACAAGGGCATTTAGTGACAGGACAAGTGGGAATGGCTTAAAACTGACAGAGCATAGGTTTAGATGGGATATTTGGAAGAAATCCTTCCCTGTGAGGGTGGTGAGGCCCTGGCACAGGTTGCATAGAGAAGCTGTGGCTGACCCATTCCTGGAAATGTCCAAGGCCAAGTTGGACAGGGCTCAGAGCAAACTGACAGTGAAAAATGTCCCTGCCTGTGGCAGAGGGGTTGGAACTCAATGATTTTTAAGGTCCCTTCCAACTCAGGCCGTTCCATGTTCCTACAACTCTATCTCAGACTGCAGCACAGTCTGGAGATCACTGGGACAGGGCAGGAGCTGCAAATAGCCTAACAGCTCTGTGGAGACTGAGAATCTCACCCTGGCAAGAAATTAAGGGAAATTAGAACAGATATTGCTCCTGTGGTTAAAACACATCCAGTGCTTCCCCTCACACCAGGGGACAGCAGTCACACTAATGAGGCTTGGGACTAAAGGTGCCTCTGTGAGGGATGGCTGAGTGCTGGAAGGCACAAAGGAAGAGGCTGGGATAGCAGCAAAGCAGCAAATCAAATAACAGAGGTGAGCACACAGAGGTTAATTCACCATGTGTACACCTGCATGCACGTCCTCAAAGCATGATGCTGTGTGTCATCTTTCCTGTGCTCCAGATAAAGTTAATTGTTTTAACTGGCATTAAAATGATTTCTATGAAGAAAAACAGCCAGCCAAACCCTCTTCTGCCCAAAGCTCTCAGAGCAGTGTCAGCAAGAAGAAGGTATCAGGGGAACCAGCTTGATTAAAGCCAATTTCAAAGGGTGCACAGGGTGGGGAAGAGCACATGAAACTGCCACTTGGGAATAAACTCATGAGTCACCCAGCAAGTCTGAAAACTGTTCTTTCAGAGCTCCCACCTGTAACTGGAACACTGGAACAGCACACATCCTTACACTGAATTTACCAGACTTATCTTACAGGAAAATAAAGAGCTCAGTCTCAAACAAAGAGCTGAAGAGCACAAACAGAAAAAACCCCACCCACCAACAGAATTTTATAGGCAATAAGTTTTCCAAAGGTTCTCTCTCCATCAGTGAACCCTCTCAATGCTGGCACTATCCCAGTTTATCCCATGCAGCCTTGCCTCAGAGCACTGGACCTCTAATCAATCTGTTTCACTAGGTTAAGGAATAAACAAGCAAAGACATCCAAGGGTTTCCATACATGCAAAAGTTTGTCAGCAGCTGTTAACCTGTAGGAAAGTTAACAAGTCAGCTGGTACAGCAAGCAAACCCATCCTCATAAACCATCTGCAGTCAACACCTGACCGGGTCTGTTCTGTAAGGCAGCCTGCAGCATCCTTCTTTCCTGAGGGTTTGTGACACTTGTATACACTTCACATCTACTGCTCAGCCACAGCATTATTTACTTCAGCCAGCTTTGACACTTACCAATAGTTTGAGCAGCCAAAAACGGGACTTGTAATATAAGGTTTTGGTAGGATTGATGAGAAAAAGCAACATGAAGCCGTACAAGATGAGTGGGTTCACCTGCATGGGGATGTAGGTGAATTTACCATATATACATGCCAACAGGCTCAGGCACCACAAAACTCCCAGGAAACCAGCAATCTGCAGGGAAAAAAAAAAAAAGCAAACCACATAGACACCTAATGAAAACACAGACCTGAAACCTACAATGTGTTCTCATTAGAAGAAAAGGGAGAGCAGTGCTCAATCCTGTAATCTAATCAGACTTCAGCAACTTCCTCTTGTAATTGTATTAGGAGTCCTTGCCAGGAAATGGTGCAGGATTTATCCTGCTGATCCTCAGCATGGCTCAGCCACTCCTACAATCCCTCCTGCTCACCTCAAAGAGATGTTGATGGGACAAGTTGCTGCGGGGATTGAGTTCAAAGATGAGGACGTGGTTGACTCCAGCCTGTCTCCAGCCATATGTGTTGATACCCAGGAGAAAGAGGAATTCTATCAGGAGAAAGCCACCTCGATAGATTCTCACCAGTGGCCACACATTTGGTCCATCTATAAAAGCCACACCTGGCAAAAAAAACAAACAAAACAAGAAAAAGGAAGGATTTTAGGGATAACAGAGGTCGTGTCACAAAGCAAGGCTTTATCCTGGTTCTCTGATGTTGGCTATACCCTGAGAAAACAGGGTACATGTGTACACAACTGCGTGTTCCAGCAAGTGGAGGACTTTTTGGCCAGCCTGTCAGAGGATTTAGGAGTATTCTGGGGAAAATTCCCTTTCCAGCTGCTGAAATCGAGTCATTAGCAGCGTCCCTACCTCACACTACAGGCACAAGGGACAGCACCAGCATAAATCTGACTAGAGGCACTTAAATATTCTGGTTTAATAGAGATGAAATCCCAACAGACAGATACACAAACACTTCAGCTCCCCACAAAACCAAGAGGAACCATTTACAGCATTCAAAACAATGCTAAACCCACCTAATCACCGAACTCAGTACAATTGTAATGCAATACACATTCATGGCCAGCATTACAACAGCCAGCCCCACCCAAACAGAAATCCCAGCACAAGGCAGCAGTGCTGGAAAGCCTGTTGCTTCCTTTGTTCAGTCTTCAGGGGCTTGGAAACAAATGTGCTTCATCTCAAACAACAAACAGCCTTACTCAGCAGCAGCTTTCTCCAGCATAAACCTCTTTGCAAAGGATTCTCTCCCCTGGTCACTAGGCACAGGTTTGATGAGAAAAGCATAAATAAAATACAGTTATTCAATCCTTAGTTTTAGTTTTGTTGAGAGTTTCTCACCCACATGCTTTCAAAGAAGGGTAAAATAAAGAAAGTGCACTTTACAGAACAGAGGCTGAGAATTTATTCCCACAGATCTGCCTAAATTACAGCCCCAAGTTTTTCAAACTTTTTCTGAGAGAAAGCAAATCCATAGGGAATTTCATGTGTTCAGCATCTACACTTTATACTGCATAACTTACAAGAAACACTGACTCCAGAACTGCTGCTTTAAATTAAAAACTTAAGACTCTTGGGTTCAGGCAAAACAGAGCCAACTTTTGGACAGAAATGATACACCCCTAAAAAAGCTGAAAGAAATGAGTCTTAAATGTGGAATTGCAAAAAAAGATTTTCAAATTTTTACCTCAAAACCAAGGGAAATTACAAAATGGGAAAGGTTGGAAGGAACCCCAGTGGGTTATGTGGTCGAAACTCCAAACAGGGCAGAGTAGCCCAAAAAATAGTGACTAAGAAGCATAAATATCCCTGGTGACAAGTCTAATGGCAGCCTAATTCTCAAACAAGAGCAGGACCACAGTAAGGGCTGGAGATTTTGCATTAAACCTTGCAGGTTTCTGGTTAATAAAGCAAATGAACATTTCTGTGAAAATCCAACCTCATTTACATGCTAGCTTGGCACCTAGGGAAGCCCACAGAGAAACAGTGAAGCCTCAGAATTTGTCCTCTTTAGGGTGACACCTTCCTGGGATAGCTTTGCAGCCTGTAACAGACCCCAAGTGATGAGGAACTCATCTCTGTAAAATGCTGCTGCTGTAGTTTTCAAATCAGGCAGCCCAGCACTGGGTTACTGACAAAAGCCATGTCCTGATGCTGTTTCACAAATTCTCCACATGGAACACTAAAACCCTATCTTAGCTGATCAAATCACAAGAAACAATTTGGGAAAAGCAGTTGAGAGGTTAGCAAAGTATGAGCCAATTAGAAACACCCACTTTGCACTTGGAATCCAGGTTTTTGCCCAATATCTGCAGTAATGTTCAGTGATCAGATCATGCCTGCTGATACAACACACCTATTACCCATGCTGGGTTAGTAACAGCTGCTTTAGAGATATAATCATTTTTATGAATTCCTTCTCACAACTGTGTCACTTCTTCATTCTTAGCACTGAGAGGGAAAGCAAACACAACTGGCTTCAATCATATTTGCATCTCACACAGAGATCAAACGCTCAAGGAACAGAAATTATGAATAAAGAACAGTTTCTAAACATTAAACAGTGCCTTCATGCACTTGGGTCAACTTCATTCCTCTACCATGGGAAGACCAAAGGAGAAGCACTGCAAACACCTCCTCAAACAGAGGCATTTTATCCCACGAGATGGCTGGATCCAATTACAGAAACATCCGATTAAAAATTCTTTTAAGTCATAAAAACACAGACATGGGCTTTCCCTAATGCAAGAGCTCCTAAGTTGATTTGTTAAGCCTTTTCCTTTGTACTGCTTAAGCAAGTTACAACACTCCAGAAATCACACACACAATCAGTAAAGCTGCTTGTGATTAAGCTCTGTGTCTGGATCTGCAGCACTAACGTGGCTCTTACTCTAATCAGGGGCCAAACTCAGAAGGCACAAATCAGAATAAAGCCAGGGTCTGAGAGAGGCACCCATTAACTGTAGCTTTTAAACAATCTTGCCAACATGGAAAAGTCAATTAATTCCATTAGCACATTCCAGGCATTGAAATCCTAGGAATTTCCACATGAATTCCCAACCTCCATGAGTGGCATCTGGTCACATGGCTCCGTGTCTGGTTGTCTTTTCTTCAGGGAGTCAAAGCTCAAGTTCTACAAGCACCTGTCTTCAGGTGGGCACAGGCTTTGTGTTCCCAGAACAATAACAAAAATCTCTTTTTACATATAGCTTTTGCACCCTCAGAATATCCTTCTAAAAATAAGGAGGGCACCAGAAGAAAAGGACTTTTGTGTTCAAAATTCAAATGTACAACATGAGAAAAACCACACCACCTACTGCTGAGCAGAACTACTAGTTCACACCAATGTGATATGGCTCTGATTTAGCCCAGAACATCCAGGTCCAGGCCTTCCCTAAGTGAGGAGAATACACCCAAAACAAGGCATGGCAGGGCACCCACCTGAAAGTATGACAGTGACGTTCAGTGCAATGAACAACCCGCAGAACAATCCAACCCTGAATGTAGTCCAGGCTGGTACAGGCTGTGAACAAAGGCATGGCAGAATTAAGGTGAAGTAAACAGGCTATCAGCACAGTCAGATTAGTTTGCAGAGCAAATTTAAAATCAGAAACACGAGCTCCTGATCCCTGACTGCACTCTTGCTCTTGAAGTGAGGTTTTTTTAAACTGAAAATAGTGTGTAATATTCTTGACATGTTGAAATAGGGGTTGTGTGTTCCAGTGCCCCCTGAAAAATATTCCAGACCACACAAACACCAAGCACATACTTTTATTAGCACAAATTTCCTTTTCTCATTTATCTCCTCCCTTCATTACCTTGTCTGCATGCATTAGGAGTAGCAACCTATTTCCAAACCTTCCGGAACTAAAGCAGATTATCTGGCCCTGCCCCCTGCACGCTCACATCAATTATTTCCACTGTTTCATTCAGATGTTGAATCTGATTTGGCACCCTGACAAGTTGGAGGAGCAGCTTTGCTCCACAGCCCCTCATTTCTCACCTGAGCTGCTCCTAAGGGTGGAACACGCAAACGTTTCATTGCCTTCTGCCTGTCTCCATCTTCCAACTCGTTGGTCACCACTTCCTAAGGAGACAAAGACACCACTGAAGCTCATCTAAGTGATGAGCATGTGGCAAAACCAAAACTAAAGGTTGGTTTCCATGACACAGGTGAGCTCTGGCCCGGTATTCTTTCAATACAAAGATATGAAAAGCTCACCATGCTGTACCTCAAAGCAGAAGTTAAGGCTGCATGAGGCTTTGCCAAGGGAAAAGTTACCAGCTGTAGAGAACATACCCATGTTTATGTAAGCAGTACCAGAAGTCAGTGGCATTTCAAAATCAATTATTAGCCATCTTGGTGGTAAATACAAGCTATAGGGAGGGCAAAGCACCATGGAAATTACAATGTCATAGAACAGTTTGGGTTGGAAGGGACTTAAAGATCTTGTTCCAACCCCCAGCCACAGTCAGAGGCACTTCCTGCAAGAACAAGTTGGCTCAGAGCTCCATCCAACCTGTGCTTGAACACTTCCAGAAACCAGCAGTGACCAAAAGTTTTCATCAAAGCCCATTTTTTGCTAGCTAGAAGAGGAACCGTGCCCAGGTCAGCCTCTTCACCTCTGTTTCAGAGATGAGCTGGTTGATCTTCTTGCAGGTGTAGAAGGGAGCCACCTCCACCTCGGCCACCCTCCACTCTGCCCCCCGTGCTGTCTCCAGGTTCTTGTCATGCTTCTTCAGGATCTTGCGGAAGCCGGTGAAGTTCAGGTTCTGCAGACAAAGGAAAAGAACATGCTGGCTTTTAAACCCCAGCCAGGTCCCAAGAAAGAGAAATGGTTCTCTCTCCAGTGCTAGAGAGCAAGGAATCGTTAATAAGAATCAAAATTATTGTATTTCTTGTCAGGAAGTTTCTGAGCTCTGGCTTTATTATAAGGAATATATAATTCTAGCAAATAAAAAAATGTGGGACTCAAGGGCATAAAAAGGGAGCTATCTAAACCTTTTTATTTCCTGAAAAGTCAGATCACTTCCACCCTCCTCCTTTATTATGCAAGAAGTGACCTGATGCTACCTTGAAGACAAATAACCCTTAAGGAGTTTTCCCTCCTGAAAAAATCTGAGCTACTGACTTCTTTAAACTTTACACTGGTTTCAAACTGAGTTCTCCAGTTAAATTCATTTTAGAAGGGAAATCTTTGTCTGAAAGTTGTCAGTGCTGCAGATTAAATCCAGACAAGTGCATCCCCACAGCAGCATGTTTTTTCACAGAGTGTGTTGCACAATGACTGTAGAACCAGCTTAGACTTGCAGACATAGGAGATGTAACTCTCCAGTCTGCAGAGACAAGCACACAATGCTTAAAACAAGAATCAACTGTTGATTTCCAAGCTGTAGATGATCCCTGATTCAATACTCATGCATGGTATCTAAGACCAGGCAAAGCTCATCATACAGCAGCAATTGCTGTGGCACGATGTATTTGCAATCCTGCATTTCATTCTGCAAGAAGCGCCACTTAAAAAAATTCAATGTTTCATTCAAGCAACAGAAGAAACACAGAGAGACCGTGGCAAGACTCACTTCTGAAAAAAGCTTAGAGAGCAGATTGGAAAGAAAACCAGAGAAAAAAGCAAAATCCAGTGCTCTGGGGAGAGGCACCAACTACTCACTGAAATTATTTTCAATGTAATTATGCTCAGAGTGATTTAATGCCAGACCCTCCCATCTAGGTGGGAAATGAGGCTGGGAGACAAATGCAGGAAGCCAAAGCATTAATGACCTGCCTTAGTGCCGACAAGAGACTTTAATTACTTTCTATTGGAAAACCCAGCATTCCACCCCAAGGACAGCAGAAATTTCACATGAAAAACTGCAACAAAAGGATGATTTTGGTCAGGGATCTTTCTGTGGCCTGAAATAGCATCCATTCATCTGCCACAGGTATGATCCCTGCCTAAATCTGGGGTGTCCTGGCTGGCTGGGATATGTTTATACCAGACACCCTAAAACCTCTCCAGTGGCATTTCATCCTCTGGCTGCAAAAGTTGTGCAACCTCACAGTGCATGATAAAAGCACTGTTGGTCACAGTGATGCTTCTGACACAGTGATGGGACTGTGGAACAGAATTAACATCATTTATGCAGTCTGGTATTTTTCTATTCTTGCTGCTTTTATTTGGCAAGGGGCCTTCTCCAAGCCTGACCCCGATTTCTGCTGCATTTTGTAAAAAAAAAAACCCAACCAACCAAACAAAACACCAAAAAAAACCAAACCAAAAACCCCAGAAAAACCCAAAATCAAAAACAAACCCCCTCACCCAAGAAAAACCAAAGCAAACACCTTCACAAACAACAAACAGTGCAACTTAGGCAATAAAATAATGCAACATCAAGCACAATCAAACAGTGGACTCAGTCTTTGCTCACATATATTAGGAAATGCACCAGCAAGGTAATTTAATAAAACTGGTTCAGCCTCTATTATCCATCCTATAAATGTACTAGATTATATACAGAATAAGTAACTAAATATTATATGCTTAATTTCTCAGCATCTGTTTGTCCTAAAGCACAGCATTTCAAATAAATAGATTTTTTTAATGTATGTATACACTCTGGAATAATACATTGCTGGTAACAATAAATTAATTTTATCAGAACTTTAATCATTGGTAAGTTAAACATGTAAGAGCTGCCCTGGAGATTGCTTATAGTTTCATTTCATGTTTGGTTTGTGCACCCCAGGAATGAATGCATTTGTTCAGTCCTAAGAGACTGAGGAATTTGCTTCAGGTGGATTTTCCTTCCTCAGCAACCCAACTCAAGGCATCAGCATTTCATCAAAGCCAGTCTGATATTTAGAATGCTGCTGTTGATTTTATTTTATCTCCTCCATGAAGGGCTCAGGTACATCATCTTCCCACCAGGTTATTGTTTTTTCTTCTCTCCAAAACTGTATGAGCTTGAATATTCCTCCTCTTCTAAGCCCAAGAGTGATTAACAACAGTATTACTCTGGGATTTAGTTTCATGTCTGTTTTTGTGTTTGCATTCCTTGTCCTCAACTTCAACACCAATTTGAAGGAGTTTTTCTCATTCTCTCTGGAGTTATGTTGCAGAAAGCAGCTCTGCTGCCTCTGCAAAGTGTGAAAGCTATCAAAACTAGATGGGGTTTACATCAATATTTAGTAGACTTACAATGGGTCTGGACTCATGGCAGCAAAAAGCAAAAATATCAGTGTGCAACCTGGCTTTCTTCACCAAGGAATAGCAGGAAAAGATTTTCCAAAGGAATGACCCATGTCAGCCCCTATTTAAATATTTAAATTCTTCTTCAAGCCTCAGAATTGATTTTTTTTGAAATTTAAAGTATAGCTGTCTTCTGTGAAAAAAGAAAATAAATGTAAGTGAAGAAATCACAGCAGGTGATGCTGCCTCACTCCATTCCTAAAAAGATACGAATACTCCATCTTTTCCAGGAATTTGAACTAGGAAATACCACTAATAGTTAAAGAAATAATTTAAAGAACAGTTTAAGAATCTCAGTTTCCAGAAACATGCTCAAAGATAACATCACTGTATGAGAGGTATAAACACTCAGAATTCTGGGAGAATAAGTTCTGTCCATACAGCAGAATGGAATTTAATTTATTCTCATTGTGAATTTTGTTTAGTAAAATTCTGCAGTAAAGATGTGTCAAAGATCTAAATACAGATGTAGTCAATTTAAGCTCCAACATTCTTCTTAAACAAGCTAAACCCCCTCACAGGAAAACACTCAATAATATTTCAGAGCATTTCACTCCAGAAGAGGTAGCCCAGCCAAAAATGTATTAACAGTTTCAGATTTTTATTTCAGGATTTTTGGAACAAGATCAGCGTCTGCAATATTTACCAGGCCAAAAATCCAAGTACAACTAAAGATCCGTCTGTTTTCATATCTCAAGGCAAATGAGCCTTGTATCCTGCAGAAATCAAAATATATATATATTTTATTTTTTTTAATTGATGTTTTAGGAAGAAATTCTGATACAGCAAGGTCACAGCCACTACCATGGTAACGCCAAGAGGAAACACTACATTGGGATTTCAAGTTTCAGGACAAATAATAGATAAAAGAGCTTCTTCCCCAACCTGCATAGAACAACACACTACAGAAGGAAGAGGTCCTGCCTGGGGTCAGCCAGCCCAGAAAAGGAAGAAGCAAAAACCCTTCTGCAGGGTCTAACTCAACCAAAACCAACCAGGAGCACGCTTTTCATTACAACTGCTTAGAGACCCCCCAACAAAAAAGACCAAAACGAACAAAAAACTCAACGAGGCAACCGGAGCGCGCGCGGAGACGTTCAGGAGCTGGGCGAAAGCGCCGCTCTTTGCGGGTAGTACCTGGTAGTTCTGCAGCAAGATGAGGCTGAGGTAGAGCTCACTGAAGGCCAGTTTCAGGTCTCTGATGTTCCTGTGCTGGACACGTTCCTCGTGGGACAGGTGGAAGACGGGCTTTCGGCGGCGCGGCAGCGCGGAGGCGCCGCTGGCCTCCTTCTGCGCGTCCAAGGTGGATTGCAGCTCGGTGCGGAGCGTCGTGAACCTGCGCTGCGCTTCCGCCAGCTTCTCTGTGGGCAGGAGAGGACAAAAGTCACCTGGGATGTGCTGTAATTGGGTATTTATTGGCTTTTTGCAGGTATTGGATGCTGTGTTATGTGTATACGTGGAGGTAATGTTGGCGAACTTTGCTGCGTTGATTTATTCTCTGCTAATAACTCAGGGGAATGAGGGGCTTTAGAAGCAATCAGCACTGAGAGGTAAAAGACAGTGGGAAGGGTTCCATTGATTGATTAGGGGGTAAAAAGGTATTTGCCTTTACAAATAAATTGTAGGTTTGTTGATAAATAAAATTGGGTATTGAAAGATGAAGGAAACAATGAGGGAAAACCATAGATTCCATAAGAATTAAAAATTAAAAGAGAGGGTTGTACATCTGAGGGGAATCTTGGGTATCAGGTGAACGCCTCTCAAGCACCTCAGCCAATGGAGAAAGAGAAAGGGAAATGCAGAGGGAAACTGGGATAAAAAGGAGGCTGCATCCTCCAAAAATTTGAGAGACCCCAGGAATATGCCCCATGGCCTCTCCCTTTATTCCAATAAATGAAAAGGACTCCTCTGTCTCCTTTTTGGACATAAACTTCTGGTGTTTGTGGATTAATTTTCCAAACATAATAAAACTTATAAATAGTAGAGCGGTACATATATATTCCTTAAGCTATAGT
This sequence comes from Anthoscopus minutus, assembly GCA_013399455.1. Classification (NCBI taxonomy): domain Eukaryota; kingdom Metazoa; phylum Chordata; class Aves; order Passeriformes; family Paridae; genus Anthoscopus; species Anthoscopus minutus. The sequence continues at coordinate 552,342 of VWYI01037563.1, read as the reverse complement.
ATGGTTTTGAAATAAAAACTGGTTTTATACATACAACCCAGAGAATGAATGAAAAAATAAGCAGAAAACCTCCCCTGCATTCCTAGATTATCTTATCCAGATGATGACAGTGACCAGGCTCCAAGAGAAGAATTTATTGAACCTCTATTCAGCATCAAGAAGTGTGAGATCAAATGCTGCCATAACATAATCGATCTGCTGGAGAAGGAGGAATTGAAACTAAGCAAAATAACATCTAAATTTAAAAGGAATGCACAGGGATCCATGAATATGCAACAAACTGGTGCTTTTAAGGAACAATTCTTTGTTAGTAAGGTGTGCCCTTGGCTGAATGCCAAGGCACCTGGCCATTTTATCCTTTTGCTATATTTCTGTCTCCTAATTGTCTTTCAATTAAACTTTTTTTTAAATTATACCCATAAGGTGAATCTTGTTTTTCACAGATGGGTCACACAAGGCCCACCCAGCCCTAAAAATGCTGTTCCTCAAGTGGCATGGCTGTGGGTGAAATGCACTGTCCTCCCCCATGGCATGTTAAACACAGCAGCTCTGCATATTTCCCTTTTCACAGGATGGAATCACAGGCTGGTTTGGGTTAAAGACCATCTCATTTCAACTCCCTGCCTTTGGCAGGGACTTCTCCAGCTTGTTCCTTGTCCAACCTGGCCTTTGAACACTTCCAGGGATTGGGCAGCCATAGCTTCTCTGGGCAAACCTGTGCCAGGGTCTCAGCATCCTCACAGGGAAGAATTTCTTCTTAATGTCTAATTCAAACCTGCCCTCAGTTACTGCGAAGCCATTCCATGCTGGAGTCAGAGGCACAGAAAATATTCCATTATCTCTGCTGACAGACTCAGACACTCAAGAAAACACTAAGTTTAACCTAAAACCACAGAGATAAATAAAGAAACTAACATTGTGAGTGTGTAAGTTGGGTAAAATGATATTAAGTCACTAAGTAAGAAAATTAGAGTTTAGAGTTTTAGTTATATTAATAAGTAAAATACAAGATAGAAAATTTAAAGTGTTAGCTCTTTCTCCTTCTTCATTTTCCTCTTCTAAAGTTTTTTTAAATAATAATAAGCAATTAGACAAAAAATCCACATAGCAGAGCACAACTGTCTAGTTATTAAGTTAAAAATAAAAGTTAGTTAGCGTCTTATAATTAAGTAGTTTACTCTTAAACCTTGAAAAAAACCACCTAAATAACCATTTTTTAGTTAGCTTAGTATATAAACAAGCTCACTGTCTGTAAAAATATAATATAATAAATAAAATATAATAAGTAGAATAAACTATAATAATAAAGATAACAAATAAACTATAATATAATATAAATATTTTTTAAAACACAACAAAATCCAAACTCAAAAACAATCTCTCAACTCTTCAATTCTAATCCTAAAAAAAAACCCAACTTACACTCCTACAAACTAAAATACCTTTTAAAAACTAAAACACTCATTACAAATAAAACCCCTTTTACAATTTCCTCTTGTCCTGTCACTCCAAGTCCTTGCCTGAAGTCCCTCCCCAGCTCTCTTGGAGCCCCTTTAGGCACTGGAAGGGGCTGTAAGGTCTCCCTGGAGCCTTCTCCAGGCTGAACACCCCAAGCTCTGGATCCACTCTAATGGGTCCACGTCCTTGTGCTGTGAGCCCTGGATGCAGAACTCCAGATGTGATCTCATAAGGGCAGAGCAGAGGAGGAAGTTTTCCTCATTAAACCTACATAAAACACCCAACTTCTCAAGAAAAAAGAATATAAAATTAATATGGTCAAAATCAAGGGGCTGTCCTAAAGTACCATTAACCAGGAACTGAGACTTCTCAACTTCCATCCCAGCTTTGATTTCTGGAGGATGCTGAGTCCAGCACCACACAAATACACCTCATAGGGATGGAAGAGGCCCAGCTGTACCTGGGGACTGCAAACCAGCACCAGGACAGTGGGGCAGGTGTCCCCAACTCTGGCTGGAAGCAGCAAGCACACAGGGTCTCATCCAAATATCAAAGCACTGACCACACACATCTGTTCTGAGAGCAACAGAAAAGCTGCTCCTCTTCCCCAAATAAATCAAGTGCACCAGAATCATTAGAGAAAATCCTGGTAGACAATATTATGAAACATGACAGTGAGCAAGCAAAGCATTTTTCAGATCTGTGCACCCACTACTGACTACGTGTTTACTATCTTTTCATGTGACAGTAGGGAAATCAAAGAAGACAAACCCCACACTTCAAATGTGACACTGGATTTTGTTGCTCAGAGAGCAGCACAGCCCCTCTGCCAAGCTCCCAGTGACAGACAAACACAGCTCTGCTTTGATCAGGAGTTACAACACTGCTGGCTGCTGTACATGATCCTCTGTAATAATTTATCCCTCTTTTCCTCATTTTAGAAGCGCTGCCTCGTTATTTACTGGTTAAAGAGGCCATCAGCCTGCACTTAAATGTCATTTTGATGTGTTCTCTGAACAAGTCAGTCTCCCTCACACCTCAAGCATGAAGAAGGTGTTCCTTTAAACATGTTGCTTTATGTACTCTCAGAAAATAATATTTTTGGCTAAATAACAATCTTTTAAAGCTAAAACCAGCATCGTTAAGACTGTTATTGTTCTCTTTGTTCTGTACAACTGGTTCCTTCCAGGCGTTTTTTTTCCCCTGCTAAGCTTCAGTCAGAGCTTTGGCATCTCTGTGGATAAGCAAGGTCACAGACCATGGGTGTTGGTGTTGGCCAGGAAGATGCTGACCAGGTTCACAGTGTTGGAGCCACCTCCACCCAGCAGGACACCCAGCACTGCACCAGAAACCAGAGCCACCAGGTCCCTCTACTGCTCAAAGCTCTGCCCCAACAGCCTCCTGGATGTCAACATAATTCTCTTCTTTTAGTATCTTACATAACATCTCAGTGATAATTCTCAATTGCTCCCCACTCAGATGTAAGATTTACTCTTCCTTTTCCTTTGTCTTACTCAATTCTGCTTAATTTTAAGAGCAAAACTGCTCTATAAATAATGTGACAGTGCATAAGGTATTTGCCAGAAGGAGAACACCTTTCCAAACAGGTAAAGAGCCTGAAATTCAAAATTTCTCGCTTACAAACTTTAAAAAATGAATATTTAAAATGCAGGAAAGAGCAACTCCTCTCTGACAACTTCCACAACTGCAAGGACTCCACCAAACAGAGGCAGTGCAGCCCACTGAGAATTGTCTGCCCACAGCCTACAACCACATAATATTTACCACAACAAGATCAGATTGCAAAAACAATAATCCCTTCCCACTTTGGGAAGTCCCTTGGGAAGAAGGGACAGATATCTGTTCAAATCAAAAGCCTTCACATACATAAAGCTCACAAGTTCATTCTCTATATTGGAAACATCTATTAAACCATCTGTGATACACCGAGATTTCTTTTAAATCAAATCAGTAGATACGGAAGAGTTTATATTTATATTTTTAATTGAAAGCACTGTTCCGTTGTCCCCATGTCCAGAAAAATCTTAAAATCCATCAGCATAATAATACAATATTTAAAGAAAATATGATGCATTGAAATATTTATAACTGCAGCTATCCATAAAAAATTCCACTCCTGAGAAGCAGCCATTCTGTCACCACCACCTCTCTCCTGCACTGACTCCAGTTATCCCATCCACAAATCATTTCATCTTATTAAAAGTATGATTTTTTTTTACCATCAAGACTCAATGCAGAAGCAAAGCAAAACAAAACAAAACATGTGCTGCTGTTCTGAAAACCTCCTAGGGAACAGCCCAGGGAAACAGCAAAGCAGAATAGAAATGAATTTCTCAGTTTGCAGTGTGCTCCAAAATAATTGATAATCATATACCACCACATATCACTAAATTAGCACTATCCACCACTAGTTTAACATACTGAAAACTGACTCAAAAATTTTTATAAACTCAAGAGTTTTTTTTAAAAAAAGCTTAGAAATTGGGACCGCTCTTGTCTTGCAGCATTTTGGATGACCTGATGCCCACAGAGCCCTCAGCTCAAGTGTAATTTCATGGCATAGACTAACAAGAACCCAAAACTAATAGCAACAGACTTCAACCAAAGTGCTTGCCATAAAGCAGCAGCTCTGCCCAAAAAATGCTGCTAGATCCTGACTAAAAGAGCCTAAAGAGTTGTCACTTCAACTACACAGTTCCAAGTTGGTTTTTGAAATGAAAACTTCATTTTCCAAGTTTAAAAGAAAGCTCACACATAAGGATGTTGAAAAAAAGACTATTGAACTAAAGAACCAGGAAAATTTCCCCCCAAATTCCAGTTTATATGGGCATAGGTGTGATCAAAGCCTGTTTCACCAGACAGGGCATGCAACAGCCTGAACCTCCTACAAGCTACACATTTTAGGCAGCTCCTTTTAGCATTCCTTCCCTTCCCTACTTGTACAGATTATGTTCAATATTTTGCTTCCAAATCTAAAGCCAGGCTTTCCTACAAACAACAAAACCATTCTTAAATTACCTGTGGAAATGTTGCTGGCTACTTTTTAGCCAAATCCTGATGATGGTGATTTAAAACAGAACAAAACCTGTCATCTAGAAAATTCTAAACACAAACCAAAACTGACCACAGATAAAACTTTAGCACTTGAATAGGCATTCCTCTGCTGGAACAATCTGAAAATTTTACTGGAATTCTTTTTTCTTTCAGTTGGAGATGGATCTTCTTGAGCATAGTCAAAACAATTGCAAATTGTTTACCAAATCTGATTTAGTTAATAGCAGTTTTCCTTTCCATTGAGCTGGGATAATGGGCTGAGGAATTAAGGCAATGTTTGAAGGGAGCACACAGGGAAGAGCAAAGAAAAGCTTTTGCAGCAGTCTAAGTGCTCCATGGAGAAATTTGGATTCAGGACCAGGCCACCCCAAAATGTTGAGGTTGTTTGTGCTGTGGCAATCCTGGGTGATGCTCACTGAGGAGCCTTCAGCCTAGGGAAAGATGTTGAGGAAATGAAGCAGAGATAACAGAAAACGTGATTTTCTTAAAAATGAACAATATTTTCTGTAGTAAAGACAGGGGTGTAATAAGCTGTGTAATAAACCTATAATAAATAGGATGTGCCAGGTCATAATCCAAGCCAACACATGCCTGGAGTTACAATAGGGTCCAATGTGACAAATTTCTGACACCATCAAGGGTAGGAACCACTGATGGAACATTTCTTGCTGCAGCTCAATGCTAATAACCCTAATAACAGGTTTCCATTCTATGAAAGTCACGTCGTTCTTCTGCAAATAAAAGCCTTATTTTAATCTTATCACAGGAGATTTTCAAATTACATGTATTCTCTCCTGGAACTTTTTGAAATGACAAGTAGCTGGGGAAAAAAACAACCCTACTCTATGTTATTAATGCCATTTGAACAATGCTGGAATGGGTGTGTACATGTGGGTGCACGTATGGCAGCAGGTCCTCATTAGGGAAAATTATAATCTGTATTGTGCATCTAAATTGACAGAACTTCCTGCACAGAGTCTAGCTCACAGTGCACAGGATCTGATATAGCTAAGAAAGGAAGTTTCTGAGCATAAAAACCTCAGATCTGGGATAGAAATACAAGATCTCCCAGGGAAACAACAAAGAGCAGTGCTCTGAGTTAGGTACGGATGGACTGCGTGCAGGAAAATTCCTCTAAAGTGTAAAACCCAGTTGACCTAATAAAAAAATATCAATTTTACCTAAAAAATTGCCTCTTGTCCTGACACTCACTTGGCTCCAGGGAGCTGGGAGAGCAGGCACAGCCAGCCCAAAGGAGATTTACTTCCCTAGATGGAAGCTGAACAGAGGGAAGCTGCAGTGCTCAGCCACTGCATCTATCATGCTTTCAGCTATCCTCAAGTTCACAACCCAGATGCTGGCTGGCAGTAAAAGAGCCAGCAATAAAGTCATCACCCAGTGGTTATGAAAATATTCTGCACAATTCAACTGTGCCTTTGTTACCAGATTAAAATCAGAACTAGAACAGCATATTGTGCTGTTAAAATCCAGTTTATGGCACTAAGTTAATAAATCAACCTGTTAAGAGGAAGTATAGAAGCCACTGCATTGCTGTATCTACATTTAGATGCTTTTTTTAGTTGAAATCCCATTTTAAACCTCACCAAAAGAGGCTGAAAATTATCTGAAGTTTAATGGCAGGAGGAGCCTGAGCACACCAAGCCTTTTGTAGCAATTTTACAGGGTGGATTTCCAATTACCAAGTTCTAAAGTTGTTTTCATAACACAGTATGGGAAGGCAACTTTCTCAGATGAAACAACAAAAAACAGCACTTGATATATGCTACCTAGAAATCCCCACTCTTACCATCACAACATTTTTACTCAAAATACACAGCCCAAGGCAATTGATGCTGGCTTTTGTAGTCCAGAAAGCTGCAGGGGTTTCAGTAAGAGTTCAGTGTTTAAAAACTTGTTGGACCCATCAAGATGATCAAGCTACCAAACAGGCAAGCTCACAAGAGCCATTCCTGCAGAAACTCAGGAAACACCAGCTAGGAGGCTCAGCACACCTAAAACATAGCCAGGAGATTGTCAACATGGATAAACTGAAAGACTGTGCCCTTTGGTTTTAAGAGCATCTCCATAAAGTTCAGCAAGGATACCTTAAAGTTGAAAAAAATGAAATCACCTGCCTTTCATTCTCCCTCCAGCCAAACACCAGGGTTTCGCTCCAGATCTGTGATTAAAGCAGAGCAGTTTTCCAAACAAACTCAGCCTGTAATTACTTGATGGTAGACCTGCACCACAACTGTGGTTATCCTGAAAGTTTGGGACCTTCAGGCCCTTTTTCTTTTGTTGAATTTTCCACAAATACACACAAAATAAGCATCTTACCTGAATAGAAAATGTTGATTTTGGCAAGTTCTTTCTCACAGGTTTGGAAAAATTTCTCTTCAAACGTGGCAAAACATCTTTTCACCGTGTCCTCATCTGTGTCTACAAAACAAAATAGAAAAAGAAAGAAGTTGTAACAGAAGAACATAAGAACAATTTTACAAGTGGAAAGAGTTCTTCAGAGCAAACCCACCATCTTTCTTCCAGAGAAAGAACAACCAAGTCCAAAGAGCTCAAGGGAACACATATTTGCTTGTAAAAGGAATTGCATCAAGACAGAGAGGGACACACTCGTATCAGCACCCTGACCAAAGTTCCCATCATCTTTTTTGATCCTTCAAGTGCTATTTCAGATCTCACAACTCCATTTTTATGCTTCCAAGACCAAAGGTGACGGTAAGTGTTCACTCCAGCTTAGCAAACATTTGTATTCAGAAGGAAAGCACCAAGTTTTTATCTGAAGCCTTCACCTGATCTTCCAGGACAATTCACTGGCTTCAGTCACCATTGCCACCTTCTCATCAGGGCAATCCTTCAAATACAAACACAGCATCACAACAAACTAAAATCCACACAGAAAACTGTGTGGAAGCTTCCCTCCTGGAAAATAAAAACTTTTCTCATAAGCAAAGTTGAAAGGAAAAGGCCTAAATTATGGTAATGTGATTAGATCCACATATCTCCTTCACCCCACTGCTCTGGAACAGTTTTAATTCTTTTGTAAGGACTACATGCAATTCCATAATTAAAGTCAAAACTTGACATTAAAGCAGTGATTCGGTCACCTCGTTGTTATAAAAAATATAGTGCAGAATCTCAAAGACAGAATGCATTTTCTAGTAATTAAGAAATTAGTTTGATTTTTTTTTACTCATTAAGACAGGCTATAATTACCAATTTCAGTACTGTCAAAAACCAAATGTTCCTAATGCTGAAGCAAAGCAAACTCTTCATAGTTAAAGCCCCTAAATCTTCATGCATTCTCACAGATTGCAAGGATTAGTGTTCACACAAACAGGAAAATTATGACTTTATTATGGTCTCAGCAACATTGGGAAAAAGACCATAGAACAACAGAATTGGCACTGAAAAGCCCACAACTACATCATGCCTCCAAGTGACACATCCCCATGTTTTTTGAACACTTCAGGGATACTGATTCTACCAGATTCAACCAGATGTGGAAACACACGTTATTAAATTGAGAAGACAAATGACTACACGGAAATGTAATTCACTATCAGATACACATACTGGACTGTCACAACCAAGAAATCTTCTTTCTTTCTGCATTAATTTCTAGGTAAAACCAGCTTCAAGAGAATATTTAAATACAAAATTTCAACGTTTAGGTTTTACTGATCCTTTGTTTTGGCTCTGATATTGAGCACCACAAACCTACACACATGTCAGGACCATTTTTAAGGGATAGTACAGAAAGAGTAAAGAACACAACACAGAACTGCAGTGCTGGGGCAACCTTGGAAGAAGCCTGTCTTCTTTTGGAGTTTGATGATGCTTTAAAAAGTAAACTCAGAGAAAATAACCAGTTCTGCACAGATGCCTGGTATTTACAACTCCACCACCCAAGGGCTTGTAGAGAAGAATTCCCAAGAGCTCCTAAGCCTGTTCCAAACTCCAAGCCTTGGCTCCCAGAGTTCCTTTCTTATCCAATCATTATACTTGCAGCTCTGTGGCTACTCCCAAGCATGAGAACTCCCTCCCTGGAGCAAACAAACCCTTGGAATGACAGGGCTTGGGCTCCTCTTTGCTGAAGGAGAACCACAGCAACCCCAAGGTGTCATTCCAGCCCTGCTTGAGGGCTCTGGACAAAGGATGAGCAATCCCACATGGATCCCTCCTCGTGGGCAGCCTGAGCACCACAAGGACAGAAAATAACTCTGCTTCAGGGCTGGTGACTCCTAACATCAGAGTCACAGCAGTTACAACATCCCAGCCTGGGGCCCTCCCAGTAAGGCTGAGCAGAACTTGCCTCCAAGACTTCCAAATCCTTGACCCGATGGCCAAGCACGAACAGGGGAGGGGGGTGAAGCAGGAGAAATTACTGTGCAATGCTCAAAATGCAGAGATTTTATTCACTAGATGCCTGAAACTTTGTAAATAATAGTAGTCAGGAAGTACCAAACCAGAGGTGACTCCTAAGGATGGGCCTGAAAGGCAAATTCTCCAGCACAAAGAGTTTACCCATGCCTAGGAGAAAAGTTTATCTAGGGGTGCTTTCTAACATGGGGGAACAATCATTTCCTGCACTTAAAAATAAATCATAAAGAAATAATGGCTCACTGCTTTCCTCCTGTGGCAACATCAAACTTCTTCTGCCATCACTTGTTTTTATGTTTCAGTATGTTCAGAAAATAACTGCAAGACCATGCAAGCTTTTAAACTTCAGGCACTGGAGCTACCAAAGGATTAAAAAAAAAAAATTGAAAATATCTTTAAGCATGGAATATACATTTTGTCCATAAAGTCAGGCTTGAATAGTTGTGTGCAAGCAAAGTAGCACCTTCTAAGATACAAAAAACCACAGTAAAGCAACATAAAGTTAAACTAACATAATCAATGCCAAATAACAGTTAATACCTTGTTTTGTAAATCATTGACCAGTTCAAGAAATTACAAATAAGTGTGTTGAACAGTTTGACCATAATCTAAAGTTTAAAAGAAGAAAATGAGCTTTGAACACAAATCAACTCCTACTGGAAGCCCTTCCAAGCCCTTCAGATTAGGAATTCAGGTCTTTATCTCAACCTGAAAACATTGCTGACTCAGAGGAAGGCAAGTTCTACATAAAACTATTCAAAAATCCTTCTCCAAATGTCAAATGCCACCTTATAAAAGACATTTTGCAGACCAGGGTAGATGCCAGACTTAAAAAAAAAAAAAAATAAAAAACTTCAGGAATCTCTGTGAAGAAAACTTTTCCCTTTGGTCCTGGTCCCACCGTGGTTCAGGCATTGAGCTGCAATAATAGACAAGAGCTGCCAAGGCTACTGCCTTTCTTTATTTATTTCACCCCCAAGGCTAGGACAGGACAACGCTGTTCTGCCATGAGAAAATCACAGTGCCAGACCCTGGCCTTGAGTCTGGGAGCTCCATGACAACAGGAGCTGTTTCTAAAAGGCATCCAGCTATTGCTGCCAAGGAGGGCTGGCCTAACCTTCCTTTTGTTCTTTTTTCTATAGCCTTAATACTCCATTTACCCTCAGCTCCATTTACCCATGACAGCCAAGCAGACTGCCTGATCAATACTGCACCTTCCAGACCTCATCCTCCTATGGATTCCCTGTCCTGAATAAAAAAAAATCCAATAAAAGCCAGATACAGCCTGGAAATCTCCTGCTTTTACTTGCAAAGCCCAAACCAGCAGCAATCTAGATGTACTCCCCACTTTTTCACATTTTCAGGTTTGCAGAGAGCTCAGATGTTGGCACACCTAAAATAGAACCTGAAGTTGAAAAATTAACATACAAATTACATTCCTAAGCTGTCCCAAGCACTCATTTCTCAGTGCTCCTCTCAACTGCTCATTTAATTTCTCGTTTTCTGCAGCTGTAGTATATAAACAAATGATCAGCATCCCGGGCAGCTCTGCTCACTCACTCTCTCGCAAGAACACAGCAGTAAAAGTTTTCTTTGTTAGAGCAGTGCCCTTTAAAAGGAATCATTTTTAATAAGTCCTCTACTCTTTATCATGATTAATTTTAAAGGGCATTTAATTAAAAAAGATTAATTAGCTTTGTTATGAGATCAGCACAGGTGTAGCTCTCTGAATCACCTTCTGTTTGCCACAAAACAGCTTTATCTGAGTAATGTTATTTCAACACTTTAGCTACAGAGGAGGCAATTTGATTTATGAGGAGGGATCTGAAACCTAGCCAGTGAAATAAAAATAAAAATCAAGCTCAATATTGGCATTAAACACATCAAATAAACTTGTGATCACCTGTTCAGTGTTGACATCAGCACCACTTTGAATACACTAATTTTTTTAATTTTTCCACACCCTTTACCTGGTGTTCAACTAGGACTGTAACAACAGAAATGTCTTATGAAAAATTAAACAGATTTAAAAGATAGTTTTCTTGTTTCTATAAAGACAGTAACTACTTATACTTCTAGGCCCAGTGGCACACTAGGGAATAAAAGAAGAAAAAAACACTTTTATTGCTACTCAAAACACTAAAAAGTGGGTCACTATAATGAAAACATGTATCTGTCTCCAAAATCCCATCAGCTTTGTCTGTCTACTCAACCATCACAATTCTCTCATACCCTTGACAAATCAACAGCACCAAGATTCTCATTTCCCCAAGCTTTTTACACAGCACGGTAAAATTCTATGCTTCTGCAGGGGAAAAAAAATCAGACTGTGAAGTCCCTTAATGCAAGGACAGAGATTATTATCTTAACAATCCTGATGTGTCATCCTGGTGTTTATTGGGGTGTTTTTCCAAAGGAAAGGTTTTTCCACAGGGCAACTCCCTTTCTCTGAATAGAAGACCACACTTGGGTCAACTGCAAATTTCAGCAAATTAATTACTCACCATGAACCTTTATGTCCCATCTTGGGGCAAATACAAGTTTGCTTGTACAGACTTCTATGTGCTTTAATTACAGCCATATAAATTTCTTCCTGGGACTTATTCTTGCTCTAGGAAGAAGAAGGAAGCCAACTCTGCTTGCAAATAAAGGAACATTTGTGTTCGTGTTATTCCACCCTAACATCTGAGGTGCAAGCTGCATATGTAATGGTGTGCATCTCTTCTGGAAAATATTCCATCCACCAAAAGTGGACCTCAAATTAAAATACTGTGAAATCATCAGGGAAGAAGCTTCATGAACTAGCTGATGTTTAAAAATAATGCCAAGAAAATTAAAAGCATGCTATACCTGATGGCTTTTCTGAGCCATCACATATGAGCTGGTCAGCTCTCCACTTAATGAATCCTTTAGCACAAATTAGATCTGGTTATTAAATTATTGCCTTAAACCCAGCAATAAAAAAAGACCACTCAGGTAGCAAATGAGACTGGTATTACCTGCACATGCAAGGTTTATGTGTGGGCAGGGGAAGAGTGGACAAAAACTGCTGGCGGTCACCAACACAAATCCTCTCCGTTTTTGCTTCACAATTTTGTTGTTTTTACCAATTAACCCAGAGTGAACAAAATCCATTTCAAAATACCTTTAGAAATTACAATTTTCAGATTGATAAAAATCCTGCTTCTGTAGTTTTTAGATTGTATCACTGAAATCTTTCAAGGAAACTAGACTGATCCTTACAGATGGTTTGTTTAGCTGTAAAGAAAAACCAACCTCTACAACAGGCCTGCAAGCTAGACATCCAACCAAGTGTCTACTATAAATTATTTATATTTGTGATTTTGTAAACACAGATTCTAAAGCAATAACAACGTCCTGGTATGAACTTCAGGTGCAGAAAAAGCAGTCATATGTGACAAGACAGCTCCAAGGGTCAGGTTTTGCAGTTTACAGGGTACAGCTGTTCTACAGGTGCTCTTCTTTAAACAAGCATCCAGCATTCATAATCAAGTCTTCTGCAAGCAAGGAAGGCAGGGCTAGTCTTTGTCAGCAGTTCCAGGAGAGTTAATAATGCTTCATTTCTGTACCATTAAGAGATTGACTGCTCCCACCAGAATTGTAAAATTGAGGCTATGTGGTAGCTCAGATTTGAAGGGCAGCTAGGCAGAAATTTGTGGTCGAAAAAAAATATAAAGAAAAGGAGCACAAATGCCCAGCAGTATTTCAAAAGCTACCATAAAAATATTGATAATATAGGATGACAGGAGGCATCATACAGGGACAGGACTCAATATTCACTTTCCCTGAATGACAACCAGCCTGAAATTCCTCTCTTTTCAAGAAAGAAAGTGAAGATTTACTTGTGTTTTTACAGAAGTCCCCCAAATAAGCTAGACCAGAAATACTGCCACACACCCCAGGGTGAAGGAAAGAGTCAACAGGAACAGAGAGTCACATTTCATATTGACCTTTACTCCAAGACAAAGAATGGAGAATACCAGGTTTGAGTTACTCAGCTGGTACATACTAGAACCTGTCCAGGCCACGTCTGCTGGGTTGTGACAAGCAGCCAGAGATGCAAACAGAGATCCAACAGCTTTGTGGGATTACCAGGAGCACACCAGGACATTCTCAGCTTACATAACGCACCTGCACCTTCCTCCAGCTGCTCACCTGCTGCCTCCAGTTCTGGTTTTCATTAAAACAAGACAAGACAGCAGCAATTATGGTTGCACAAAAACCCCATACCATGTTTACACACCAGAGGTTAAAGAAAGCAGAGATATTCCAACCTCTTACAGGCGAGATCTGAACTGGACCCTGCACCTCTGGCTGATGCTACAACATTTCAGCACAACCATCCATTCCCTCTTAATCAGCCTGTAATCTCAGCAATGTTGCACTCAAGGTAATATTTTTTTCCCTTTTCATGAATGACAGGGCCACCAAACTAAAAACTGAGCGGTACTTGTTCACGTTTTTAAGATTCACTGAATGGACCGCAAGTAAATAAGCACAGCTGTGTTTAATTTAAGCAGCTACAAACCTGTCAGAAAAGCCTTCCTTCTGCTAAAACACATGGATGGAAATAAGGACACTTCCCTAAGTTGCCCAATTTGGTCCTTAAACCAAGAAGATAAATATAAAAGAAAAGCACACAGCAGCATGGAAAACCAAGACCAGAACTGTTGCTATCAAATCAGGTGCTCAGAGTTCAAACTTAATTTTTTCTATATAGTCACCTTCCCCATATCTCCCTTCAGCCTGGCAAAACTCAGCGGATTCAGCAAACCCTCTGCTGATTATCAGGACAAGCTTCCCAACCTTTCATCCAAGCAATAATTAAACAAATATAAATGTAGCCTCCAGGAAAGGGAAGGCAAAATCACCCCAAAGTTGCAGAGTTCTGGGCCAGCCCCTAAAGAGGTGATGGAACACTGGGGACTTGCATGGGGTGGGGAAATGCAACAGAGCAAATCAAAGGAAACTCAAATAGTGCTGAAAACAGCAGAGATCCATCACCCTAACACCCACAAATATTCTTTCTCTGCCCCATCTCCATGTGAGATGGAGTGGGTGAATGAAGTTGGAAGGTGGCATGGAAAGAGAAATTAAAGCACACTTTCTATTCTTTAATGTGCATTCTTATTTATCTAGAAAGATTAGTTTGATACTGTGAATGCTAATCGAGCCAGAAATGTTTCTGTCAGGAAATAAAGCTTCATAATAAAATGACTGTTCATGCTGCTTTTATTGAGCCTCCAGCTTTCACAGATTTACTTCCAGAATTTTACTGAGCAGCACCAATTACCTTCTCATTAAAACTGCACAAAAACTGTCAGAACATCTGACATAACCAAAAAGAAGAAGAGAATTAAAACAAAACTGAGATTACAGTCAATTAAAGGAACACTGATACAGTGAACTTTTAAGTCTTGTATGTATTAAGTTTTTCCTAGGAAAACTACATGGAGAAGGAGTTATGGTGAATTTGAGCAGTAGTTATGGCTGTCCTTTATGCCCTCTCTTCCTCACAGACACACAAAATGCTCTTTTCCATGCTCTGGTGCTGCTGCTTATCCAAGACTAAGTGAACCAGTTCAGGAAGTTAATCTGGTATTTAAGGAGCTAGCCAGCATTAAAACTGAAAGGCTTTAAAAACTGAACTGATCAATAAAGTCATTTCCTGTGGTTTAGTCCTCTGAAAGAACTCTTGCACACAGGGAAAAGCTGAGAGTGAGATTCCTCCTCTGGCAGCAGCAAACCTGTTAGACTGATTTAATTGGAATATCACATCACCTGCTTGGACTCCAGTGATGGGAGGTAACTCAAGGCACTATCCCACAGCTCAGCTTCCAAGGAGATGTTGGAGAAGCCAACACAACTCACTGGATTCACATGCCCATAATCTTCATACAAACACAGGAAATGTCTGGATTATTGAATTAGAACAGATTGAACACATCCAAGTTTTGGTCTCTCTCTCCCAGCAGCACCTCCCCTCCTGCCAAGGCTCCAGCACCACGTGTGGCTCCAGCCCTGCCTTCTCCAACTCTCTCACCACTTCTTCATGGGGAAGATTCTATCTTTTGCATCCCTATCCTGCATGCAAACTGGCTTG
This sequence comes from Anthoscopus minutus, assembly GCA_013399455.1. Classification (NCBI taxonomy): domain Eukaryota; kingdom Metazoa; phylum Chordata; class Aves; order Passeriformes; family Paridae; genus Anthoscopus; species Anthoscopus minutus. The sequence goes on along the minus strand of VWYI01037563.1, from coordinate 537,287 downwards.
TTCTGCGTGCTCCAGCACAAGTGGTGTTCAAATATTTTTGAGATATTTCAGCCCGCTTTAAGCTATTTTGCATAGAAATAAAAATCACAGAATTGCAGAATGATTTGGGTTGGAGGGGACCTTTAAAGGCCACCTAGGCAAACCTCCTGCAATGAATGAGGACACATTCAACTAGAGCAGGTTGCTCAGAGCCCCATCAAACATTTGTTGTGGTGTACGAACATAAAATGCTCAAGAGAAGAAATAAGTTGGAAAAAACAAGTAAACCGAGAATTCGCTGCAACACAGGAGATTGCAGCAACATTTCATACAAACTGGACCTTTGAAATGGGCAATACCTTGATTAAAGTACTCTTGGACAGGATGGCCACTGTCCCCTCCACAGATATCCTTCAGGTATGTCTTCTGCTGGTGATGTGATGCTGGAGCCCAGGAGAACTCCTGGACAAAAAACAGCCTGCTTCTTTGTAAAAGACTTCACTGTAGCCCTCCATGGGGCACAGAGCCTCTTTGTGGGGTCTTGGACCCAAAGGGGAGCCCCATGTTGGGTGCCAGCTGATGCAGTGCCAGAGTCCTGGCTCCCTCTCCCCCATGGCACTGTGCTGAGAGTGGGGAACAGCTCCGGATCTGGATGTCAGGAGCTGAACCTTAGAGCTGCTGCTCTACAGCACTTCCTGTCAGCACAAGGAGGAGGTAAAGGATCCAGGAGGAGGCTCTCAGTTTGGGTGCCAGGAAAAGGTTTAATCCTCAAAAGTCAGGCAGTGAGAAACCCGTGCACAGGATTTTATCTGGGGGTGGCTCAAGGGGAGGGTGAAATTCTTTTACCAATGGGAAATCCGAAAGGGAGGGGATTACAATTGAGGCACCAATAAGGGAACACAGGGAAAGGGAACAGCTCACATAAACCAACAGGACATTGAATAACAGGGGATTGACAGGGAACTCTCTGGAACAAGGGGCTGGTACAAGGGAGGACTGACAAGCCAATGGCAGGGGAAACAGGGAACTTTCTGGGTAAAGGGGCAGGGTTTGCAATGATGGATAGGGAAGGGACTGGAATAAGGAGTTGGGTTACAATGACAGGCAGCATAGGGGACGATACACTTTAGGGTGGAACCAACAACATAAGGGAGGGATACTTAACAATACAGAGGGTAATTGAGCCAATACAATGAACAAAAACACCACAATATGCTGGGTCTGATGACAGACTTGAACTGTCACCCACACATCTGATGAACATCATGAACCCAGGGCAGAATCATCTTGAAAATAAAGAGTTTTAGTCTTGTTCTTTCAGTGCTTTCTCCCCCACTTTCTTTCCCTCTTTCCTTCCACAAATATACTCTGCAGAGTATATGTACATTTGATTTTTCTTTTTCAGTTGCTGTCAAAAATCAGGTTGTGCACAAGCAAAGGCAACAAGAAGAGTGCTAATTTATGGTGAAACAAGAGGCCCAGATCCTATCAGCATTTTCCCAGTGATAAAGCCATCCCTGCAAGTGCAGCCTGACAAGCAGATCACTTGTGCTGCACCACCAGCCACTGCCCTGGCCACACTCATCCAAACTGAGACTGGGAATTCTAAGCTGCTCTGCTCTTCATCAAGACTTGCAGGTAGGCACCAGCAGTATACACACTCTGAGGGCTTTAAGAAATAAAGCCACGTCTTGTCCAAGTTCTGCATGCATGCTGTAGGACCAACTCAGTTTGCTTTTCTTGGGGAGGGCTTAAATAGCTGCAGAAAGTGGACCCATCCTTCCTGATTGATGAGGAACGTAAAAGAAGAGGCATCAAATTAGGTTTTACAAAACCCTGCTCTGGACTCAAGCAGTTCTTTGAGTCCTTGCACCCAGCAAACACAAGAAGATGCGCTGGAAAATCTGAGTCTCAACCTACTCAATTCCCTGCTGGATTCTGTCAGGCAGGAAGTAATGAAGTAGGAGCCAAGGTAAGGCCTAAAATAAGCAGCAAGGTCACGTAGAGTCAGATTAGGAAGAAAAGTATACTCTAACTACAGAGGAAGTGTTTAGAGGGCTCCAAAATATTTCTTTAGAGAGATGAAGCTATTTAAAATCAGTTATTTCATCCTGCTGCAGACAATTCAGTGATTCCTTGGCAAGCCAGAGTTAGCTCTGTTTTGAACACAGGAATCCTTTCCATACTAGGCAGAAGGCATGGACCTCTTCTCTACATTACCCAAGCAAACACCATCCACATCCACAATTCCTTTTCAATAAAGTCTCTGTACAACAACTCTTTCTGTCTGCTTTCTCCTTGCTGTTCTCTGTCACTGTACATCATCATCATAAAATGGTTTGGGTTGGAAAGGACCTCAAAGACTATCTCATTCCAACCCCTTTGCCATGGACAGGACATCTTCTACCAGACACAGAGGTGGTGACCTCAGAGCCAGAACCACCTCAGGGCTTACAGGAACATTTTTGGTCAGTTCTCAGCAACTGTTCTGTGCAAAGACACCACAGAAATTGCCCTTTCACATTTAGTCATCGATCCACCTAGCAAAGCATCCCCCTTTGGTAGATACCAAAACTGTAAAAAGCACTTTACAACCTGCTATGACTCTGTACAGCAAGGGATAAGCTCAAGGAATAGCTTCACAGATCAAGGATGTTTCCACTGCTGATGGCAAAACTGTGGGATTCTAAAGATGGAATGAATATCTCCTTCTTTAAGACACTGAAAACTTTCAGGGCAATGGCATGGTTAAGAGTATCTTAACTTTTGAAAAACAAAAGGAGTAGCAGAATATGCTTCCTGATCCTAAGGCTGCTGGGACAGGAAGCAATGTGGAAGGGGAAAGGCTGCTCCAGCAAAGCACACCCTGGAGAGACCCTGCTCAGCTCCCTGTGTTTGAGGGGAGGCAGGAAAGGGAATTACAGCTAATTGAAAACATTTTGCATAATTGGAGCTGATAAGAGACCTATACCCATCACTCCAGGAAACTATTTGCATCCTTATAACAATTACAGCACATGTAAAATTCAGATGCTAAGCAAACAATTAGAAACGCTAGCACTGGTGGGAAAAGAAAACAAACAGGTGAATAAATGGACCACCACCATTAAAAAAGCAACAACAATGCTACTTTTAGAGCTCTTTTCAGACACAGGAGAGCATGTTCATTGGAGATATTGAGGGCAGGAGGAAGAGGGAAACGACAAAAGGAAGATTAACAGAACTGTCTTGGGAAAGACTTCAATTAATATTAAAAATAACCAGAAAGACAAAACAAATGATGCAGAAACAACAACAGGCTCCCTGTATGGAGTACAGCGAGCACATGGTACAAAGACAAACCTACTTCAAACACACTCTCAATGGTTTAATCTCCCCCCAGGGAGCCAACACCACTGAAATTTATTTTTCCATTTTTATTTTACTAGCTAGTAAAGGCAAACAGTTGGCAAGAAGGTAATTAGCATGCAGTTATCAGATGAAGAAAAATACATTTTTGAGGTAGCTCAGAGCAATGACACAGGGCATGAGTGGCTCTGTGCAAGATTTTGCCAGAAGGCCTTACAGTCAGGCCATGTTCAGGAACAGAACAGATTGTTAGTTCTCATAAATGTTTACAACAGCATCTTCCTAAACATTTTGCACAATTTAAACCAACATTTTTCTTTTTTTAAATCTTATAATCCTAGCTAAAACACCAGCAAATTAACATTAAGGTAGCTGCTGCTCCACTCAGGGCAGTAATTCTTCTGCTTTAATTCTTACATTATTACAGCAACAGATGTTGTAGGATCCTCTCCACAACACTACAAAGCCTTCCCAAGGTTATATTCCTCCTTGCTCCCACAGTGCATAGCCACCCAGCTGAGCCCTACCCTGCTGTATTAATTAAAACAGGTGGATTGAAGCATGCCCAGAGACACTGTGGCAAATTCAAGATAAGCAGAAGCTCTCCACTGCAAGTTCCCACAAGTTTGGAGTTGTTACAATTCTTCTGAACACGTGCTCAGGCAGCATCCCTTGCCTTCCCTTCTTCTCAACCCTGCACTTAAAGGGTTTGTTTAAATCCAGTTCAAGCAAAAGCAGCATTCTTCAGATGTCACTTTGCTACGATTTAAGTCCATGGAAGGAATAAGCTCCAGTTCAAATGTCCTTCCTTCAAGGGGAGAGAAGATAGTCTCCCAAAGGAATTGATTTGAAAGTCTGTGTCCACTTCAGCTCCTCAACAGAGCTACTGTGTTCCAGGGGTAATTTTAGTTTAAGATTAAAATGCAGCAGAGACCAGGACTGCACTTGTTTGTTTGTCTGCTTTCCAAGTTAATCTCTTTCATTTTGCACAGCACAAGTCCCTAGCCAGAAACCACACGGGCTGGGTATCTCCTCTTGTAGCATCCCTGCCAGACTGGAACTGGAATGAATCCTTCTGAGAAAGATTTTTACACCCCAAATGAGAAGAAAGATTGAGAGGCGTGTGATTTCTTCCCCCCCACCCCATTTCCCTCAGGCTCAAGGCACAGCACTGCTGGCACTTGCTAAATAAAAAGGCAAAAGGAACCATTCAGTAATTTCTATTACTTCCTGAACAAAACCTGGAGGGAAGGAAATATACAAACTGCAGCAGTAACTGCCAACACAAAGGTTTTGCATCCCAACACAAACTTGAAGTATGCCGATGGTAAAAACCAAAATGGCCCAACTTCCTAGGTCACTTCTTATTGACATTTAAAGGACATGTTACAGAGCCACCACATTCAATTCTACTTTACCACTACTCATGACAGTGGCAAAAAGCCTAAATTTAAGTCCCAGTTGCAGTATCAGCTATGCAAGTGGACAGGACCACAGGACTTTCAATAAACTTGAACAAATCATCTATGGATATCTTCCCAAAGAAACCTGAGTGCTGTACACAGCAACTTTGCCAGGCAGCAGTCAACAAGACAGTGCTCACTTTGAAGCTGTGGTTGACTTGAAACCTTCTTTCTTCTTTGCAAAACCTTTAAAATGAAAGGCTGAACCTTATTTGAAGCATACAACCAGAATGGAACAGACATGTACTCCAAACCACAGTTGCATGAAGCACAGAGGAGCTCGGACTTTTGTCCACCAAAGCTTGGGAAGCTTTTGCTGTGCTCTGGGAAACCTGGAGCCAGCAATGTACATTCCAGCCAAACTCCCCAGAGCAGCAAGCCCCAAAATGGTGATCCTTGCTGCCCTAGCTGTGCTTTGAGCTTTGTGGCTGCGTCCTCACAGAAGAATTTTATCGCAACAGATGACCGCAGCATCCAGAAGCACTGCTCATGTAGCCGGCATGCTGCTAATCAACAGCCAGAGCAGATGGAATGCAAATCTCCCAGCAAGGGGGGACCAGGAGGCTGTCACCAGCCTGCTCCCACCACGTAAATGAGCTATTATCAATTAGGAGCTAAATTCAGACAGGATTTTGGTGAAAGGCAACACTTCAAGGTGTTTACGGGGGAAAATCCATCTGCATCGTCTAAAAAAAAATCTGCTATGAGCTGCAAGGTTATTCTGTGCTGGTTTGTTCGTGCACCAGCACAAGTAGTTGTTGTCCTGATTTCAAGTCATGCAAGGATTTTAATTTGAGCTTTAGGCAAATTAATCCATCAAGAACAGTGAGGATAACCTTAAAGGTAACATTACTTTCTTTTCACCAGAATAATTTTTTTTTATTTTTAACAAGTATTTCAGCGGCTGGAATCAGCTCCTTTTCAATAGCAGAAGAGAGGAGAGCAGAAAAAGCAGCATCTAAAAGTCACACAGAAATGAAGTTTTGTTACATCCATACTTGGTCTACACCAGCAAGACACAAAGAACTAACCTCCATAGATTTGGGAACTAAACATTCATATGTTCTGTGTAGTTTGGGGTTGGTCCTTCAGCAAATTCAACACAAGAAGAACTGAAGCTGCCCCAGTTCATTCACTCAATTGATTCACCAACTGTCCTGAAACATGAATAAATATATAAGTGGCTACTCTGCTCTAATTAGTGACATTCAGTGAATCTAAGGAGAGAGCCCAGACCTCCAGCCCTTGCATTTAGCTCTCAGTGCCTCTCCCTTGGGAACTGAATAGCAATCAGGTATGTAATGCAGGGGTGACTGCTTTTTTCCCCTTTACACTTAGGGTGGAAAATAAGGGTGTGGGGCACAGGGATGGAAAAATAGAATTAAATCTTTATATCCAGGCAAAAGGTCTAAACATGCTTAAAGAACTGTTTTGAGGGGGAAGGGAATTAGAAAAGAAGAAAAAGCAATAAAGGAAAAATCAAACCGAGCGCAATTGCAGAAAGCATGAAGCAGATGATGCATTTCCTATGTGATAGCTTAAACAAGTCCCAAGGCACACCTCCCCAGTCCATCAAACACCACATTTACATAAAATCATTAATTCATTACAGTCATGAAAGAACACAGGGATGGGTTAGGAGGGACAGGATAGAATGAATGAAGTGGAAATATATAAGCCAGAGACACAAACAAAATGTCCACAGAGCTTCCTGAAGGACACAGCTCAAAGAAATGTCCCAAACTGAAAAACCTTCGTGTTTGCCAAGACCAAACCACCCTAGTTTCCAATATACAGGCAAATGTACACATGATAGTAATGCTACTTGTGTGCCTGCCCTCTGTGGCTCTCTGGAGGGAAGCTGCTGATGCTGCACTTGGTCCTGCTGCCAACAAGAGTTACTTGCTTCTGGTTTGGTCTCCATTACCCTGGATCAGAAACACAGCCTCTATTCCTGCTAAACAAGGTCTCAGCCACCTCTTTTCACCCACTGGAGTCAATTTGGCTTCTCGTGAAGCTTCTTGCCCTTCCTCTGAAATAATGGTAATTTTTAACCAAAAAGTAGTCCAAAAGATTAAAGCCCCCCACCCAGCAAACTACACAGAACATATGAATTAATTTTCAGGTTTCCTGGCTGTTTTATCACTTGATTCACACACACAGAGCCCAAAACTGCAATTCTGTAGCTATCAATCTGCCTCCAGAGACAGTGTTAGCACGGCAATCCCCCCACACAACACAAGTGGTCTTACAGACGGCGGCACTATTTTTAAATCAGAACATGGATGTATTTTCCTCTCTTTTGCCAAACAAGTATCTGAAATGTGCCACATGGCAGGTAGCATGCAGATGACAAAACAGTCAGAATTCAGCAGAAATACAAGATGGGGTTGCCAGAAGGATTCCAACAACTCTTTGTCAAAAAGAAAAAAAGCCCCAAACCATACGAATAGGTGCTCCACCAAAAGCTTTGTTACATCTTTGCTTTCCAGAAGTGGGGGCTTCCACTGTTGTCACCTCAAATTCAGCTGGATGAAGGATAATTGCATTTAACACCAAAGGAGCATCCTGGGACTGGGATATAAACTTAAGCAAGGATCTGCTGTTGTGTCTGCATTAAACTTTGAGACACGGAAAGAAGTCATCCTGAATTTAGAGACTCTCCCAAGAGGAACTGCTGGCACAAAGGAAATTGCCTGCACCAGAGGCTGAGACAGTGTTTTCTGTAAGGGGCAGCCTCAGGCAGAATGAACACACAGTTCATTATGGGAAAAGAGTTTTCAACTTTGGAGCTCAGCTGACAAGCACTTGCAGGCTGTCACACACACCAGGCTGGACACAGCAGCAGCAAGTCTGGAATAAAACCCCTCTCTCTGGGATGAAATACATTCTTCATACAGACAAGGAGTCCAAACCACATTTGAAATGTGTAAGCAGGACTGAGCTGAGTATTTGCTATAACCACCCTGACATCTGAAAGGTCCATTTGGTGTTAATACACCCAACCTATGAGGTTTGTACAGCACGAGGCACAAGAGAACACATCAAGGTACCAAGGGCGACAAAGAAAACTGGTACAGAATAAAATGCAAATACATTTGAAGGGAACTGTAATCATTTATTGGGGGGAAAAAAAAGCAGGTTTCCTTTTCTCAGGGATGCTTGCAGCACCCCCAGAACACGGAACATTGGGCTCAGCTCTCAGCTACAGGGGATTGTTTGGAGGGACAGGAGGACACCCACAAGGCACAATGGCACACAGGCAGTCTCCACACAAAAGTCACTGATCATTAAATCAGTCTTGCTTCTTAAGAACAAGCTTGAAAAGACCAAGCTAAGAGAGTGGCTGCTGCTGAACTAATGGGTATAATTTGTGCTTATTGTAAAAGAGCAAATGTAGGGAATTTATAGCAAGTGACATTTTATGTGAAAGCATTTTTTGCAGCTAACAGCAAAGAATTTTATCATTTTGGGTTTGCTTTTGCTGTTTGCAATTAAAGACCCACCAACACGTCCACCTAGCATGCCTTATTAGCATGTTAATACTATTTATGAAATGGCCTGTGAATTGTTCTTTGAATACCCACAAACTGTATATCTCTCCTCATTAGCACTGAAAGATGAAAAATAAACTCTTTCCCTGCAAATGTAGTATAAATACATGCCACCCCTACAACTAGCAGCAAAGACTCAACAGCAACAGCCTATTTTAAAATATTCACAACAAAGTTTCGAGTAGGCAAATCTGACAAGAGTTAAACTATGTTCCATAGAGGTGATGGTGTACTCAGACACAGTCAGGAACACTGCCAGTACTTAAAATAAGGTTTGCAACATTGTGCAAAGGAGATTTTATAATTTTAAATAATTGCTTTTTATTTTGAGTGGTAAAATGTTTGCCAAAGCAAGTGTTTTTATGAACCGTAGCCTACTGCCCTAGATCCCTCTCTGAAAATTGTAATTATTTTATTACAGTAAAATAGTTACATCATTTTCAGAGCCTGAAATGGTAACGCTGTCAAAAGACATATGCTGATAGATATTCCAGTGCCATTAGCAATGAAACCTGACTTCCTTTAACAAGTCTTTAACAAAGTCTCAATGAACCAACTTGTGCCTCACTGAGGCATTAATGAGCCGGGCTGAGCTGCCTCCAACGATGCTGAAACACAAAGAGCTCTAAGCAGCTTTGGTGGGAGTGTTTGTGCTGCTACCCACAAACCTATGGGTAACCACAGAGCTCACACAACTCCCATCCTTTATTTCACCAGAGGTCAGGAAAACAGCCAGCAGAGCAGAGCAGGCACTGAAATGATGGAGGAACTGGAAAACAGAACCCATTTCTGGCTTCACCTGACAGACAGCTGCCAGATGCCAGCAGCAGATGGATTCAGATGCACTTGGATCTCTCTGCTCGCTGGGAACCCCTCACTGCTGCCATCCATGGACACAAAATCTGTGTGAGAACTAAACGGCAGAAAATCATTAAATGAGAACCAAGAAACGTGTTCTACATCAGGCTGAGCATTCCAGCCTTACAGTGCTGTGTCCTAGTTGAGAGGACACCAAACATCCCCAAATATTTATTGTGACACACTGCTATGCAGAGGGATGAGGCAAACCCCCCTCCACCTCTGTGCTAAGTGGAAGTTGGAGAGACCTTGGGAGACCTTTCCCAAGCAGTGGGAAGAAGTTGTGGAGGTTGATCTCTTGTTTACAGGAGTAAAAAGTAAGCTTCCCTGAGAAATGAGCTTTTAAATAACCAGAAAGAGTCTCACTTTCCAATAGCCAGAAAAAAGGTTCCTGCAAATTCTCCTGTTGTGTTTTTTTTTCCTTCCTTTGCATATGCAGCTCATTAATGGGTTCTCCATCTGCACTCACAATTGCTCTTAACATTTGCACAGCCCAAGACAAAGATGTTCTGGGCAAGCCACAGCCTCTTCTGACAACTGTCACAAATGAAATGCCAAATCAGTCTGGTGACATCTCTGACCCATGACAACACTGCAGCTTCTTGGAAGGAAATTCCTGGAAGAAATCAATACGGTGCTATAAAACCCTGTCAGTTCTGCTGCTGCTCAACAGAAGGACTGCATCAGCAAGACAAAGGTGACAGAAAATGCAGTCCCAGGATATGGGGTAAGATGGAAAAGGCTGGGCTCTTATGGCTGCATGAGCAGTGGTGGCTTCATGAATACAAGCCCAGTGGCACCAGCAGGGAATGTATGGCAAGAGGAGACTGCAAGGCAAGCTCTGCTCTCTCAGATTTCCTGAATTCCCACTGCTGGGAAACTGGAAAAGCCTTCCTTTGGAAAAGAAACACCGTGCTGTAAATCCATAAATAAATAAACATATCCTGTCAAGAGCCACTTTCCTCTCTTCTTTTACCCGCTTGCTGCCCAGCTCCCACACATCCTGCCACTGATGATGAATAATTCCCTTTTAAAATCAGGGCACACAAACAGGGATCGTGAATGCAGAAGACTTTCTAACAAAGAACACTCTCCCAACCACGTGGGATGGGGATATTTTACTATCATCTCCATCACAACGATGCACTCAGTGCTACAGTACATCCCCGTGGGCTGCACTGAACTCAACACGAAGATGCTCGGCGTGCACGGCAGCCACGCAAGGAGCAGCACGCAGCCCAAGAGCCCTGCTGGAGCACTTTCCCCTCTTTTCCCTTTCCATCTTAATCCACATTGGCACACCCTGACTTCTGTCACTTTGGGGAGACTGCTCATAGTTTTTATGAGGCGTTGTTAGGAGCTCCCAGCAGGTACGACACGTTCACAATCCTCCAGTGCTCGCTATTGTCTCTGCTCCCACTTGTTTAAAATTCCTATGGGATACTGACATATCTCAATGGGGCTTTAATAATAGCCTAATAATTGCTCCAGACAATAACTTACATTGTATTGAGTGCTTGCCTGTTGGGGGGGTGGGGGGTGGGCTAGAAGGGTTGCCTTGGTAACAACGAAAAAAATCATATGGCAAATAGAGACATGAAAGGACACAAGCTGATCTGTTTGCTCCCTGCTCAAAAATCCATGGGAAACGGTGACATTGACACAAAAGTAAGGCTCTTCTGGTCAGAATGTGCAAATAGCACTAAAACCCAACTTATCTGGAGGTTTAATTAAGGCTTAGGTAAAGAAGATGTTATGAATTATGCAATGAGGGCCAGAGGTAGCAGACACTACAATTTCAGCGTGCTGCCAAAGCCTATTCTCAGTCTCGGGAAGATGGAATTTTGTCATCTAAACAGCTTAATTTAAAGTGCTGGAGACAAGGTAATGAGGTCAGTAAACTCTTGCATTTTGTCTTTGTTCTGCTTTGATCAGTTTTCTCTGGCAGCTTTCTTTGAAAGACATCAGTATTGTAATACATAGCAATTCAAGAGTCGGTTCTTAAAACATGGCAAGGATTGCTGCTGTGTGCCTGAAAATAAACATGTTCAGACTACATATTCCCACATTTGTCCAACAGAGCAGGGAAAAATACCTCCTGCAAGCACGACCCACCTGGCTCATCCCTCCCTTCCATTCTCCAAGCCTGCAGAAACAGCAGCTGCACACCAGGAAAAAGCACTCAAAGAGGTCTTTTTGGTTATTAGTGGCATAATGGCTCACAGGTTCATGCTCCACATCGGGAAGTGACAGCAGCAGACAGCAGACAGCAGCTCACTCCATCCAAGAGTCACATTAATGGATATATTAAGAGCAACCTGCCCAGCAAATGGCAGAGGCACAGTCGCAGCAAAGCCGCTGCAGGAAAGGCTCCCATACGACTTTTTCATTAGTTATCTCAAATTAAATTAATTTTCCAAAGCACAAGAACAATGATAACTAATAAAACCCCAGTCCCATGATGCCATTTTATGCCCATCTGTTTCTGAGGAACTAGAGATGGCTGGACATGCTCACATGCACCATCAGCATCTACTGGGAGAAGCTGTGAATTCACATGGCTTTTTATCCATCATGGAATCATAGAATTGCTTTGGTTGGAAAAGCCCTGTGCAAAATCATTGACCCCAGTCATTAACCCAGCAGTGCCAAGGCCACTACTAAACCATGTGCCCAAGTGACACATCTTTTATATCCCTCCAGGGTTGGTGATTCTTCACTTCACCGGGCAGTCTTTTCCAATACTTGATAACCCTTCCAGCGGTTTTCTTCCTAATATCGAAACAAAATATCAACTTGAGGTAGTTTCCTCTCATCCTGTCACTTATTACCTGACAGAAGAGGCCTTCCCCCCTCTGTCTACAAACTTCAGGTGGTTGCAGAGAGCAAAAAGATCTCCCACAAGCCTCATTTTCTCCAGGCTGAGCTCCTCCAGCCACTTCTCATCAATCTTGTGCTCCAGACCCTTCCCCAGCTCCACCCCCTTCACTGGACACACTCCAGCCCCTCAATGCCCTTCTTGTCACGAGGGTGGTCACACATCAGGTCACTGGTGAGAGTCAGGGCTGACAAAAGAAATTCAGGAACGTGGTTTCTGTGCTGGTGATGATGGCAAAGATGCCCCATCCCTGTGGATGAGGAGGCTCTGGACACTGAAAAGTGGGGGATGGAGAGCAGGCAGGAGTAGGGAATGCTCTCCTGTGCGGGAGGGAGCTACAGGTGACATCTCACCCCTATGGAAAGGCCATCTCAGCCCAGCACTAAGGAGGCAGCTCAGGGAAGGACACAATGGCCAAGGAACCTGGCTCTGTTTGTAGGAGGCTCTCAGAAAGGCAAAGGACAAAGAGCTCCTCTTCAAAGGAAAAGGGCACAAGCTGATAAGATGGATTCCTTCCAGCACGGCATTTTCTCCCCAGCAGCCAAGTAAAGGGGTTGGGCTTCCTTACTATTGCCTTTGGAAACGGGATCAGAATACAGATATTTAAAAGCATGTTCTGGCACAGGCCCAGTTTCCTTGCCAGCAAAATTTTCAACCTTTAACACCAAGCAAAATCCTACTAATTGCAGAATTGTTCTTTCTTCAAAGAATCATTCCAACAAAGCTTTACAAAACCAACGACAGCAGATGAAGCCAGTACTACTTGTTTATTCTGCAAAACACTCCATGGCAGAAATTTAAACCTACAGGGATGAGAAAAGAAGCAACATTTTGTACTAACTCCAGAGACCCCTTTTCACTTTGAATTTCAGATTTCAAGCTGCCTGCAGAAAGCTGGAAGAGAAGCTGTTCACTTCCACCACAAGCTGGAAACAAAGCTGTGACGGGAGAGAAAAAAGGGGATTGAAAAAGGGCTGGAAAGGTGAAAACTCCCTGTGACATCCTGATCATGTTACTGCAATTTACTTCAGCCGTCTAAACTGACAAACCAAGCCCACCAATACAGATATATACAAAAAGCCTGGTTTATCTACAGCAAGTACATGCAAAATTCTTCCTGCCAGAAAACAAACTCTGTAACAGGCTTGTTATCCATGTTCCTAGATAAGTACTTTAAGCCAGTTGTCTCTGTCTTTGACACTTGTATTCCTAAATTACAGATGCAAAAGCAAGGATCCCAGAGGAAACAGGCATTTCTTCAGTTAAATGGTTTTATTTCAAAATAAGCCAAATAATCTTCTCTATACCCTTCAATATCCTTTTGGTATCCCAATCAAGAAAACTTACAAGGAGTAAAAGATCACTTAGAATAAATCCCTAAAGCCAGACAGAAACACACACAGACATAAAACTTTTTTTTTTAATTAAAAACTCTGAAAATGCTTAGACCAATCCTCAAAGGAAGAAATGAGAGGTAACAGGGTTGTGAAACAGCATCGTGGATTCTGAGCATACACTGACAGCACAGGGAGGGGAGAAAAGGTTAAAAACAAAGCAACACAATCTTTTAATAGGTTCAAGGCTAAGTTGACATTACTAAGCACATTAAACAGTAAAAAAACCAAGACATTAGACTACAGAAGTGTAAGGGCAGGATTAACCAATTATGATGCTTTTGCAACAAGAACAAAGCATGCTGCAAGGCAGTCTGAAGCAAAACCAGGACCCCCTAGGAAGCAACAGCAGTTTCTTGAATATTAAGCAATAGAGAAAAATGGACACAGGGACAGAAAAGCTTGTTTAGGAAGGAATTTATGCTAGAGCAGGTCTTTTCCATGGCTGTGCTATAAATGGAAAAATTATGAAGAACCAGCATCCAATTGATTCAGTTATGAAATTTAACAAGATTTGCCCTGAGAGGTTCTTTTTGTTTTCTTAAAACAATATTATTTAAGATGAGGTTCTCAAAGAAATTAATATCTAGCTGAAAAATTAAAAAGAAAAAGATTCAGGGTTCTCAGGTCTTAAACAGAGCATGAGCAAATATTGGAATTCCCACACCTTGTTTGCAAATAAACTTGTGTTATAAAGTCTAGGCAAATATAATTAACAACAGAACTGGCAATGAGCTCTGGGTTAGTTCTGAGAATACAGCCATTACAAAGAAGCTGTTAAAACCACATCTTTGACCTTCCTGCCTCTGTGCCCCAGGTCTTTGTCCTAGTCCTACTGGGAGAAGTGTTGCCCTGTTCCCTAAGAAATAAATAAAAAAGCATGCTGCATCTGCCAGGAGCAAATAGAGAAGCTATTTTGGGTGCACAACACCTTTACTTACTGTGACTCTGCTTCTGAAAGGCACATTAATATACATTCCAAACCATACAAGTCTAAAAGAAAAATTGTAAGTCTTTAGAAATCTGAACATACAGAGAGCATCTTCCTCTTAGAGCAGAGCTTTATTCCTACCTCTACAGACTGAATGCAGTGGCAATACTCAACTATTTTGGATACAAACCACCTGTCTGAGAGATCAATGAGTTCCTCTTGAGTTGGACTTATTTAGAAATGAAACAACACAAGGTAACTCATGTCTGCAAAGGAAAGCTGTTGAGATTTGTAATGTGGAACAAGAAAGGGAAATCCCAGCAGTCTTTCACAAATTGGTGCTTTTCCAGTGAGTGTTTCCCTTCATCCCAAAAAAAGCAAGCTGCAAGGCCCCAAGACCTCTAGATCACCAGCATCTCTTACAAAAAATATTCAATACAGCCATGCTGTATGTTTATTCAGCATGGAGACAATCAATGACAAAGCCTTACTGCAGCTTTGTAGTCAGAGGGTACAGAGAAAATGGAGCCAGACTTTTCCTGGAGGTGCACAGCAGAAGGACAGGAGGCAATGGACAGTGCAACTTAGGAAACCCAGCTAGAGATGTTTTCACCATGATGACAGTCAAGAACTGAGTGAGAGTCCAAAGAGGTGGTGGCATCTCCATCCTTGGAGACAATCAAGGCTCTGTTAGATGAGGCCCTCATCTAGCTTGACTTGCTTTGAGCATCATCTTGGACCAAAGACCTCCAGAGTAAGAAGAAAAGGTATCATTGGAAAGGTCTCAAAGACACTTAAAGCAAAAAGGAAAGCCATAAACTTCTTTTCCCCAATTTCCCCTCTACAGTAGATTAGCTGTGTCCTGTAGAACCTATAGGAAGAAAAGCAGGAAACTCATCTTCCAAATGCCATTCTGCTTATCCAGAAAAGGATCTGGAGTACTGCTGTAGTCATGAACAATATCCTGTGCTTTTCAAAGTTAAATTGCCTTTCCTTGACTTCAAAAGTGCTTTACCCAAATGAAGGAATACTACAGAGGAAGAAAAATCTGTTCATTTAGGATCAAAACTCGTAGCTCGGAAATCTGAGCTGAAGGTTTTAGTGATAATCAGTCTAATGATGAAGAATGTTTATCTACATCACAAAGAAAAAAAGCCAGAGAACTTGCCCCTGCTTCTGGCAAGGCTGAATTCCCACTGCCCATGGATCTCCAGGACAGAAAAAGCTTTGCCATGACACTGAAATAACACATGTGGTCTTGAGATGAATGTGCATGGAACTGGACAGGCTTCACCAGCCTTCTTGCAAGGCTGTGCAGAGTCACAATCTAATTGCTTGCTCCACCCCCTTCACTGTACCCCTGTATGT
Organism: Anthoscopus minutus; assembly: GCA_013399455.1. Lineage (NCBI taxonomy): Eukaryota > Metazoa > Chordata > Aves > Passeriformes > Paridae > Anthoscopus > Anthoscopus minutus. Next base: position 521,514 of record VWYI01037563.1, on the reverse strand, counting down.
TTTAAAATAATTACCTAGAGAAACAATTCTGAATTACATTATTATCCTCAGGCCAGCATTTATAGTACTTCTTGAGACAGTATGTGTGGCAGTCCTGGCTAAGTTCATCTCTCAAACCCCAAATTAGAGCCCTATCTCTGCCCAGGGCTGCAGCACACAGTTCAGAGTGAATGCTTGGATAAATGTGAACCCACTGCTGCAGAGAGAGCTCTGATCCAGCTCAGCACATCCTACCCATCTCCATCTGAAACTTCCTCCTCCAAGTTATTTTTCCATTAGAAAACGAGGGTAAGTAGGAATAATCTGATTTATGAACTGAAATGCTGGATCAAGTCCCATGGACAGAGGAGAGTATGAGGAGTATCTCTCTCTCCCTTTAACTTGGGGCTACCCAAAGGTGAGGAGTGTCTCCAAAAAACCCCTCCACTTCCATCTACAATTGAGAGCAGCAGGTGAATCCACATTTTGGAAGTAGGCAAAGCCACCTACCTGGCAGGATTCCAAAGCTGTGCTTTGAAGCTGGGTGTCAGCACTGTTCCAGCAGTATGGGTGGCACAAGCAATAGCCCTGGAGTTGCTGCCAACTCCACACTACCATTGAGGGCAATGAAGACTCTTTTTTCTAAGCTACAGAGCCATTGGTGAAAGCCGGAAAAAGCAGGAAATCCAGTCTCTGACCTCGCTTTTACTTCTGGAAAAAGCAAGTCTGAGTAGCAACATGTTTGATTAAAAACCTATAAATCAATTCACATTCATTGGCCCCAAACCTGATTAGTCTTTTGTGAGTTCCTTGACATTTCCCATTCCCAAAGCAATCCATATGTTGGGCATTTCAATGCATTTGTTACCCCCTCATGATGAACTGCTCTGCTGGTGGCATTTCCAGACTGCAGACAGCAACAAGGCACCAATCCTGAGGGCTGGAGGCTTTTGGGGACAGAAAGAATTGCACCCAAATCATCCAGTGCCTACAAAATCACAACCAAAGAGCAGTCTGACAATTAAGAAACACAAGACAGGCACTTTCATCTCCTGGCCACCATGTGACCTCCATCTGCTCCCTAGCACAGGAAAAAATGCTCCACATTTCCACTCGGAGAACCGAGGCATTTCTGGAGTTAATTTTTACATCTTCAACCCATGAGGTCTTTACTTTTTAGGGAAAAAAACTTGCATCCACTTTACAGAAAGGTGAGGTAGAAGAAAAGAAGCAGAGTTGAGCTGAGGGCCTCCCTCATGGTGAAGACATCTCCAGAGATTGCTGAAGGAGGAAAAAAAAAATAAACGAACCAGGCAAGTAGAAATGCAAGATATGCATTTCTTGCAAATTCCTAAAGCAAGAACTATTTATCCCTTGTGGTTAACAAGGCACAACAAGGCTACAAAAACAGAATATAAACCCCCCAACATTTTAATGTGTGAGAAGAGCAGCAGTAAAGGTCTGGACTGCAAGCAGAGGAAACTCTGCCAAAGAATTCATGTGCCATATGAAGGCTGTAACATCAATAGCCTCTAAGAACCACAAAGGAAGATGGGAAGGAGAGGGCTTAGCCAAAGCAGCACATTTTAAAGCTGTCACCTTATCACTATGTCATGAGTTGGAACAATGTATGTGTTAGAGGCATACTGGAAGTTATGGGTTTAATTAAATATAATTCTGGAGGATGCCTCTGAGGTTTCCAGAGTACTTTTTATAGCCCTAATGCTGTTGACAAGACAGGAAGTGATATTCACATCCAAAATTGCACCCCAAACATAAATACCAAATTCAGTGTGTGTGTTTGAACAGCAGGATGACTCTGGCTTGGAGTCAAAATAGAAGAAGGAATTAGAATTCATATGGAGGGAAGAGGAAGGGCAAAAAGAAGAAAAAAAATCCCCACTTAGATAAAAGAAGAAAGATAAGGCCTAAGGTCCTCCTAGGAATGTAAAGCTCCTCACGACCTCCTCACCTGCCATTGACTTGGCCTTTGACTCAGACCTGCAATAGTTTTACTAAGCATTGCTTCTCTTTTAGAAGCAGAATCATAGAGTGGTTTGGGTTGTTCCAAGCCCCTGCCATGGGCAGGGACACCTCCCACTGTCCCAGGTTGCTCCAAGCCCCATCCAGCCTGGCCTTGGACACTTCCAGGGATGGAACAGCCACAGCTCCTCTGGGCAACCTGCTAAGCTCCAAATTAGTGCTGGCATCCAAGAATTCTCCCTAATACTGAGAAGAGAGTACAAGACTGGGAGAGCTTTGAAAATATAAGTTATACAAGCCACCTACCTAAGTGATAAGAGTCAAGTTCACCAGTTAAAATACTTGCTCTCACATCAAAAAGATGCAATCCAAAAAAAAGAGCATCAAATGACTGGGCACAGAGGTTGTTCCAGAATTAATTCTATCCTGAGAGTGAGCAGAAACACTTTACTTGACATTTTGTTATAAAAGTATAGAATCCAAAGCTGAGTCTTGTTATCAAGGTAGAAAGAGTTAAGCCCTGAATGTCTATGAAATCACACTACAAACACATATAATAATTGAGCAAATTAACAGAGTACCATAATGGTGTGAACTGGGAAATATACCAAGCTAGTCTGTCATTTTTCTAAAATAAACAAAAATAGTTTAAGAAAGGTATTGGTACAAGAGGTTCCCACATCCTTAAATATGCAGTACGTGGGGACTCCTATCAGCCCCAGAAATGGATAAGAGCTTTAAGAATAATCTTAAAGGCAAAATTCAGATTAGCCTAAAAGATGATGGGCTTACTTGTGATACTAAGGAGAGAAAACTGTTTGAATACATAACAACATCGCTGTTTAAGTGTTTACAATTACATCCTAAAGACTAAAATACTAAGGCTTTGATTTCTTCAATCCTGTTTTACAAGGCAAGCATTCAGTTCCCAGGGTGGGCTGTGTTTATTTTGATTAGAACTGCCACATGGAGTCAATACTACAAAACCACCACATTAGTTGAGATTCTCAACTGGCAAGCCACAACTTTCTGTTGAGTTCCCATTTCTTCAGAACCAAAGCTAATGCTGAACTTGAGCCAGAAAAGGAGGAAATCGGTCAGAAAAGGACACAGAATGCTGCTTCTGTAGGAAAAAGACAAATAGTTTCCAAGAAGAGGCAAGCTACATGCTTGTTAGCACACACACATAACAGTCATAGCTTTAAGGTTCACACAGTAGTTCCCCATCACCTCTTAACTAAATATTTACACATTTTTCTTTTTTCCTGGATTTGTTTCAAGGTAAGGAAGTGACAACCAAGAAACAGCTCCAACAACCCAGCTCCTCTAAAAGCCTATAGCAGCTTGGATCTTGGGTTATTTCTGAGTATGCTAAGTCTTTACTTGTGCCATTCATCTTTTAGATGAATTAAATATCAGTTGCTCTGCATCTTTTGTGTAAGAGCATACAATTCAGGGGGAAAAAACACAGGCAGAATTTTAACAGCTGCTGGAAATATCACCAGTTTAATACTGAGTTGGAAATTTAAGGATAAACAAACATCTTGAGGGTACCATGTTACCTAAATACCAATCTACTGAGAACTCTTAAAGGGAAGAAGAGCAAATGCATCAAAGCAAGAAAGCACAAATCACTGGCAGTAGCAAAGGGCTATCTAACAGCAAGGAAAAAACCATATACATTAACATTTCAAAACGTCCCCTGGGCTTAGCTAATTGCTATGATCAATTCTAGTTTGCTCACAAAAGCCTGGACAGCTAGCCAGAGGGGGCAAAGAGGGAACTAGGAACGGGAGATGCAACTTTAATGAGCTTTTAAACAGAAAGACAACATCCCAATCCCCATGGACACACACAGGTGCACTGCAGCCCTGGGGAGCATCCTCATGGAGCACAGCTTCCCACCTGACAAACAGCTGCCAAGGGCCAGGCAGGGGACATGAGCATGCATTAATCTCCCTGTACCAGCACTGCTGAATTAGAACTGCCTCATTTCTATCAGTCAGCATCAGAACAGGCTCTCTCCAAAGCCAGCACCACTCCCCTGATTGCAGTCAGCCTTGGAACAAGTGGCTGATTAGACAAGCCAGCAGTACCCAGGCTTACAGCATTAAATCAATCATCAGGCTGTTCAGGACAAACTTGAATATTTAAAGCCAGGCATTCCATCTCACCTACATAATGCCCAACACATTGAGAGTTTTTGTATCATCAGATGTCCGTAATCAGAGCAGAAAAAGACTTTTCATCAGCAGCCCTTGGATGTTCAGCATCTCACCAAGAGGAACAACTGGCCAGTGAGATCTGCTTTGGGGATGGGAAGTATAACAGTGCTACATCAAGTGATGGACAATGGCTCATTACCAGATGTTGCAGAATAATATGATAATTCACCATTCTCCAGAAACAAAGAACTTTCAACAGCACTTATTGAACAACTCCTAAAATACTGGGATTTATTTGAAGAAACGGCTCACAATGACTGCCAGATTTCCTGTGTCTACAGGCAGGAAAGCTTGCCATGTCAAGTGACAGAGAGAGTTTTTACAGTATTTAACACACTTTTTTAAAAGATGTTATTCCTTGTTTCTGATTGCAGAAGGCAAGCTAAATGCAAGCCACAAACCATCTCAGAGTAAACCTCACCATGCTTGCAGATAGATCCCATGCCTTTATAGCACTTGGCTGCTTTGCCAAAAGACAGTAAAATTAATGCACCATTCCCAGACACAGGGACTGACATCTGCCCCACCATATCCCTCTTTAATTTAAAGCAAGCAGAGGGGGTGTAACAGTCCCACCCTTTTCATTAATGACTTCCAGCAGCTCTAACAGACATCTGCCTACACAATTATTTTTCCTGTTTTATACAAACAGATGCAGTTAAACTCCTTTTTGAGATGTGAAAGGAAGACTGTACATAAATTAAAATGTGCAAAAAGGGACACCTCCAGAGGATTGCATTGCCAGGACACTCTAGTAACAAGCAAATTTTACAGTTCCTACATGCTCTCAATTCAGCAACAGAAGCACTAATGAAGTAACCAAAACATCAGTCTAAATGGTCAAAGATTGCTGTGAGTCATCTCACAATAATTAATAAAGACTTCTTACAACCATTATGCTTCATCTTGACAAAGATGACAAAGAAACCGTGTAAATGAAGCTTCCTCTAAATAACCTCTCAGAAGTAGCAAAGAGCAAAGATTTATTTATGGTCAAGGGCCTTCCAGAGTTTGCTTTCAGAGCTTAAATATATTTGTGCCCAATAGAATTTGCTGAATCCCTTTTTGATCTCCTCCTAACATCCTCTACACCTGCAACAGAATTAGTTACTCCTTTTGCCGTGCATCTGGCAGCTGCTCCTTCCATTTGATGTCCCCTAGTTCTTGTTGCAGAAGAAAGAGCAAACCCTCTCATCTTTTTAATCACACAGACCTCTCTCAGTTCTCTTATTCAAGGCTGAATAGTGCTAATGAACACAACACACCAAAGCCATTCTTCATTCATCCTTCCTGTCCTCCTTTGCACCTTTCCCAGCTTTGTCCAAACCTCTTGAAGCGTGATACGCAGGTGGGGAAGAAGAGCAACACCAGAACAACACACAACTGATTAAAAAATGCCACCTTTTTCCAGCAGCCTTGCTTTTCACATTTTCACTTTTCCAACCCCACAATCAGCTGTGTCTCTCTCAGGTACAGAGTAAAGGACTGTGTATCAAGGCCAGCTCCTACTCTGAGTTCAGGTGTATTTACACACACATTCACTCACCACGGTGCATTTGCACACTTCACTGCAGCCCTACATGCAACACAATGTCCAAGAAGAAACACACAGACATTCAACACAAAATGCTGACAGACAAAGAGAAAAATAAGACCAGCTGTAGATAAAACCAGGAAGGACTTCTTTGGTACCCATTCTCATGTTAGGAGTCTCTAGGGGTCTCGATCAATCACTCAAGTGTGCTGTCCTCGATAAAACATCAGCCAAAACTGTGAAAATAATATGCAAGAAAGTTGCTATAGTTTCTTGATCTTAATTTCCACAGTTGGGTAACTATTATAGCAACATTTTGTTCCTTCACGGGGATGTGAGAGACGACTTGCATAAAATTCAGCTCAGTAAGATTAATAATCAAAGAGATAAATCAACACAGAGCAAGAAGACAGAATGCTAAACCCACTTTGAGTTCTCCTGCTCAGTCAATCAAAAGGAAATGAAGCACACAGATTTTGTTAATTATTCACAGACTCCCCATACACACACCTTGAACATTCAGCACAAAGCACTTAGGCATCAATACAAAGCACTTAGGCATTAGAAAGCCATAGCATCCTCCCAAATCTACCATTACACTTCCAAGTGAAATTCTTCTCTTTTCTGAAACAGTTTAGTCTGGCATATAAAATGAACAACATCCAGAAGTGTTAAAGAAAATATGTATTCCAGTAACTGGCACAGCACAACATTAAGTGACTCCACTGAACACATCTCCGTGTCTCAAGTGCAAAAAGCCTGGATCTTTCCATAAAGTATTGCTGGTGCTTTCAGAAAGCAAGGAGAATTCAAGGACACAGGCAGGCTCAGGGGTGGGAGGCAATGCAGAAGTCTGCAGTCAGCTCATTGTAAAGATCAAGGAATAGGAGAAAAAGAAAATGTATATAAACATAATAATCTCAAATATGAAAAAAATGCATCAGCAACTGCATAACCATTTAATGCATGGTTAGTATAAGGAAAGTATATTCCTTTTCAGGTGTTTACTAGCTATACAGTCAGGTAACTCTCCCAGTCCCTAATAAGCTTTTCCTTTTCCTAAAACCTGCACCTCTGTTATTTCTGTGACTGCTGTTCCAATTCCTCAGTTTCCAGGGAGATGAGAGCAGATCTATAACAAAAGACACATCAAAAAGAAAAATAAACGCCAATTTCAGCCCACACAAACGTCATCCTCACCATCTACCTGTGCCTGGAATGCAGCTGCCATGAAAAGATTCCCTACCTCCTCTTTCTTAAGGATTGATAACAAGAAGAGTGCAGTGAATACTTTCACGTTTCGCTCATAAAAACTAAACTGAAGGGAGGAAGCCAAGATACTAAGTCAATTCTTTGCTGCAAAACAGGAAATCCAAACACTTAGCACATTTCTTAATGGTAAAGAGATTTTTGCTCCTGTGTCAATTCTTACAAGACTGCTGTCCTAGCAGACAGTTTTCCTGCAAGTATTCATGTGGAAAGACTCTCTGAAAGGCATTTGTGGCTACAAAGGACAAGATTATTCACACCTCTGCCTAATTCCTTTAAGAAAATTATCTCCACTATCATGATCAGCTCGTGGAATTGTGAGAATCACAGAACCAAAAAATCCTAGAATGGTTTGGGTTGGAAGGGACCCTAAAACCATCAGGTTTCAACATCCTACCATGGGCAGGGACATCTGTGCCAGGGCCTCAGCAGCATCACGGGGAAGAATTCCTTCTCAATATCCAATCTAATCCTGGCAGTCTGTTTGAAGCCATTTCCCCCATTCCAAAGTCCCTCTCCAGCTCTCCTGGAGCCCCTTAAGCACTGGAAGGGCTTTAAGGTCTCCCCAGAGCCTTCTCTTCCCCAGCCTGTCCCCAGAGCAGAGGGGCTCCTGCCCTCAGATGTCCTTCCCCTCTCAGTGACACAGGGTTCACGTGCCAGTCTGTAACACAAGAGAAAATATTTCCCTCATTCCCTCTCTTGGGTTATCAGCTGCAAAATTTTACAACATCTGAAGTCAGAGTTGAAGTCTCTTCACTTTACAGCATTAATTGCTTTTGGTTGCTGGAGCAGTTAGATGCAGTAACTCTATTCTACAGCCAGTAATAAAACAAATAGGGAGGGATCTCTGTGGCCCTAAGCAGTCATCAAATGTGATCTGGCTTCCTACCTCCCAGCTGGGAGAAAGATTCAAAAAAAGGCATTCAGAGTTCCCATCTTCCAAGCCAAAAAACATTAACCCTATGAAGTGACAGGAAAGCAACAACAATATCAGATCCATTTTATTTCTTTTAAACACCTCCTACTCCAGCTATTCTGAACCTTTCAGCCAGCTCCCAGTAGCACAGAGGAATGCAAGCCTAAGGGTCTCCAATTCCCATGCCAGGTATTTTACAGTTTTACTGAAAGAAAGGGATTGTTTTCTGACAAATCCAAGTTTTCCTATTATTTGGGTTTATCCTTGGCTACCCTTCTGCCCTCTGACAGTATCAGAGGGTTCATTTATACACCAAGGACATAAATCATATCCATACAGACATGAACACACACTTTCTTCCAAAGAACACAATGGGTTAAATCTTTAAACATATTTAAACCCACTGCTAAGGTCATCCCTGCTATGTCTTCACCAACAAAGCCTGCATTTTCTAGGAACACAGCCAAACAGAAGGATATGTTCTTTCACTGTTTTCCAATAGTTCTTAGAAAGGCATTTCCTTATTCCTGAAGGTGGCTTCCACAAAATCTCTCCCATTCTGATTGGGGTTTTTTTGAGAAATATTTGGAAAGCATGATCACCCTGAAATAATAATTAATGGTGATGCTTGCTAGCATTGGGCAGAATGGTTTCTTAAGGTATTTCCTCTGTTTCTTTTCCCAGTGAAAGTGAGTCACTCCGTTGGGAATTCCCCATTCCCAGCCCCTTCCGGTATTCTGGAGCTAAGAGAATGTGATCCAGAAATAAGCTTTGTTTGCACATGACCTGGAGGCATCATGTAGGTATTGATTTCACATCTGCTTCTACACGAGGTTTGGGTAACTGCTGTATCAACAGTGATGGGATATCTTGGCCATGGATATATTTACAATTACATGTAACATATTTTTCTGAGAACTTCACTTTTCCAGGTCAACAGGAGAGGCTGACAGTTTTAACTAAAAATTCCTTGTGTCAAGTTCAGGCTGCCTGAAAAGAAATTCTTCCAAAGGCCATCAATCACCAGCAGGATGTTTCAGGAACTCTCCACAACAGACATTCTCCCCTCCACCACAGAAAACCTGTCCAAGTAAGAGTGAAGATTCATTTATCCAGGAGCTGCAGCCAAACGTGTGGGATGCTTCCCACAAACGCTGAACTCACCACTTGTTTTCCTGCCCACGTGCACTGATGATACACAGATCTGATGCATCTTGAACAAGCAAAGCCTGAAGTTCTGGACACAAGTGTGGATACTTGTTTCTGGCTTGAATTACATCAGCCAGAACAGAGAAAAGAGAAGCTGGAAGAAGTTCTTATCTTAATTAAGGAAGTCCTTAAAGCAAGTGGGAAAGCACACACTTTTTCTCAGGATAAATCAGTATCTGTGTTAGACCTCATCTCCAACATCACTCCAACCTGGATTTCTGGGGACATATTTAAATTATAGAAGTCCATCAAGATACTCCCAAAGGTGATTTCTAAGGAAAAAAGAGTAGGAAATTTTGAGGACACTCTTCCTTGCCCTGTGGAAGCCCTCAGGAGCTCGGTACTGTGAGCTACCTCTGAGCCCCTTCACCTTACACTTTACTAAAAGACATTTATGAAAAAATGCTTGGTGAAGGTCTATCTCCAAAGGTCACAGACTAACACTGTTTCTGGATATCCCCTTAATCTTTTCCCCCTGGTTTTGAGAGTAGAAAGTATTTTTTATGTGAAGATATTGGTACCCCAGCCTTGACAAAATCACTTAAAAATCCTCCAAGTCACCTCCTCACTGCCCACCCATCAAACCTGGGTGTCAGGCACAATCTGCAAGGGGAACTGGGCCTGCTGATGGGTTGGAACAATAAACACAGAGTTTTGGAACAATAAACACAGAGTTTTGGAACACTGCACGCTCTGAAGGGTCTCCCTACACCTACACCCTTCCAGTCCTCACACCACCACATGGCTCCATGTAGCCCACAGACACTGAGATGATGCAAATAACAGCTCTGCAGTAAATTCCACCATGAATAAGGCCCAGTGACTCAAGGCTGAGCAGCACTCAGTCATGGGGAAATAGAACAAGAAGTGAGACGTGGCTTTTCCATCCATACCTAAAAGCTGTGCCCCCTCATCTGTACACAAAGGACAGCAAAATCTGCTGCCAGAGCCTCATTACAGACAAATCTCTTGGCTATTCCATCTGTCTTGGACATTCCATCTCCATCCCTTCAGTCTCACAGATTTAATAAACTCAAACTGAGGGAGTTCCTTTTAGCAACTATATTCTCTTGTTGCTAAAGTCAAGATCTAAAATCTTTTAGGGAAACCTTTTCCACAGCCATAAAGAGTCAAGATGTGCTTCAAGGACACAGCTATTCCTAACTCACACCACAGAGGATAAAAACTGTAACAATTTTTTCAACTGCTCTCTGTCCAAGGAGCTGTACCCATGACCACTGTAACGATGTGCAAAAGAACCAACAGCATTCCCACCACAGCCACAACCCATCTCCACTCCAGTAATTAATCACAGAATCCAAGAATGGTTTGGATTGGAAGGGACCTTGTCATCTTCTTCCATAGGCAAGGACACCTTTGACTAGACCAGGGTGCTCTTGCGAGCCCCATCCAACCTGGCCTTGGACACTTTCAGGGATGGGGCAGCCACAGCTTCTCTGGGCACCCTGTACCAGGCCCTCACCACCCTTTTACAGGGAAGAATTTCTTCCTAAGACAAAATGACTATATAATTTCAATTTTCAAAGCCTCCTGCTTCACTTTTCTTCTAGCACAGTACCAAAGACTGACTCAGGTATTTCTGAATCCCTAGATCACAGGATAGGCACCAACAAGCTAGAACAATAAGACACACCATTACCAGGACATCTCAAATATCAATTTCCAACTGCATTATAAACACAAGCATTGTTAACTTCTGATCCATTTCTGTGCTGAATGCTGTAATTTACCTTCATTTTGGTTATGGAGGTGAGCCAGCATTACAACCACAACAGCATTACAAAATGACACAACTAGCCAAAGCCAGTCTCGGTAATAGCTGTGTTGAAGCTGAGGGCTACAAGACAAACAGCCTGCCTGGAGCTCTTCACATTTAGTGGATCATAAAAGGCATGCTTATACCTGCTACCCGCTCATATTTTTACATGTGGAACTTGGGAATATTATCCCTCCAGTTACTACATGAAAGAGTAACTCAGGGTAATGGTATTCTGGAGAAGCAGTGCCTCTCTGGCTGGCTGTGCCAGCACTTCTGAATACCAGAGGCACAAAGATGATTAAAAACACCCCAAAACAAGGCTGCAAATGGCATTCATTACTGAATCTACCACAAAAAGTACAAGTAGAGCAACTAACTCGTTGTAGCTGTGAGCAAAGAAACCTTAAACAACAGAAATTAAGGCAGAAACTCCCATCCTCTACCTCTATTTTTTACATTTCCACAAAGGTTTTTACCCACGTCCACAGTGCCTCTACAACACCTGATGGTTAGGGATGCCCTAAAGAAATTCCTGTGTCATAAACACCAAGGGCTCAAGACACAAAGAAGATAAACACAGAGCAAGTGAACTTGAAGAATTGAAGAACAGCACTGCTTGGTTAGACTACACAGATCTGGGCTCCAGGTGACCGTGGCTCATAACCAAATCTCACCAACAGCTTTCACATTTGCTGTATGCAGGTTTTTGTGGCTGAAAAACATGTTGTGCTGCCAAGTCTCAAGGCAGCACCTTGGTTGCTGGTTCCAGCATTAACACAGGTGCAGTTTCCATTTAGCTTCACAACTGATAGGGAGAACAACAACTTCCATCCACGAGAGAGCACGAAGCAACTTGTGATGAGCTTCGTAGCATATAAAGCACAGTAGTATTTTATTTCTGACAAAATTTACTATAATTAAAGTAAATAGGAGTCAAATATAGAGAACTTTTACTCTGTTCCATCAATTAAGAGAAGCCAAATTACTAGGTGGGAGGCTTAGGTGGACAAACTGGGCAGTTACAGTTTTGAAGCTGGCACCAGGGACAAGATGACAACATTCCTGGGCCAGAGATGTTCAGAAGTTAAACACCACATCAGTCCAGGGAAACAACTTTGCAATAAATACACCAGCAGTGATCTCTGCTCTCTATCCACTCACTCAGCCTGGAATTTTACCAGCTGCTTCTCAGAAAGATGCACAAAGACTTCCTAAAGTAGCTCAGTTCACGCAACATCATTGTAAGCAAAAGGAAAATTAGCTTCATTCAATGGAAATACAAATTTCTATTTGTATTTCACAAGTATTTAAGAAAAATCCTCTAACATTATAAGGAGAACATCAAGACAAGACAGTTAAATACTAACCAACAAACAGTTCTTGGTTGTAACCTGGTTCCCAGAGGATCTTAATAAAAAACCAGAAGTGTGTGTATCTTGACACGAGTCTAGAAGGTCACCAACTTCTAAGGGGCAGCAATTACAAAGTACCATATAGAGTTTTGCAGCACCAGCCAGAGGCCCTCAGGCAGTAAGAACAAAAATTTCACTATGCCAGGAGAGGCTTCTCCACACATCAGCAACTTTCTGGTCTCACGGCACCAGTTCAGAAATGCTGTGTCAGAAACCTCAGCAAAATTGGGGAAAAGAGCTTTAAGTTTTCTTAAAATGCTGCACTACTTTGTGCTGTCCTATACACAAAACCACAATTTAATAAAAAAAAAACCCCTGAGTTTTCATCATGGATGCCCATCATATGAACCTCACTTTGTTGCTTTAGTGCATGTTGCATTCATTGACCTTTCATTGTATGGGTCAGGGCCATTACCTTGAAAATCCATATCTGAGTATGTGGGAATGTTTTCTCACCTTCCTCTGAGGCACATTCACAACTTGCATCAGATACAGGTCTGGCTTGAGAAGTTACTGCATAAAGGAGTCATGGCAGAATTAACAGCCAGTGCTTTAAAAGGAGGAAAATGTCTACAAAACGTTGGACTAATCTGCTTAAATAAAATCTCTACAAGTTATTTGTTCTTTAGTCTTCTCATGAGTGAATTGTTTTCAAATCCTGACTGCTAGCAGTATTTTGTGCCTAGATGTGGTTTTTAAAGAAAGCCACAACCTTGTACCCAAATCCTATTTCACCCTCCAAGTCACACCAGTTCCCTGGAGAATGCACTGCTGCCTCAGATTCCTCTGTTTACTGTTTTTAAAAGCACGAGTGGCCAGCATAAGTGAGGTCAGGCTCCAGTGACCCATCAGGAAAGCACATGAAAGCATGAAACAAATCTGAGTGAGCCTCACTCATCTGTGTCAGCTCTTTAAAGAAAGAATTCCCCTTGTAAAACACAGCTACTTTTATTCTGCAAGAGCATTTGTAAGGTTGGGACAAGAAAAAATAAAGAAAATCCTGAAAAATAAATAAATGAGGGAGATGAAAAATGACCCTAACAGGCCTCCCACAAAATGTCTTGACTCTCTACTTCAGAGATCTCCTCTTTACTACTGCAGCAAAATCAACTTTGCAGAATAATCCAGGCTCCACTTAATTAAAGTTGTTTATAACGTTACTTGTGTTACACCTGAGAAACAAATGCTTGCAAAAATATGTTACAGAATCATCTACTAAGTAAAAAACTAAAACAGGATCTTCCTGAAAAAATCCACACTGGGCAAATATCTCCTGATGAGGTCTCTATTTGACAAAGCCAAACCTAACCGAGTGATTGTCACTAAGTTACAACACACCAGTGACATCTCCTTAGGGAAATGAAGGAATCTAAAGGTGGTGACCATGTACCAATACTTAACCCTTCAGCGAGTCTCAATTTCAACAACCCATTTGTTCGCTAATGAAGCTGCTTCAACTATCTGTGCTGTTAGAAATCAATCAGTGCAGCAATTAGCAAGTCAGGTGTAGGTAACAGGAAGGCAGACACATCTGTTAGAAGATGAAGGTAAGGCAGTATGTGAATTCTGACCGATTCAGCTGTTCAAGGGTCTAAATGAGATAGGGTTTAGGCCCAGAATGTGTGACCATTTCAGCACAATTTCTGCACATCTGCCTTCCAGTGATACCTCTCTCACCTCTTGCCCCAAAGTTTTATCAGGACCTTCTTCAAATAAGACAAGGAAGTAGGTAGACAGGAGAGAATGAAACTCCCTGGAAGCCTGTTCAAACAGGTTTCTACCTTAAATGCACTTGTAAAGAAAAAAACTTGGGTGTGAGCTTATACTGGTATCAGACACCAAAATCATCACTTGAGAAAAATGGGAGGAAAAAAGAAAAATCTCATTTCCAGAGCTCAGGAAACAGCTCGCTCCCAAAACAGGGATTTTTTTTTTTTTTTAAAGAGTTATGTAGTAATCTATCAATATTTAGAAGCTGGGGAATAATGGGTATATGGGCCAGCTTCAAACACACACATTCCATTAAGTGACACAGGAAGACCATCCAAACCCTACTGAGACAGCAACAGCTGAAGCTCAAGTACATCAACAACTCGGTATCATCAGCCTTGGCCCATTACTAGCTTCGCTAATAAGAGTTCAGGAAAGGCAGCATCAGGCACCACATCCAAAGGCACAGGCAAGTGGAAATAATCAATCATGACAAGCCAGCAGAGCTAAAAGCCATGAGTCAGGTAGGTTTCCATGATGGATTTAGGCTATCGGATAGCAGGGGTGGTGACCAAGCTAGTGTACTAAAATAAGATACCAAGGCTCCAAAACAGATTTCAGCTCCTCACCTCTTAGCACCTGAGAAATATAAAGTGCTAAAGCTCCAACAAAACAATCCAAAGCTTTTTTATGATGTCTGAACAAAGGAGTGCAAAGAGTTGAGAGAAATTCTTTTCTATTTATTTTCAGAAACATGGGGTTTTACTGCTATCAAATAATCTTTAAAATGGCAACAGAGGTGAAACTTAGATCTTCATACCACAGCACAGGTTTTCCCTCTTCCCTTTCTTTCACTCCAGTTAATATCAGTATTTCCTACCTAGAATAGCAATTTTCTCTCCAAGCAGGATAGCTAAGGCAAAGAAAATTCTTGTACTTTAACAGTATTTGGCACAATTGTTTCTTCATTTTCTAGAAGTTACTGAAGGATGTGGTTAGCTGATCACCAGAGAAGACACTTCAAGCAACAGATTTATTCAGACACTGGAAGCTAGAGAAGACCAATTTTCAAATAATCCTTTTTTGACAGAAATATATTTCAAGCTATCTTGCATTACCCACCCAATCCAAATGATCAACCAAGTAGAGAAGGCTTTGTTTAAAAAGAGTTAGGAGATTTCACTACCTTGTACAATATTGTATGCACGCTAAAACCCCATCACTTCAAATGTTATAACAGAGAGGATATATTATCATTATTTCAGCAGCTCTTAATTCTCAGATGAGCACAGAGATTAACTGGAGATCATGTCAGCAGCTTTCCTTAACTTGACTACAGATAGATAAAACAGCTGATTGCTCACTGCCATAGACCTGAAATAAATCACCAGCTATAAATGTGAAATAAACACTGGCTCGATTCCTTCTATTTTTCAATGAATAGCAATCTGGTTTTCTCTCACCATTCTAATTTAAGCTATTCCAGTTTCTGATGTCTCAAAAAAAAACCACCCATCAAACAATACATGTTAAAGTTAGAAAAAGCATCCCATTTAATTATGATGTTGTGGCAGTGTGAGCTTCAAAACAGAAAGAGGAGTGACCTCAGGAGATGTTCATCTAAAATAAGATGAAAGATGTTGTGAGAATCCATTCCAGCTTCTAAAGATGCCTAATTTCTATGTAGGCATCAAATTTAAAGTTCCTTGTGTTTGAAACTGCACTAAATAATAAGTGCCAAATTCTCATGTGATGAAAAGCCTGTGGATCTGCCTGCACCAGACCTATTACCAAACATTCCTCTTTGAGCAAGGTTTTTCGTTACTTTAAACTCATCTTTCAGTGAAAGATGACCCAATTGTTAGTAGAAAATCAACAGTTTTACTGTTTTATCACACTCACATGGTCAAAATTTCAGAAAGTTAGAGATTCCTGGGCTCTGTTGCCAATACAAGTCATATTTTTGAAGCATGAACAAAGTCCCTTCAGTTGTAATTGTGCGGAGTACAGAAAAAAATCCCACATTTTTCTGGGCTGAGAAAGTGGCTATGCATTCCTCAAATAACATTTCTATGGAAGCCAAACGACTTTTTTAATGCTACACCAAACCTTACTGGCTGCCATCCACTCCACTTTTCTACCCCCTCTCACCTTACATGACATGTACAACAGAAGTACCAAAAGAAAGGCTTTTGCCAAAAAACTGCCCACAACACAAACAGAAACCTCAATTGTTTCATGTCAATCTGAAAACATCTTAAAAGACCTGACATCCTCTTCTCAATGGTGACATGAGTTCCAAAAAACTCACTTTGGCTGCAAAAGTGGTTGCAAGACAAAAACCTCACCATTTGCTGGCCCACACTCATCCAACATGAAGCTGGTGGAACCCTGGAGAGATCAGCTTCCTTTCCACCAGACCCAGTTTATAATCAGCTTGCCTAAAAGCTATGGGAAACCAGTGATTTGAGGAAAGGGAACCCTGGAATTGATATTTATATTATTAAATATACATCATGAATATGCAGTTCCCTCCTACAACTGAGTAGCGTGTTCTGAGGGGGGTATAAATTGGAATTTATTCTCCTAGAAGTACTCTCTTCTGTATGCACACATTCTAGGGGTGGAAAAATATCAGCACAGGGTGAAACTGGGACCAAATGAGCTGAGCTACAGTGGCAGAGGTCCAAAGAACTGAACCATTTGATTTGCTTTTATAGCCTCTGTCACAAAACCACAGCCCCACTCTTCAGCTACATTCAAGTGGCATAAGAATTCCAGCATTTGTGACAGCACAAAATTCAACTTACCACAAAATGCATAGTTTTAGCAGCAACAAAGATTAACAGAAGAAATTAAAAAGTAACCAACTACTGAGATAGCAGTACTTCTAACCCTCAAACCTATCCCCTCCACATCCCAAAACACCAGGTCTGCAAGAGAATCCTCAAGCCTGGATTGCAGAGATAAGAAACTTGGGCTGATGGATGAACATCACAAAATGAACTTGTTTGAAGACAGTAAAGCAAAAAAACACAGGACTGAGGGAAGCATTTTTCCTTCTTTGAATGCTGCTATCTGAAGGCTGCTGAAACAGATAACAGATGGCTTACATTGGACAAATGATATTTAATATCCATTGAAGCTGGAGCTCTCTAAGGAAGTTTCAAAAAGTTTCCTGGAAAGTTGAGAGACCAAAAACATCCCAGGAACATCACAGAGTTTCAAACAGGACTGTAAAGCAGCAGCAGGCTTGCTGCCATGGCAAGAGCAGATCTCTGTCCTCGTGGATGTCCAAGCATTTACAGCACTGACAGCACCAGCAGCACTTTGAGGAGAGATTTATTGAGTCTTGAAGTAACTCAGAGCTTTGCCATTACCCTAACAAAAATTCACCACTATTGCACGCCCTAAACAGGTCCTATAAAACCCTGCAGTAAAGGATTTTTAAAAGAATTAATCTACAAATCCTTTTGTCTAAACCTGACATGTTATAGCAGCGAGGGTTTCTGTTTGGTGGGGGCTTTTTGTTTCCTTTGTTGAATTTGGGTTTGGTTTTTTTTTAGCTGAATCTTGAGTTCATGTAGATTTTTTATAAGAGGTCAATGTCTTACTCTCAATTATGAAAACGTACTGAGACTGAGAATAAATGTTGCCAGAAGTCTTTCTCCCCTGATTAGTTTCTACAATCAACTGAACAGCATCATGAATACCCTGCAGATTTCAACCGGAAACATCAATTTATAAGACGTAAACAAACACTTTTGATACAATTAGGAACATGAAGATAATCACATACTTCTCTAACCAAAATGCATGGTATCTTACCCTGGATAAGTTGATTTTGGAGATCAACATTGCTTTACATCAATATTTTGGTCACTGCAGTCATCTTAACTGTCAGTGTTATTCAGTATTATTAAAATAACAATAAATATATAATATATATTAGATATATATACTATATATAAATATTCTGTATTATTCTCCACTAAGTTCAAGCACTGTCTATCCTTTTAAGCACATTATATTTTTACTTTAAGTAGGTATTACATTACTCCTGTAAAAGAGTGGTGGAAAAGAGGTTCTGCAAAGCTTGTCTGTAGCTGTCACTCAAATTTTGCATAGATTTTGAAAGACTAGCTTCATTTAGTAAGTCCAGTTGGGCACTTATTTCCACTGTCACTCAAATCACAGTCACATGAAAACCATGGCTCATCTGAAACATTGACTGTTCTTGGTTTTCCCTCATCTTTTTTTCCAAACTGTTTCTTTTCCCCCAACCTTTTTCCAAACTGTAGGCCAAATAATTTAAATAAACAAGTTTTAAATGAGTTCTTATATGGATCAACCTGTCATGAGGCCAAGTTTATACCAGATGATGATGCACCGATTTTCCCCTTTACAGATCATGTCTTCCTCCCTCCTACTTAATAACATTAATAACATTAACGACATACTCTACTAACAGCCAGCATTATTACAAGTTTTATCAGTAATTAAATATTTTCATAGATGAGGGAGCCATTCTTACCCCACTGCCATCCACGTGCATCTACCTCAGCACTGAGCAAGAGTTTAACAATTAGCACAAGGTCACGGCATGTTAATGGATTTTACTGCAGGCTACATCTATTGGTCTTTGGAAAGATTAATGGCTGAAAACTGCATTAATTAATCATCTTAACAAGGCTGATTGTTTCTCTAAAGGAAATGCAAGAAAACCAGCTCTTGCCTACAGCTGGAGAATGTGTGCTGTCTCCCACATAGCTCCCTGAATTGTCCAAGTATCCCGTGGTTACTGTGGGTTCTGGAACCACAACTCATGGCTCCAGAATCCTACAGCCCCCCAACAGTGGCTTTTTTCTTACAAACACTGCCCTTGTGATAAATGTCACTGGAGACTTCCCCATCCCAGGGTGGCAAGAGAAAAAAAAAGCAGCAGCAATGTTGCACCACCATGAGTGGCGGTGGTGGTTCAGTATTTAGTTCTCAGATTTGATCTGCTCGTACAGCCCTAATTTCCTGCTAATTCCAATGGGACTGCTTCTCTTACTCCCCGTGGAGCAATCCAGGCTCCAAATGGTCACTTCCAGATGCAGTAACAGAAAATTACTTTTAGGTTCAATTTTAGGTTTATTTTCAGTTTCCAGCTGTATCAACAAGGTAATTTCTCCCTCCTCACTCAGGCACAAAAGGCAGCCCTCCAACAAGCACTTTCAAGAGACATGCTTGATGCTACAATTAATTTGTAATAGACACTGAAACGCCATTTGGGTAAATCTAAACAAACCCTGTGGTGCCCCTGTGCCTTTCTTTCAGCACCTGGTGACAAAGTACAGGTGAAGCCAATTAGCAGCCAAGTTTAAGAGAGTTTACTCCAGGGCTCAGTGAAAATCCACAAGCACCAAACTCATGCAGGATTACAAAGACAAACCAGCAGATACAACTTCTCTCAAGAAGCTGGTTTTATTCAGCTCCTGACATTATGGCTTTTGTTAGATGAACTGCTTCTCTTCTACCTTGAAAAACTTAAACTTTTGTTATTCTTGTTTCCAGCTACTGATGTTTTACCCTCCTGAATGCAAAGACTCGGGTTGGCTGCTCTTTAAAAAACACTTTTAACAAATTACCACCTCCTTTCATCATAGCTGAAACTTACCTCTGATAATAAAATTAACTCATTTTAGCTCACCTTTCTGACACTAAATGTTGGCAGCCTTATCTACAGGTTCACTTCACAGAAGCAACCTGCAACAGAGATGTCAGAAGCTACCTGCAGTTTGAATTTCAAATGCCACCAATATCAGCCTACATCAATCACAGGAAAACAGATCTGTTTGCTTGACTGGGAAAGGATTTTTGCCTTTGTAGGTGCAAAAAAAATTTAAAAATTCTTAAATACTGTCTCTATTATTTTAACAACAGAACACCATCAAACCGAATCACTCACTGACACTTGGGAGAAAATTCTGTGCCAGGTCTTTTAGCCCTTCAGATAAGTATCTGACAAATAAAAATATCCATGCACACTGCCCATGTATCACCATCTGACCTATCACTATATTTTGATTTTTTAATCTTTTTTTTCCTAATGTTTTTAACAGTCACATCATCTGTCCAGATGCATTTAAGGAGCAACTTTCATTTCTGTTCTCAGTCAGTCTCTTCCCACAGGTAACAAGTGACAGGACAGGAGAAAAAGGCTCAGCCAGGGGAGCTTTAGACTGAACATTACCAAAAACTTCTTCCCTGAAAGACTGACCAGGCTTTGGAACAGGCTGCCCAAGGAAGTGCTGGAATCACCAACACTGGAAATGTGCAAAAATTTGTGGATGTGGCACCTGGGGACACAGTTTAGTTGTGAACATGATTCACAGTTGGACTTGGGAATCTCAGAGGTCTTTCCCAACCTTAATGATTCCGTGTTTCTGCAATTTAGGCCAGGTGTGATGTATTTGTCATTATATCTACTTGCCCTGAAGCACACAGGCATGCCTTTGGAAGTCACATAATTAGAACAGTTAATGAATGATTTTAATACTGCAAGTCCTTAAGGGTCCTGGAAACTCAACCAGGTTTCATGAATTTCCAACTAGGTGTGAGGAAGTAATGCAAGAAAAAAAAAATGTAGATGATTAAAGTTCCTTCCACAGGATAAATTTACTCATTATAAGAAACCACACTTCCAAGTTATTCAAATGAAGTACCAGCATCACCAGGGAACGTTCCAACACACTTCCATACACAAACAGCAAAAACAGAGAGAAGTCACAGATTTTTTTTTTTTAAAATCCTCAGGCTTCTACTCTGATAAAGTTCTTAATGCCACACTGCTGATTAAAGCTAAACACTGATTCCAAATCAAAGGAACACCACTTCTCCCTCAACAGGAAACGTTTGAAAGATGNTTATATAAATAAATGCTAATGCACAGCACAAGGTCTGAAATTCCATCAGACCCATGGCAGAGCAAGAGATGCAAAACCTAGAGGTCTCACACTGCTGGTGTGGGGCATAAAGCAGCAGAGGACAAACTCCCTCCTGCTTTCTCTAATCAGAACATCAGATCCTTCCTCTCTACACCAACTTCCAGGGAAAATTAAAATGAAGTTCATGGTAAGTAAATTTTGACACCAGAACCAGCCACAGCAGTGGATCATGGGATGAGGTGCAAAGAAAGTGAAGAAGGTCTATTCACAGCTGGAACAGGAATGACTGGCATAAGATACCCACAAAATTAAGTTAATTCAATTGCTACACTGAAAGGAAAATTTCTGGGGAAAAGACACAGAGGGGGAAGCTCAAGAGAGTGCAGCTTGTGGAAAACAGAAAACACCCAGTGGCTTAACTGAACAAATGTCACAGAAGGTGATTTTGGAAGCAAAAATAATTCAGGAACAAGCTCCAAGTTGCTCAGGACCCACCACCAAATCTGTTTCTGCTTCTCAATGGTGACAAAGCCATTTTCTGGAGCCTTGGTCTACACTGTTCATGCTTCCCAGGAGAATGTGTGTGTACTGTTTCAGTGGTCTTCATTTACAGGCAATGGGATAAGGATGATGATATCTAATGAGGCTCACATCAAATCCTGCCTTGATAATCCTACAGAGCGATACCCACACTTTCAACACTTCCACAAAATTCCACAAAAAAATGCTACAAGAAACAGCCCATGCAGCAAACCAGCTAATTTAACTTCAGAGGCAAGGCAGGACAGACCTTGCCCCCAGAACTGAGAATTTTCCACAGGAGATAAGCAAGTTGAGATACATTTAAGGTAGTCAGGCAGGCCTGTTTTAACAATAACAAGGAAAAAATGCCTTATATCAACAATGTAGTGGAGAGCAGTAAAGGCTCTGAACTTGCTCAGGTTATCTTACTCTCTTCTGTAAGAAAGTGAGTCACAGTCTCAACAATTTTACAAGATTCAGCAAACACAAGGAGGGAAAGAGCTCAGGACCATCAATCTTGGTTTTTCCCCCTTGCCCAACACCATGCCTTCTTCAGGAATTCACTCCTTGCCCAGAAAGCAAACCACAGTTTTCTGCTTCTTCCTCTTCCTTCTCCACTCCCCAACAGTAGCACCTAATCCACATTCAACTGCTGGCTCTGAAATTCTACAGAACACACAAGTGTCTTCAGTTACCAGCTACTAAATTAGGTACCCGAAAAATATAAAAGAAATGCTGTTATCGATAAAAATAAGACACAGCCAGACTCAAAATGAGCTTGTCAAAGAATCAGACACTAAATCCTATTCTAGATGTAAAATTCCTCACTGTGCAGTAAGAAGAAAGCTGTAATAAAAATAAAATGACAAGGAAAAGCTATTACACAAAATCTGCCTTTAAAAATGAGCCTGTATCACAAATGCTACTTGTACTTTGTGAATGTAACCAATTTGACAGAAGCAGTAAGTGGAAACAGATTGTAGTAGACACGCTGACGTATTTCTATTCTTGATTTAACAGGGAACTCTGACTTTTTACTGGTTTCTAACCTGAAATAAAACAACAACCAAAGAGAAGAATCTCACTGGGCACAAAGAGGAGGCCACAGCTCATAGCAGCTGCTTTAGATCTTCCACTGGCTCTTTCTGGACAGGGACAGTGGCATTTCCACAGACAGAATTCCAAAAACACTAGAGCAAAGTTGGTGCTGTTCATTTATTTATTACTTAATGGGTCATCAAAACTGTAAGACTTGCATAAACTTCAATTCAACCTACAAAAACTAGGTTTTTGGAAATAATTTCTAATGCTTAAGTGCAGAACATGAAAAAATTTATTTGTTGTAAAAGCTATTTCTTTTTATATTAAGATGGTTATATGGGCTCATATCAAGCACTTCCTATGCACAGAGGTGCACTTTGGATGAATAAAAGCAGTATTAAAGAGAAAACAAAAGGACTGCCTTTGAATAGGGCTACCTAAATAAATGTCATTTAGGTGAGAATATCTGGTGAATTAAAAAAGCAGAAATCTTGGGGGG
>VWYI01037563.1:477604-498471 GCA_013399455.1 Anthoscopus minutus | reverse complement strand
TGTGCAGTGGGTGGAGGGAGGACAACCCGACTTCTCATCTAGAGCCCAAAAGGCAAGTGTAATCCATTGCTGATTTCCTATTCTTCTCCATGTCTGAGATAAATATGCTGTTTTTTAAGGCAGACATAAGAGTATCTATGCAGGTTTTAATTCAGACTATTAATCCATGCATGCAAACCAAAACCCCTCTTTATAAGGGAAGTGTCTGGAAAACCCACACCCACAAAGGATGCCCTGCATTTCTTACAGCTTGGTGAAGATAAACTTTGCACTGCATATGGAACTGTGTGCAATGCAGCTTTCCATCAGGAGTAACCCAGTTGTTTGAGCTTTGAAAGGCAAATATTCCACTAGAAAAAACAACACCTCTGTCAAAAACAAAACAAAATTATTCCCATTATCCTACTGACAACAAACCCTGTCAGTCCAGGTAGGCCTGCTTCAGAGCTGCTATTTATCCTCCTCCCCACCAGTTTAATTCCACAGGAGCAGCCTAATCCTCCAGCTTTGATCAGCTGCAGAATTGCTTGTTTGGAACAGACGGATGCACGGAGCTGTCACCGCCTGCAGTCACTCATCCCGTGCAGCTCCCAGCCTGGAAGTGAGCACCAGGCAGCACAGAAAAGAGCTGCCTTCCTTAATTACAGACCAAGAATATTTGTAAATAAATAGATGTACAGAACGTTTATTAAATAGGCCATTTCTTGTTAGGATCTGAGCAGATAGTTTTTCTCCCACGCACTGAAGGAAAGCCCAGGAGATGAATTTAAGGTCGATGGGCAGAGGTGGGTGGATTCTGCCTCCTCTTTTCCTCTTCTCAGAAACAGCTACAGGTTTTGCAACCCAACTGGGAACTTTCCTCCCCGCCAACAAAAAAATTCCCCCAAGTGTGGTGTGCAAGAGCAGTACTGGATAAAGCAGAGAGAACTGGCTCTCAGATGGCACACACCCTGCTCTGTTTAGATTTCAAATAGCTATTTGAGCCTTTGTTTTCAGTTCAAATAACCTCTTGTCACCCTCCAACAGGGGAAACTGAAGACCTAGATAAATCAACTTTCCAAGGAAGCTCATGGCAACGTTATGCAAAGCAGAAAGAAATAGCGCTGCGCAACCCAAGAGCGAAGCAGCTGCGCTTGCTTCCAACACAGCACAACTGGAGTCGAATTAAAAATCCAGAAGTAGGACTGAGTATTAAAAAATAGCAACAATGACAGTCTTGAAAGGCAAATCTGTATCCAGCTCCTTCAAAAGAGAAGTTGTCAACTCTGACCATACATAACGCTCAAGCAACTTAAGTGTTGCACATGAAGCACTTCCTTATTTTTGCTAATTCCTGTAAATAAACTGAAAATTGAAAAACAGAGAATGACAAAACACCAGTTCCCAAGCAGTCCAAGATGCATCACCTTAGCCCTAGATGATGGACTGGAAAAAGTAAAGACAAGAATGGGAAGAAAACTCACAGTGGCAGTTTTCTCCATTCTGTTACAGCTATTTTCATCTGACAGAAAAAGAACTAATTAAAATAATACCACCTCTTTGGGTTACAAGGATACAAGATACAAGGAGCTCCCAAAAGACAAAAACCTCAGATAGTATTCTGAGAGGTTTGGTTCTACTTCCTCTATTTAAAAATCTCCCAACAGCAGAATCACATGAGGACTGCAAGGTCTGATAAGACATTTGCAAAAGAACATAAGGAAGTTGTGAATTTAGCACTATGTCTAAAGTTCTTTCCCCTCTCTTTTTAAAATTTAGATTACTTCAAGTGGATCTCCTGCAATTAGTATAGAATGATGATACAGTCACATCACAGCAACAGAAACTGAACATTTCATTCTCTAGACTATGCTCTCACAGGGAGAATTTCAACTCTAACATGATCTTGGCTGAAGTAACTACAAAATATTCTGAGAAAAGACTACAAGTAAAGTTTCACAGAAATCTCATCTTACGGCAGTGTATGGAATTAATCTCCTTGTAATATTCTAATTTTGTACTTCCAATACAGTTCAGTATAAGACTTAACAAAAATAAAACCCTTTGGGCTCCAGAAAGTTAAGACAAACTTAAAGCTAAAAATTGGAAGGTACTATTCACTATTAAAAAAAAAACAAAAAACCCAAACAAATTTGTAGGTCCACACTAACAACCATTATCTTGAAGTTCTTGTGCCACTTCCCCTTGCTACAGCAGAGAATCACTCATTTATCTGCCATGCACGTGGTGCTTGTCCAGCAAAGGTAACAGAAAAATTGAGAGTTTGGCCAAGAGCCATAACGGCAACACCCCAAAGGATCAGCATAGCTGGGAGCTATGCTGGGGAAATTCAGAAGGCAGGAAAAGAATAATGACAGAAACCTTTTTGAACCACTCCAAAGACAGAAATGGTGCATTTAAGTGAAAATCTCAAATAGACGTTGAGCTAATTATGTACAGAACAGCACACAATGCTGTAATTCCCCTTCCTTACTTGATAAAGCTTCCAAACATCTCAGAAAATAATTACCACACATGAGACCAGCCACCACGAGCCACATGCTACTGCTGAATGCAAAACAAGAGAGGAAAAATAAACCAAATGAAAACAAAATGAGAATTGTGTCCAAGGTGGTTAGAGGGTGATGGAGCAGAAACACCTCTTCCCAAACTCACCCCACTGTGACCCATAAACCTCAGTGACCACGAAATCACTCCCAAAATGGATGGAGATGGCAAAACCCTCTGGCATGCCCTGCTGACCATACAAAAGGGATTCAATAAAATTGCCTCACATGGAGAAGAGAGCAGAGTTGCTACAATTAAGGTTTGCTGCCTTTGGTTTCAGAACAGCCAGTTAACAAATCCCTGAAGGTTAGGTAAAGAGACCTTAGACTCGCCATGAAGGACTCGTGTTTCTACTGAAATACCAAACTAAAGGATTTGGCAACTGAACATTAATATATTATATCACCAACAGTAGGGGGAACCTTCTCAGCTGGTGAAGAGTTCCTGCATCAGCAATCCCTGACTGACAGCTGGGCTGTTCCAGCCTCCCTCTCCATGTCCCCAGGGAAGTGAATTCTCTGCCTGATGACTAATTCATTACTCAGATTTGTGCTTAGGCAAGTCCAAGCCCAGATCAGGCTCCTTCCAATGCTGGATTCCTCCAGTGCTGGAAGAACATTTGCTCCATCTTGAGTGCTACCACCACCACATCAACCCTGCTCAGCCCACTGAGAACAACACCTGGAACTGAACCTGGAGGAGCTGCCTGCAAGCAGGAGAAACTGAAAGGGAAACTGGTACAGATCAATTCTAGCTGAGCTGCATTTGGACCTCTAAAATGGGAGGGGAAGATTTGAAAGCTCTTTTGTCAGGACTTTTGGAGCCTTTGAGGCTTGAGTTCAAAATCCTATTTAACACCACTGGTAGCAAACTGATCGTCCCCTCCAAGAAGACATGGGTGCAGGTAACACCAGAGCCAAAAGCACCAGAGGAGGGAGAACAGTGCCCTCATGCCCATGGAAATGTGAGCCAGGCAGCAGGATTTGAGCCCTGCCCAGCTCCTGGCAGGTTGGCTGCACACAGATGAACCCTCCACTTCTCCCCTCACCTTGCTCCTTCCCTTTCCGAGGCCCTGCCACAGAAAGGACATCTGCTGAAGAGAACAGCAATAAAGCTGTGGCAGGCTCCCTGTTGCTGAAATATTGCTAAAACTCACACCTGATGCATGGGGTATTTTTGCAGGGTCTGAAGTGCTGACCAGAACCAGCAGTCACTTTTCAGCAGGATCAGGACAGCAGATGGGGCTGATCAGGTGTGGTGAGCCCTTCGAGCTCAGCATCCTGTCTCTATCCTCTCTGCCTCCAACTGCTCAAAATTTCATTCACAATCTGTATTTGCTGGCTTATCCTTTGAAACGTGAAGCTTTAATAAAGTCTTACTGATGTTGTATTAATTAAATCCACATCATAAATGACTGTCAAAATCATCACCTCCAGCATCCAAAATGCAATCTCTGTACACACAAATACCACCTGTGAACATGATTTAATCCAGTTTGATCACAGACAAGAAAAAGGTGTTTTGATTTTTCCTTTCCTTCATCCTCCCTGGGAAGCTTTCTTGCCTCTAGATGACAGTGAACTGCAATCTCCTAAAGGCTTCAGAAGCACATGAAACTTCCAAAAGTTGTTTTCCTGCACCTTTGTTCACCAAGGTGCAGGCAGAACCAAGCTAAGGTGCAGCCCCAGCCAAGGCTTCTAATGGAGAAGTGTGTTCTCCTGTGGCTGGGCAGGGGAGAAAGTGAACCTTTGTCTTGGGCTGCTGTAGAGCTCAAGGACTGTGAAATAACATGGAATGCCATATCAGGCTCTCAGATTATTTCTCTCCTTGCTTTCTGAATGCTACTGCTGATTAAGAAAGACAAAGCCACACCAAAACACTGAAGTACGAGCCAAATTCCATTAAGCTATTTATAGAGTTCACTTCATAGGTCCATCAGCCAATTCTGCTCATTATTACCCCATTTTACTGCCTGGCCTGTGACTCACTCCTACAGCTGAGCCCATAAAGGACCTTCACTCTCAGCAACCACACTGTACATGCAGCTGATGCCCTGACACACAGCATTCAAAACACAGAAATCCGTAACAAACTCATACAAATGATCAATCAGCTGGAACAGCAGAGCATGAAAATTAAAAAACAGAGGTTTAGACCAGCAGTGCCCATTTTTCCCCTGTAGCTGACCCCTGACAGGGCTGACAAGCAGAGAGGCTGGCACTGAACTTCGTGCAGGGATGGGATCCCTGTGAGGAGATTCCAGAATAGGAGCCTTGGCCATGTGTCAGAAAAAGTCTGCAACTTGGGACAAGACAGATCCCAAGTTATCAGCTCACCCATGCTGATCTCTGCAGCTCCTCTGCATTTTGCCCCACAAAGACATTAGGAGCATTTATAAAAGCATGCAAAAGCAATTACAGTAAAAATAAAAGCAAGGTTATAAACACAGTCTGGATGTCAAATTTGCCTCTTTTTCTATTTAGAGCTGGCATTTCAGCATGCAAAAAATTCTCACTCCCCCTCTAAAATGTGTGCCTGGGGCTATATAGCACATGCAAAATAAATTGCATTTATATTGGTATTTATATTCCTCTCTTCTCAACCACATTGCCTTGCCTCTCTTGTCTAGTCAAATAGCCTGCTAGCTTCTCATCAAAAAGTAGAAATTGGTTTTCCATCTCCTAGGAGATAAACAAGGCTTCCCCCTTGCAGAGGGAAAGCTGCTGAGTGCACAATTCGAGAAGAGTCAGTGCCCAGAAAGGCTTTGAACCATCCCAGTGATGTCTGTGCCCTCTGTGATCCCAGTCACCACCCTGGACAGAGAAAAACCACTTTAAAAAGTAAATTTATGTATTTTCATGCAGTTTTCTTTGTGATTTTTACTTAAACATAGACAACTCTGACTCGTGGTGCTGCTGCCTTACAACTAAGGAATTTTATGTACTCTTGTCATACCAGAGGTTAGTAAAACATGCTTTACACCTCTCCTTGGTTTCCCCTTCTCAGTTCCCAAAAGAGCTGAACTAAAGGATCAGGCTTTCACACTTAGGCTGTACTAACTCAGAGAAAAAAGGTTACCACACTCAACAAAGGCAGCTTAAAACGATCTAAAATATCTTGACTACATGGCCGTGTAATAAATATACTAAAATAGAAATTTTTGAGGTAATTATTTTAACAGTGGCTTTGTAAATCCAAGATGCTGTCGTTTTGCAGTTTTAAACTGTAACTGAAGATTATGTATTTACAAAAAGCACAGTTACATTTTAAAATTAATTCATTATCTACTGGATGTCAAGCTGTAAGGCTACAGATCCAGGGTTAAAAAAAACCCCACCACAAGTGAAACACACAGCTAGCTTTCACTTTTACTTCAGAAATCAGGAAAGACATCTCACCAGGACTGGGCTGACTTTTTGCCAAATAGTCTCTGTGTGGTGCAGCCTTACAGCAGATTGAGAGAACAAAAAGGACCACTCTAGGAAGAGGGACAGCCTTTGGTCCTCCACCACATCACACAGAGATGTCACCACTCCAAGGCCACTGGCACGTTCTCCATTTTTCTGAAGCGTCTTACAAGCAGCTATGATGTAGAAGAATGAAATCTCCTTCCAGGGACACTCTGCTCATTCCCTTGCCCAGAGCATGCATTTCTAAAGAGAGAGAAACCAATCAAACTTAATTCATGTTGCATTATTCACTGAGTAGCTACAGCCTCATCCAAAAATCTTAATTGTCTAATAATTCAAGTCACCTCTATCAAACACAGCGCCAAAGGAATGACTAGAAAGTCTGAGGCTGCCTCACACATGCACACACACACTAAATCTTGCTGTTAAGATGTCTAGTGAAGCTTTTTTGAAAAAAAGCAATAAATACTGGCCTCTTGCATAAACATGTGCAGTGCTCTTCGTGTGTACAGCCACTGTGCAGCCTGATATCTCACTGATATCTCAGGAGTGCTGGCTGTCAACCTTCCAGCTTTGCAAATCTACTTTCCTACCCTTGAGTTCTGGCCATTAACATGAAACCTGGCACATTCCAGCTAAATCACAAGCACTGTTAATTCATCTAACCACAGACTAGCATCTTAATGTATGGGAAAGCAAATGCAGGAAGGAAGAAACAAAACTTAACAAAATAAAAAGGCACACCTGAGAATTTCTGACTTTGCTGTTACTCTACACATATCATTAAGGAATCATCTACACCTGTCTCCAGGTCCAGCCCTTTCCTGTGGGTCAGCCTGGACTGCCAGGTCCAGCTTCCATCATTACCTCCTGCACTACACCCAGCTCTTGGATTATCCTGGGTTTAACACCTCTTAGCACTCCATAACAAAGGGTGCTGAAGCAAAGTAAAAAAGGGCACGGGACAAAATGACAGAGCAAAACAGTGGAGGGTCTAGAGGGGAAAACATATGAGGAGAGGCTGAGGACATTTGGTTTGTTCAGCCTGGGGGAAAGGAGACTCAGCACAGTCTACAATTTCCTCATGAGGGGAAGGAGAGGAGCAGGCACTGATCTCACTGATCCCTCTGGTGCCCAGTGACAGGGAGGGAATGGCCTGAAGCTGTTTTGCTGGATTTAAGGAAAAGGTTGTTTATCCAGAGGGTGGTTGGGCACTGGAACAAGCTCCTCAGAGAAGTGGTCACAGCACTAAGCCTGCCAGAGCTCAAGGAGCATTTGGACAGAGCTCTCAGGCACATGGGGATGGTCCTGTGCAGGGATAAGAGCTGGGACTCCACAATCCTTATGGATTTCTTCCAACTCAGAGCCTTCTATGATTCAATTAACTGCCTGTCCCTAAGCCCTGAGCCTGTCCTTGGTACACTTAGGACTCGAGCTCTTGAGGCAGTGGGAATGCCTCAGAGCAATCCAAGCTGCTGCCCAAGTGGCACAGAACACACCACGAAGCAGAGGAAAAAGGCAGAAGGCTTGCTCAGCAGCAACACAAGTTTCCAGGCTTGTCCACACAGATGAAGCACAGAATCAGCCACGAGCTGGCCACGGGACAAATGGAAAGGGTGAGGAAGTCCAGCATTTCCACTGACAGCAATCACAAGCTTTCTTCATCAAGAAATGGTGAACAATCTGTTAACCACCTACCCTCCCTGACCTACTTGGTTACCCTGTGTGGTCCCACACCACCCTGAGAGCCCCAGGGAGGCTCCCACTGGCTCCAGGAGGCTTTCTGAAACAAGTGTGTATTTATAAGAAATGAAAGAGCTCACAGCATCTGCAGGCAGGACAGGACCCTGAGCACACCAGCCAGCCCTGAACATACTCTCAGACCACAGCTTGGGAGCCTGTGGTCTAGGGGACAGTAATGACATCAAACCTTGTCTTGGCTGGTTGTCTCCACAATCAACAAGTGACTTTCAATCACCCAGTCACTACTCATTAGCCTGGGGACAGACTTTCTAGCAGAGCCTGTTGCATTACGACAGGGTGTAATGGTTTTAACATGAAAGAGGGTCAGTTTAGATTAGATATCAGAAAGGTGTTTTTTTTACAGTGAGGGTGGGGAGGCCCTGGCATAGATTGCTCAGAGGAGCTGTGGCTGCCTCTTCCCTGGAAGTGTTCAAGGCCAGGTTGGACATGGCTTGGAGTAACCTGGGATAATGGAAGGTGTCCCTGCCTATGGCAGGAGGGCTGGGCTGGATGACATTTATAGGCCACTTCCGAGCCAAGCCACTCTCTGATTCCATTCTGTGACTCCAGCTCTATTCCTCATTCACATTTCACTCCTTACTGGTTAAGCACAATCCAGCCTCTTGGTGCCCATCACCTCAGAGGGAGTCGCTGTACCAGCAGCGTGGGCAGGGCTTGGTACAAAGCAGTCTCTGTGCTGCCTTGCTGTGAGCACTGAACCACTTCTGACAGCAAAATTACTTTTACATGAACGCAGGGTACTCCACATTTACACACAGGCATCTGTGCTCCAAATATTTCAGTGAGCATCCAGCTGTTCTCTCTGGACCCTACTCCAACCATATGCACTGTTTACCTTTCAAATTTTATTGCTCCAGTGGAAGAGAAACCAGACATCATCTCCTTCTCTAAATGCTGGTGTGCTGCCAAGTTCTCTTCCTGTCCACCGTTTGCACACTCTGGGAGCTAACATTTTCCACAAGCCCAATAACCTATTTTTCTACAGCTAATCCAATACCTGGCATCAAGTCTCCAACTGAGAAGAGGATTGTCATGAGATTATATTTTTCTTTTTGTTAGTTTACATATTAATTATAAATACAAAGGCCTACAGACTGAATTACAGCCTAGACAAAATCAAGGAGCTGCATCTCGGGTGTAGGACATCAACCCCCATGTCCTCATGGGTGTGTGACAACACGCTGAAATAAAGACAAAGCATTAATCTCTTTGTGACTGCTTCTGATGTGCAGCACTTCTGTTGAAGACTCTTTTAAGCCTTAAGCATTCCCATGTAAACAAAACCTCAAGCCGCTACAAAGTAAGCTTGTGCAATTGGAAATAAATGTTTATTTTGAAATAAAAAGAAGACATTGCGTATATACAGACAAATCATAAGCCTTTGATCAACCCTACAAAGCATGTCTGCATATAACAAAAACTGTCAGGCTTATAACTTCCTCTGGAAAGAAAAATAATGTGATATCCCATACTCTTCTTATTCACAAAGATTATTTATCCCCCTAAAGAACACTATATTGTTTATTCAGTAACACAAATAAATCCTAACTAAAGATCTGTAGCTGTCAGTTAAAGGGGCAAGTGCTTTACAAATGAAAGCAGAAACAAGGGTGGAATAACATGGGACATGCTGCCAGTGCTGGCACTCTCAGAATGTTCCAAACTTGCACCTCTTGCTTTCCTAATCTATCACGAGTAAACAGGTGACCACAAAGATTACAGGCACCAGCAAAGGATATCTGTCACCAGTAAAGCTTTTCCCCTACCAATTCATGTTGCTTTAACAACACCTCTTACATTTGGGCTTGAATTCTACCCCAGAGCACCCTGTACTCCCCATTCCTACCCCAATACACCATTCCATCCCCACAGAACCAGTGTGATCCTTGTTTGAAAGGAGCCACTGGAATTCAGGACTGGGGTTAAGTAATCTCCAGAATAAGAGGATACAACAGGACGCTCTTGTACCATCTGTTATTACAACAACGATATTTGTTTACACAAGTATTAATGGGAGGATAAATTTAAATATCTGAAAGGCAAATATTCTAGGAAATAATATTTAGAGTGGCCCCTGTCCATTCGAGCAGATAATGAGGATGAATAATTTACAGCAGCACTTTCGGGTGCGCTGCAGCTGAGGAGAGCAGCATCCTGAGGAGCCTGGGGAGATGCCGACACATCTGCTCACCAACTGGAATAATCAGGAGCACTCCGAGCAAGAGTAGTCCAGTAACCTGTTTTACTTAGGTGACAAATGGAACAGGAAGCAGTGGGAGGACAAGGAAACAACAACAATAAGCCCAGCATGCTCCAAGTGAGGTCAGAATTTCATGCTTCTGCAGCACCATGTATTCTGCCTCAGAGGAAAGCAGAGCTACGCTCGGGTTTTGCCTCTAAATCATCACAGATTTCTTGTTAAAGGTATC
The DNA here is from genome assembly GCA_013399455.1 of Anthoscopus minutus. Classification (NCBI taxonomy): domain Eukaryota; kingdom Metazoa; phylum Chordata; class Aves; order Passeriformes; family Paridae; genus Anthoscopus; species Anthoscopus minutus. The sequence goes on along the minus strand of VWYI01037563.1, from coordinate 488,321 downwards.
TTAGGGTCAAAAAAGGGTGCCTGGTCTGGCACACTTGCATTCAGGCCTTCCTGCCATGCCACAGGGACTCAGGAGCTGTGAATGATATCCGGGGAGCAGCATCCTTTTATCCCCCTTGTTCCAGTAACAGCGAGCAGAACACAACAAACAGCTAAGGAAGCAAACACGCTCCAAAGAACTCTCCAGAAAGCCAAGCAAGTCTCATTGTGCAGCTGGGAATCCAGCATCATTTGATACCTTTTCCAGTGATGTGCACGAGATTAAATTAACAGACTGAACACTAATTTAGTACAGATGTTACTCAGGTGGAAGGATGGTGCAGGTTTCATCAGGGGATTGCCTTGTGAAAAGATGAGGAGCATCTGGAGGAATAACACTGGCATAGAAAAACTGTCATTACAAAGGAGACAGATTGATGAAAAAAAAAATGTATCTTTGAACAGATTAAAGAAATCTATGTGTACAGCTAGGAACTGCCAGAAAAGACATGCTACGGTCTGGAATAACTCTCATGAAACACAGGGAGCTACAGAACCTTGCAATTGGGTGAAGGGACAGCTATAAACAACCTCCTCCTACCATACAGCCTTGATGGGTGTTGTTTATCCACCTCTACAAGGCTTTTTGTTAAAATCACAGTCCATTTATATCCCAAAAATAGGAAAATCCAGACAGACATAAGTGTGATTCAATGTGGCATAGTGAGAAGGGTCACCATACATCCACAGAATCAACTTCAAAATTTAGAGCTAAGATCCATTTCCCAGCAGCATTTTGTCTACTAAAGTAGCACAAGCAACTATGCCTTGCAGAACTCAAAGAGTCATTCTGAAGTTAGGTTTGTTTATCCATCCACAATCAGAAAATGCCTAAATACAAACCCAAAGAAAGCTATTCATGATGGATGGCTCACCTATTACCTGCCTTGTCTATTATTTACAACATGCCTTGGTTGGGTAGCACTTTTTTTTCATTGTTTTAAAGAATTTCCAAAGTGCTTTCAGCATTCTCCTAAGCAATAGGAAGCATTTCTGTCCATACACAGATTTCACTGACTGACATAGTAAGCAGCCTGCAGCAGAAATCTAAGAAATTCATTCACAAATGCCAGATCACACATGCAGCCGAGCAGAATAACAACCAGGAACAGCCTCAGCTTTGTTGTACAAAACTCCAATGTCTTCACAATCCAATATATTATCCAAAGATTAGCTTACAATTCATGCAAGGTAAAACAAAGCCAACTCTGGAGCTCTGCAACGTGTCTGTGATCAACGAGATCAATTAGCAAATGGATTTTAGTTAGGCCAGTCTAAAATGAGATTACATTAGGCTCATACTGGGTGGCTGGGTTTCAGCAGCACAGCCCTGTAGTTTCTGTGCTAAGCTCAAAACAACACAGAAGTATCCATTGCAAAATCCATATTAAACTGGAAACATGCAGGCCAGCAGCCAGCCCCTGACAACAGCTACTACGTTCCCTCCCAAAATGCAAGGAATTTGCTCCATCTCCTCTGACAGGGACTGGAGCAGTGTTCTGGGCATGGTTTGGTGCAGTCACCTACTAAACCTGGCCTAAAGTTTCCATGAACAAAGGCAGAAAGGCTTAAAAAAGAGAAGGATATAGGCAACAGGGATGGAAAAAAGGTGTTGACTCATTTCCAGCACAAAAGGTGAAGGGATTAGTGTAACTGCCCTCCACTTAAGGGCTGGTCAGGCAGACGGACTTAAACATTAGTGGTTCAAACCAGTTCAGTTTGGATTATATTCTCTACAGTACAGAGGAAAAGACCCAACGACTCCAAAAATGAACATAACATTGCTCTACTGACAGAAACTGTCTTAGTTGCTTTCCTTTTGTTGAGGTGCTTAAAGCATCAAAGTAGGCAGAAGCACAAGTTAAAATTCTAACAAGTGTTTAAAAGAGCATAAATATAATGCCATTTTATTCTTTGCTTCCTCTTGCTTTGCCAAATATGTTTACACACAAACATCACAGCACATTACATAACACCACTGTAACACAAGCACCGAATATAAAGAAATCAAAATGCTGAATTATAACACTTTACAATGAGCAACTCAAGCCCACACCGAAATCCCAGATAACCCTAGCCAAGCCCAGGAAGTCACATTCCAGCATCAGACAACAAAGTTCCATTAGCACAGACACCACTTGCTCTCACTGTCAATAATAAACCAATGGACAGAAGAGAGAGGAAAAAAAAAATCTTATAATTGCTGCAGTATCCCATAAAAATATTACTGGATTTCCAACATCAGTAAGTTGTCTTTAAAAGTTACTGCAGTTGGTTTGGCTTACAGAGAAAACTTCAGTTCCTCTTAGTCTTATGCTGTGGGTGGGTTTTAAGCAATTTTGCTACTTTAAAATAATAAAGCAAGACTTTCCTCTTTGCCAGTGTATGTTGAGTTTTCCAATGATAACCCACAGATTTTCGATTCTAGGACCATAACCTTTGGAAACCTAGTTCTAGGACCTGTACTTTAGAGAAAAGTGTGATTCTTTTAACAAAATTAGCAGGATGAGTTGAGTGAGCTACTAAGTGTCAGGTTAAAAATTACACCTGCCTGAGCACTGCTTCCACATTCAGCTTGGAATACACCTCTGAAGAGTTTAAAGACAGACTGCCCCATCCTACAAACACTCTTAAACTATCCATTATTGCAGCTATGGTTTTAAAATTCTAATCAAAGAGCAGGTGGAGTTAAATGTTTAAAAAAAAAATCACATTCTATTAACTACGTCACACCTCATTTCCCAGTTCTAATCAACAAAAGGAAAGTAATTAATGAGCTAACATGAAGAATGACCAGCATTACTGATGTTAGACAACTGACTACACCAGGAGCACTTGTTCTCCTGCTCTATAAATATACAAGAAGCCCAGAGCCATGTTCAGAAATTAGTAAAATTAACTCTGCAATCAAAGTGAAAGTAATAAAGGTAAGGAGGTTATAAAGCAGTTGGAAATCCACATGAAGGACAAGAAAGTAAGGAGTGAAGTAACACAGAGGCAAAAACTCTTCAGTACTTTAAAGACTACAAAAGGAAAAAAGATACAAAAAGTAAAAAAGTTTGCACGGATCACCGCTTAATTAAATAAACTATTTTAAATGCAGTGAGCTTAAAACCACTTAAAAACACCTTATTAGAATAATCTAGAGTAGTCAAAGGCAATAAACACATGCAAACAAGAAGATATACTCATATCCACATGGGAGAGGCAGCACAGCTTTGGGGAAGACACAGAACAAAAGGATGAGACTCTTCCAGCTCACATCACCAGTAACAAACCAGGAACCAGTGTCTCTCCAGCACAGCTATCTCCCAGAGTGGCTGGCTCTCACAGGAAAACAAAGCTCTATTCTCAGGCAAATGAAGAAAATACTTCCACCACTGAATGACCTTATAAGCAAGAGGAATCCAGCTGTTGCTGTCTCAAACTGTACAAAGACATTTATTGTCCCAATGAAAGAGGACAAAGAGTTCTAACAATCAAAAATGGCATGCAGGCTGTAAAAGGCCAGGCATTTGCCCATCAGGATATTAAGTTTACCAATTTAGCAGGACTGAGGACGGAAAAGTAGCAGGACTACGTGTCCAGCACCCAGTGCCAAAAAAAACACAACTGTGGGTTGCAATTTGCTTACCTTCTATAGAAGGGGCCTGGTCCACAGCTGCATATAGCATCTCTTTCAAAGCCTGAAAGGGAGAAGCAGAGAACAAGGAACACAGTTAATAATAAAAGAGAAAAAAAAAATTACAGTGTTTTGATACCCCTGTTTGAAAACTAAAGCAATTCAAGCCCTTTTATCCTGCAGACTGGCACAGAAAGCTATGGTACGTGATGTCAAGGCTATCACACATATTTCTGCTCACAAGTGAAACAGGTTCATGTTTACTGACTGCTTTGTCTAAAGCCTGTTATCTTACTAATCTATAAAATTTATTCCAACTGTACATTTCAACATCTTCCTTCAGAAAAATGTTTCCCAGTTGGTAGGATGATAAAGGCTTTACATTAAAAAAAAATGAAGAAATAAACACAACAAAACCTGAAGGGTTGCGTGACACAGAGGAGTTTGTCAAGGCAAATGGAGGAAAAGCAGCCTCAGGGATTTCTCATCACTGTTATATAGGAGCACAGAACTACACATACATGCTAAAGACAACACTGTGAAGGAGATTATGGAACCCAGGGTGATGGCCTTCTGTAGAGGTAGGAACTGAAGGGCAACATTAACACCAGCCAGAATTAATTAATCAACCAGATTTCAGGTCCTGGAGGCACCATGAGCTACCTTGCAGCTCCCTTCTGGAAGGCCTCTTTCCAGGCAGTTGTTAAGGTGCTGGTATTACTCCAGGAACAGATTAAAAATCAGCTTGCTCACATCTCCAAAAACTGAATTCAGATCAATGACTGAAGGCATGAGGTGAGTTCAGGGGAGTGTCTCAGTGATGATCAGAGGGTTGGAGCACATCTGCTATGGAGACAGGGTGAAAGAGCTGGGGGTGTTCAGCTGGAGAAGAGAAGGCTCCAGGGAGACCTTAAAGCCCCTTCCAGTGCCTAAAGGGGCTCCAAGAGAGCTGGGGAGGGACTTTGGACAATGGCCAGGAATGACAGAACAAGAGGGAATGGATTCAAGCTGACAGAGGGCAGGTTTGAATAAAATATCAGGGAAAAAAATCTTCTCTGTGAGGGTGCAGAGGCCCTGGCAAAGGTTATCCAGAGAAGCTGAGGTTGCCCCATCCCTGGAAGTGTTTAAGGCCAGGTTGGACAGAACAACCTGGTTTAGTGGAAAGTGTCCCTGCCCATGGCAGAGAATTGGAATGAGAATGTCTTAAATGTCCTTTCCAACCCAAAACATTCTAGGATTTTATGAATAACCTGAACCATAATTTCGGAACTAGAAGCCACAGGGAAGGACCCATTCCTACTGCAAAATTATTTGCTTATACTCACATCTTAATGCCCATACTGAACATAAGTACCCTCCTCCACCACCACAAAAACTAGAACTTATTCCCTCACTTTTGAGCCCACAGAAATCCAACACAAAAAAGTCACTCAGGTCTTCTTAGTCCTTATCCATTCTGCCCGATTCTCAACGTATCCCATACTTCTACAACCCTGAAAGATTGTAGAAGCAGATGTGTGTGTCACAGGTGCCCCAGGAGAAAACCTCCCAGCCTAAATGACAAATCCCCCTTCACCCTGGAGGTAAAAACCACCAGCTCAGCAGCTGGGAAGTGACTGCTGTTGTAACACGCTGGTTACGATCCTGTTGGGTAAATACAAGGTCTAAAGGCCAAGTCTGTTTATCACAAGATACCCAAGGTGGCTGCTTACACGGGCAGCTCTGGCATCTCTCAAAGGTCTGGCTCCTGAGTCCACAGAGGTCTCAACAAAGGTCACTTGCATAATTGTTTTCCCAACTGAGGCACTGCTGGATGATCTTCATTCCAGCAGCACAGTTCTCCTCTGCTCTTGGTGCTCTCCTGAAATTCCTTGGGAACACTGGTTACTTTAGCTTCTTCCCCCCATGACTCACTGGTCAGCAGCACATGATCTGCCTCTGCACACCAAGCAGTCAAAAAATCTTCCTCCTTTTCCATCCCAGTCGTCATCCTCACCTAGCAGTAACTTTTTCCATGAACCACAACCACGTGACACAGGCTAAACAAACCAAAGAGACAGCACATTGAAAGTCACTCTAGCAACAGCTCATCTCTTAACCCACCCAGAGGTAAACCCAGTGTAATTCCTATCTCTAGTTTTATCAGTCTTTTTTTTTTAAAAACAAATTAAAAAGGACAACACTTGACAGTCCTGCACTAAACAATCTTGAAAGCTGAAGGTGTGAGTCGTCCCACAGACCTCTCCCCATGCAGACTGACATAGTGCAATCTGGCAGCTGCAGGGCAGCAGATTTTGTTACTGCTTTCCTGACCTATATAAGTAAACCAATAACCTGAAAGTGAAAGACTCAGTGCTCCTTCACATCTAAACTATTTAGTCCTCTAGATTACAGAATTTTAGAACCGATCGTTTTACAAAAGTTATCCATCACTGTCAATGTGAAACACTTAAGAATTACTCTTTCTGCCCTCAAACTAAACAAAATGGGTTATTTCCCTGCTTTAGACTGTGCCAGTGCTACACCTAACACCATCAGTAAAGTTGTGGAAATACACATGAGAGAAGGAGAAAAAAAAAAAAGGCAAAAAGAAAACACTTGAAAATGCAACCATCAGACCGTAACAGTGAACAAAATCAAGGACAAAAACCTTAAAACACCCAAAAAAACCCACTGTTTTAAAGGAGTCTTTCAAACCACTCCTGCTCCTCTAAGCTCATCCGCTAACAGCCCGAAGGACAAATAGTGAAATAGCACAACAGATTTGTGTCAGGAGGTGGCAAGCCTGGGTGTGAACTGCCTATCATAAAGCTGGGTTTGAAGAGCAGAATTGGCCACCTCCCAAAAACTGAAAGCCTGTTTCTGCAAGAGAGACTCTGAAGGCAAGCAGGCAACCTCAGCTATCAGTTTCCTCTCCCCACCACCTACTTCCTGCTGCAGGTGGTGTCTGGGAGAAATGATGCCTAAAACTCAGCAACTGTTTCCTTTCTGCAGCAGCAAAAGGACTTAAAACCTGGGGTCTCCCCCAAAGGGAAGGGAGGTTACCTGCTCACATCTTTACCCATCTCTCCCGTGAACTTTGCACCTGTAGTAACTGTTCTGTTCCTCCTCCCTCCCTCCCTTCCCAGTTGCTGTGATTTCAAAGGTATTATGTACTTTCTCTATAAAAAAATGCCATCAGGTTTCTGCAGAGAAACAAATTCAGGCCAGATTAACTGCAACCAAACAGCCATCTGGCAACTGTGCAAGTGAATTCCATCAGCTGGACGTGCAGACACACACATTTAGAAGTCTGAGCAGGCAGAGCAATGCTCTCCTCCTGAAAGCAATCCAGACAGGGACATGAGAGCAAATGAAGCCAGGAGGGTTGGTGGATAAACAGAGGGCTAAACCCTCCTATTTCACTGCATCAAAAATGAGTGTTACATGCAGCAGAGCAGTCTCAGCCAAAAAGAAAAAGCATCAGCTGAAATTCATGCAAGAGTCACCTGAATTTGTTCAGCACTGGCTATGTGCAAATGAAAATTCAGCCATCTGACACAAAAAGTTGGGATTTTGTTTGTTTTCATGGTTTTCCTGTTTTTCATTTTCCTGCTTTCATATTTTTCCAAAGGAACTGAAGGGTACATGAATAGCCCAAAACTTTTAAGGCACTGAAGCAGTGCATATCACAGCTGTAGTTTAACAGGCTAGGAAAATGTGACTCACAGAAGAAAACACACTGGCAGATCCCCTAAAACAAGGTGAGCACACCTTTTCACTGCTGCTGCCAGGGTGAGGCACATCCACATCATTTCATGCAATCTTTAGACAGGAAATTTGGAATGCAAAGCCAAATCAAGTCAATCAAGGTTTGTGTAAAGCTCCACATTATTGTTGGCTCAGTAATGGTAAATGTCTTTGGGAAAAGCTGAGTGAAACAGAATAGCATTCATTGCCATTTTCCCTCTTTTCTGTAAGCCAAGTTCTCCTTCTCAAAAAGCAGATGTACAGTAATGGTCACTGCAGAGCTTTTGCTGAAAGAAAATAAGAATCTAATTCACACCTATCAAAATATATCTTACTTTTGACTGTTTGAAGAAAGTTGATGGATTTTTCTCTCCCTATAGCTCTCACTCTGACTACCAGCCCTAGGTCCCAGCAACTTCTACACTTCCTGCAAGCACACTTAGAATACTTAAACTGATTAATTTTGGAGGGAAAGAGCATGTAAATGGTAAGACGTTTTGAGGACTCTCAATTGTCAAAGACCACCTGAAGTGACACTACATTTTTAAGTATTGAAAACACAACAATCTCATTCCTCTTCCTCATGTTATCACCAATAGATTACACCTGGTCTGACTGGCAAAGCTCCAAATCCCATCCAAGGATCTCACAGGTGACCTGGGTCCTGCCACACTCCAGGGGTCACCTCTCCAATGGAAATAACTACAAATACCAGAGCAGAAAATTAAGAAGAGGGCATGCAAGCTTTACCATACAGAATGACTTAGAGAAAGCAATTTCTGCATCATCTTTTAGTCCTGTCAGAGGGAACAGCTTCAAACTGAAAGAGAGCAGCGTTAGATGAGATATTATGGAAAAAATCTTCCCTGAGAGTGGGGAGGCTCCAGCACAGGGTGCCCAGAGAAGCTGCGGCTGCCCCATCCCTGCAAGTGTTCAAGGCCAGGTCTGATGGGGCTTGGAGCAACCTGGGATAGTGGAAGGTGTCCCTGCCCATGGCAGGGTATGGGACAAAAAGATCTTTAAGGTCCCTTCCAGCCCAAACCATTCCAGAATTCTGTGATCTTGAACATGCTGGAAATAGGAAGAATCTTTTCAGAGTCAAAAACCTACCCAGGGAGACCTCTCACACTGAAAGGGTGGTTCTGCTTTAATTAAGAGGGAGAAGACATAAACTGTGAGGTGAAGAAACATTATAACACCATTAAATATACAAATAATGTTTTAAAATGTTACTGTGACACCTTCTGTAAGCAACACCGCACACAAGTAACACAAAGTTTAACCTCACATTTGCTAATCAACACCTGGGGATTCTTCTGGACAAAGGAGGCCTAGGTGCTTTTTGCCTCAGGTATAATCAACAAGTAAATGGAGGTAGTGCTGGGCTTTTATGCACTGCACCCACACGACCACCAGTCACTGAATAATAAATGCCAGGCCATTCCATCACTGTAATATGCATGAGCAGGAGGCTGACTCACATCCAGCCAGCTGCAACAGGGCAAACAAAGAGTTTGAAAGTTGTTGCTGAAAGGGAGGGCGAGGTTTGTGTTTTCCTTCACCCCACATTAAGCTGTCTATCCGAGGAGGAGGTTACTTGTGATCAGAAAGAGCAACAGCTTGAAGGAAGTTTTTACTGAAATCTACGTTTTAAACTGGGATGGAGGAAGGGAGAATGACACAGTAATAGTGGCCTAGTTAAAACAGCTGAAAATTAACCTCCCATAATGAAAACAGCGGCCGAGGAGCAGCAGAGCTCTTCACACATTAATCAAGGTGTCGTAGTTCACTGGGTCTCCTTACCCTCTCTCCACAGCTGTTTGCTCAGCATGCAGCCAGATCTTTCACCCTTTTATTTCCCCCTTGCCTTCCCCTCCAAAGCTGCTCTTAGGAACATATCCAAGTTTTCAGTTTCCAGGAACAGAAGACAACTCTCACAGGGATAACCCATCAGAGATGTGATGCAGAACTAAGCTGGCCCTTTATTTTATGAAGACAATAGTTTTTCCTCCTCCTCAAAGACTGTTGGCATTATTTGGCCATCTAGCTCTCCACATAATTCAAGGAGATCACAATACTGTTGTAAAGCCAAATCCAACCGCAGTTTTTATTTAAACATCCCTTCCTCTGCAGTCAGGTAAAGGAAAACAAAGAAAGAGTGAAAAGGGCAGATATAAACTTTTCAAGCTCGACATTACAACAAAGCATGCTAAGATAAATGTGGTTCTCCTTGCAAATGCAGACAGATTAATAGGGATAGCATAAATAAATTGTTATTATAGTCTTAGGAAGAAAATACAGGCCCTCAAACAATAACAAATGTTGCATGGTTTTAACCGAGTCAATCAGTCAAGAAGTTTTGCTGATCACGGCTGTCCTATAATCAGCTTTCCGTTGTCTAGATTTAATTATTACTTGTGGAAAAGACGTCGCCAGCACCTGCCACTTTTACTGCTGACGCTGAAATAGGAAATGGTTTTACTACAAATAACCACCTCCAGCTCTGTCCAGTTCAACCCAAGCCCAGAACCGGTGCGATAAATCTGAAACGAAGCAATCAGCATGACCTTTAGCAGGCTGGCTCGATAAAGCCCAGAAAAAGCTGCATTCTACAGATAATTCACGATTAATGCAGCAGAACTTGGCGCAAACTGTGCTCATAAACACCCCGACTGGAGTGTGAAACAGCGAGATGCAGAGCCTTACTTAAAAATTATCATAAAACGGGAGTTGATGGGGGTTTGATGCCTTGTTTTGGGGGGCTCGGGGAAGTTGATGGGGATTTGCTGTCCTGTTTTGGGGGGCTCGGGGGAGCCGAGAGCGGTACCGGTGACCCCGGTGGGAGCTGCCCAGCCCAGCGGGATCGTCCTTGGGAGGCCGGGAGCCTCTCAAAGTCACCGCTCCTCCGCTGCCGGGGCCGGGAGCCGGCGCTGGTGCCGAACCCCGGCCGGGGCGGCGGCGGGGCCGGGGCGGGCTGAGGGTGCCCGGTGCTCCGAGCGCCGCACCGCGCGTGTGCCCAGACCTCAGTCCGCCGGCAAGAGGTTACAGACGGCAATTAACTCATTAATTAACGAGCCGGACAGCCGAGGGGCGCCCAGCGCCGCAGCGAACACACACACGCTGCATCTCCATCAGCACCTCCCCGCAGCACAGCGGGCACCGGGAGGCGCGGGGGGCCGGGGCCGGTGCCCGCAGCCCTGCCCGGGGCCGTACCTCATACTGGATGTACTGCTTCCGCCACTCGGGGGTGATGTGCGCCGCGAGGTGCTCGGCGAACTTCATCCTGCCGCCGCCGCCGCCGGCGGGCCGGGGCCGCGCTCGCTCCGCG
>VWYI01037563.1:466622-477181 GCA_013399455.1 Anthoscopus minutus | reverse complement strand
ATGCGAATGGGAATGGGAATAGGGATGGGAATGAGCACGGGACGGGATGGGAAAGGAGAGGGTGATGAGATAGAAAGGGAATGAGGTGGAGATGAGGTGAAGCGGGAAGGGGGTGGGAAGGGGAGAAGTGTAGCAGGGAGAGGGGCGCGCATGGGGGAGTGGAAGTGGCAGGATGGGGGGAGATCGAGGAGAGGGAAGATGGAGAACAGGGATGAAGATGGGGGAAACAGTAGGAGAAAGTGCAGGAAAGAATAAGAGTAAGGATTGAGGGGGAGGGAAGCTGGGTTCACAGGCCATGGAAGACCAGGAGAAAAGGGAAAGAAAGAAGAGGGGGAAAGAAAGGGTGAGGAGGGGAAAGGGAAAATTTTCCAGAAGTTGCACGATCTCCACCGCCTTTGCCCTTGCACTGCCCATCCGGGCTGGGGCAGGGGGAGCAGGGACTCCAGGGCAGCTCTTGGAGCAAACCCACCTGCACGGGGCCATGTGTGCCCCAGAACAGACACCCCTGGGGCTGGGGATTTGGTACCCACTGGTCATGGTCTGGAGACCAAACTGGAGCCTGTCGGAATGGGGCTACAACCCTTGCTTATCCCGAGGATTCTCAGCGGCCCTAACCCTGCCCCTCCCCAAATCATTTTGTGTATTTGCCGCATTTGGGATTAATTTTGGTTTCCTTCAAGCCTCCCAACCTTTGGCACAACTTCAGGTGACAGTTTTCAGCTTTTTCCCACCCTCTCAGAGCCGATCCCTCGCCACCCTCCCCGGCAGCAGCTGCTGGAGCATCGCTTCCCCTGCCATCCGCAGAGCTCGTTTGCTGTGCTGATTTATGGGGCTCCTGCCGCAGGCTCGGGGATCCGTGATTTGCGAGGGCTGAGATCCGCCTGGCAGCGCCAGCGGCGCTTGCTGATACCATCTCTTAATTACGTTTGCAGCAACCCCTTTAATGAGCAGAGCTTTAGTGCCCTTCATGCGAAACTTGTCTCTCAGCAAGCCTTGCCGGCGCTGACCCCGGCACGAGTGGTGTCGCGGCTCGGCTTACATTTCGCAGGTCGCCAGCTTTCCAATGCTCACCTTGGCAGGCGTCTCTGTGCCCGATAACATCGCCCGGGGCTTGAGCTGGGATGTTACAGCCCCGACCCTTTGAATGCTGTCGGGCTTCCAGAGGTAACTTGCAGCGGGAGGGCAGGAAAAGGGATTAAGGAAGAAATATTCTCTTTGTTATTTGCGGGAGGCATTGCCTGGAATACTTACTGGGGTGTATAATAAATTGATGTCTGCTGATACGACAGCTGGGAAATTTCATGATGGAAAGTAGCGAGCGATCCTTGCCGCTTCTTTTTATTTATTTTGTATCAATAAATGCTATTTTTTAATCATTAAAGGAAGACAGCTGGTAACAGGGGAGGCGATTTGCTCACCGGTTCTTTGCTCACCATTGCCCGATAGAAACAGCTCCATTCAAATATCTGATTGGCAAATCCCTGCCTCTTGTTATCAGACACCCTTTGGGACTACACTTAGCATCCTAGTGTTTCGCTGCTCTGCTGGGACTTAGGACTTTCCAACTCCTCTAAAGGTTTCAAAACTCGCAGCTCTGCATATCCAGGCTTGGGGGTGGAAGGGAGAGAGGGCAAGGAGAAGCCTTTCACGAAAGAGAAAAGGCCACCACCATTTCCTGCCTCTACTGCCTTCTGCCCACGGCTGAGTGGAGGGCAGGCAGGGGGAATCCAGGCAACTCTGAGGAGGGGTGCTGATCCCAAACAATCCTAGTCTTGGCTCTGCATCTCAGTCCCCACAGCTCAAGTCTGGATCCCAGTCTCTATGCCTTAGGCCTGGATCCCCATACCTCATTTGCACCAGGCTGCCGTGTTTTCCTTGTCTCTCTCTCTCTCTTTTTTTCCAGGAAAGTGTTTGCATTGTGATTTCCCCCATGCTGTTGTAGTTAGGAAAAAAAAATAAAAATCATAGAAGCAATGTTATTTGCATTTTGAAACCAAGCAAGGAGAAGCCAGAGTGGGCTTTCCGCCAGTGCAGTCTGGCACTTGCTTTGTTGGGAGCATATAGAATAATTTATAAATAGCATGGTGGGATTTTTTAAAAATATATAATTATACTTTTAAAGCTCCTGAATAACTGGAGAAAAGGAGTCTTCAAAAAAGGCTTTAGAAAAAAATAGTCTTGCTGAGGGAAAATTTGCTTTACTGGCATTCATAAAATCACAAATAGGAAGGTTTTCCATAGCAGGAGGCAAAGCAGGAAAGTCATGGACCTCCTCTCTGGGCAAAAAGATTTTAAGATGCCTGGATATTTAAGGGCTTGGTTTGGCATGGGAGGAAATGCCTGATGAGCACGACCTTCCCTGGCCCCATGAGCAGAGCAGGATGTGCTGAGCCTGGACCATGGAGTCAGGGGGATTGGTGTGATTTACTAAATTCCCTTGTAGTTCAGCATCAGGGAAGCATCAGCATCAGCATAGGAAGATACAGTAATCTATCCACTGAAAACAGAAGAAATAATGCCCAGTCCCAGGGTCTGGGCAGCAGCAGCAGGTCCCAGCCTTGGTGCAGGGGCAGTGGAGGAATCAGGAGAGGCAAAGGCTGCTCTTTGCATCCTTTGCTGCCCTGCCCTACCCATGTGATGATTCCCACTCCAGAGGGATGACCAGAGGCTTCACTGCCACTGCTTGGAAAGGAAGACAGGGAATAAATATAGACAGAAGTAAGAGCAAGTCTGGAGAGAGCTTGATGTGGATCAACAATAAAATTGAGTAAATCACACCAAGAGATGCTGCCCTGACTTCCAGGATCAATAGAGCATCAGCCCTGGGCTTGGACACCCCCAGCACCCACCAGCCAGCCCTGAGCCCAGCCATTATCAGCTCCATTAATGGCAGTCTTGAGGAATGGGGTCGATATATCAGATTTCTCCGTGCAAAAATGCACAAATCCTCTGGCAGCCTGAGCTGGAGCTATTGATTTTCCTCATATTTCCCCTCCCTGCTGGCAGGGGATGAGGGTGTGATGATGAGCATCAGGAGCTCCCAGACCCCGGAGAAGAGGCAGTGCACAAGGTCAGACTGGGAGCAGCCCAATCCAGTGGGAGATGTCAGGGTGTTTGTACAGCCAGGTTAGCTGCCCACAGCAAGTTCTTTCAAGCCAGGAGGAGCAGTGGCTTCCAAGGACATAATAATGCAGTGGATTGATCTGATTCCAGTGGCAGGGATGTTGGTATCCATCCATCCTCTTCCACACACTGCCCTGGTAGCTCATGCAGGTTTTCCAAGGTGGGTAAGATGATGCTTTCATCCCTGTTTCAGGATGAGACGTGCCAGGAGGGGCCCTGCCTTCCTCTGCCTTGGGTGCAGCAGGGCCAATTTACCCACTGGTTGAATTTGATCTCTTGGGACTTGAGTCCATCACAGAGGTGGATTTAGGACTCGAAATTCCCAACAGCCAGCCTCAGGGATGGAGCAGCTCATGCAGATACAGGTCTGTGGGCAGTAACCATGCCCTGCTGATCCTGTGTATCAGGGCAGGATTTTTCCCATACATCACCCACCAGGTGTCCCCTAGAAGTCCCAACAACATTGCCCTGACTGGAAACCCATCTGTAGGTTTGGTTGCTGCTGAAACCCTCAGGGATGCAGATACACGGAGAAAGAAGCAGCTCTCTTTTTCCAGGAGTGTGCCCTGTGCTGGGAGCTGCCTCTGCACTGGGTGACCTTTCGGGGGCTGACTCAGCCACGAGCAGGCGGCGGCTCACACGTGTCCCCTCCTCTTTGCTGAGGTCACAGCAGCATCCCGCCCGGAAACCCAGCCAGGGAATCTGAAATAACCCATCTGCCCAGGCGGTTCAGTGCCCCTACCGTGTTGCTTCCAGGAGTTCCACACGCCCCAGTGCCACAGAGGGATGAGCCCCTGGGATCTGCGCCAGTGCTGGCTGGGCTGGGGACTCGCTGTGCTGCCTCAATCCGGGAGCAGATGGGGGGTTTCACGCCCTTCCCTGGTGTGTGTGTGATTGCTCCTGGATAGTTTCCAATCCACATATATGTGCCTGGTTTAATTTATGCACGCTTGCTTTGTGTGAGAAGACAGCAGCTGACCAGTGGTTAAGAAAACTGAACACCCTGAAAAGGTCTAAAATTAGAGAAGAAATAAGAGCTGCTTCCTCCAAACCCCAGAGCTGCCTGGGCTGCTTCCAGGAGAGCCTGGGAAGCACCTCTAATCTCCCCAGTCCAGCCCTGGGACTGCCCCACTGCTAAATCCCCTTTCTGAAGCTGAAGGGAGCCTGTCTCTGCTGCACCTCACTGTGTCCATAGGATTGCCCCACCATGCTCTGGGGCAGCATGGACCCTTATCCATTTGGGATGTTTTCCAGGGAACAGGGGTTGGTGAAGTGCCAGGTGGCCTTGGGACCGTTCCTGTCCTGTTTACTCCAACCTCACTTGCCTTGTTAAACACGCCTCTGCCTCCCCATCACTGTCCTGACTGCTGGCCCTTTGCCAGGGGAATACACCACATGAGGGGAGTGAAGGAAACAGGGCAGCACCCACCAAACAACAGGAAGGGAGGTGACTTGGAACAAGGATCAGCATCCAAGGAGCTGCTGCTGCTGGGTCATGCAGCCAATGCCACCAAAGTCACAGCAGGCTGTGTTGGAAATGCAAGATATTGGCACTTCTCTGCCAGAATTAAAAAGCTGGAGGGATCTCTCTTTCCTGTGTCACCCCTGTGACACAGACAATGACTGTGGTTGTGCCATGCCAGTGGTCTTGCTTGGAAGAGCAGCCCATGTCCATGTGTGACACCACTACATGCCGGAGGACGTGTCACGGCAATTCTCTGCACTAAACTTGTGTCCCTTATCCAGCATGTCAATAATGGCAAGAAAAAGTTGAGTGCCATCGAGCTTGAGGTGTGTGGTAATAGCTATGGCAGAGACCTCTAAAGCTGGCTGAGCCTCCTAGAAGTTTTTGGAAATCCTGACATAGCTTTGTGAGGTTTTTAACGACCTCTGGACCTTATCAAAGTGCACAAAAGGCCACAGGCTTCCTATTTGCAGGGGCTGTGGTGAGAGGTTATAGTCAGGTGGGAGTAAATATCTTCTCCCATGTGACAGGACTAGAGGAAATGGCCTCAGGTTGCTCCAAAGAAGGTTTAGATTGGCTGTTAGGAAAAATTTCTTCGCTGAAACAATGGTCAAGCACTGGAACAGGTTTCCTAGGGCAGTGGTAGAATCAAGATCGCTAGAAGTGTTCAAAAAAGCGTGGATGTGATGATTAGGAACATGTTCAGTGGTGAATAAGGCACTCATGAGTTAATGGTTGGACTGGATGATCTTAGAGGTTTTTCCAACCTTAATGATCTTGTGGTTTTAGGAAAAGAACAGCTGCCAAACCTGGTTTGACCCTGCCTAGCTTGGGCCCTGAGTGATAGGCATCCTTAGGGTGTCAGCTCCTGCTGATGTCCCCAGCGGGTTGCAGGTGCCAGAGGTTGTGCTCCAGTCTGCTGGGACATCTCCTGGGACAGCATTAGGTTGGCTGTTCCTCCCTGGAGGATCTCATTTGGCCTGGAGAAGGAATCACACGTCCCCAGGCCATCCCCTTATGCACCAGGGCTGAGTGTGAACTGTCTGCAGGCACCATAACACACAGCTCCAGGTCCTGCAGCCTCAGGACAGATGTCAGATCAGAAAGAATCATTTAAAACAAGTGAGGACATGTCCCAGAGGTCCTTGTGCCACCAGGGCACAGACCAAAGGCAGCACATCGAGTGGATTCCCATCCCAGCTCTGGACTGGGTCCATGCTGGGAGCTCTGTGCTCTGCTGGGAGCAGAACAACTCTGACCTCCGATGGCAGCTGTGGCCAGGACACAGCCTGGCTTTGTCCTCACCATAGAAATTAGCCCTGGGACAAACCACACGTGTGTGGAACCTCCTGGCACTTCTCAGTGCCTCCACGAAATGCCAGCAGATTTGGTAAGGGTCACCCTCTCACCCTGAGACCCCCATGCCCTGCAGATCCTCTCTGTCTCCAGACATCATCATGATTTTTATAAGCCTGGCAGGAATTAGCCTAAAACCCTTCCCTTGCTAACAGGGACCACTGAATGGGCAGGGCTGTGACACCTAGGGCAGGGGAAGGGACACTGGGTGTCCCCTTCCTCTGAACCACCCCAGCCTGCCCCACCAGGACATGCTCATCTGCAGCCTAAGCAATGCCTGCTCTATTTTACAACCAAAACAAACCATAAATCCCCCTCCACAGAGCTGGAAGGTGCAATTGCTTTTCTGTGGTGCAAGTTTTTATCTCTCATGACTTGTGGCATCACGTGAGGGAAATCTGTAAGTAAAAGTCAGGCTGGAGCCATTTATAACAGCAGCACTGTGATTGTTACTCCTGACAGCTGCAATTACAGGCACTCCCTTCCATCTCTGCACTCTTGGCACCAGAAACAGCTTTTCCAGAGCTGCATCCCTGCTCCAGGGGACCTTGTCACCCACAGGCAGTGCTCAGGGAGGGTTCCAGGGAAGAATGTAGGATGGGAGGGTAACCCCCAGTAAGGAGGTTTTGGGGAGGGATGCAGGATGTAAGCAGAGCTCATCAGCTGCTGTTTGTCTTCATGGGCAGGACAGAGGATTTATCCAGGAGCTCTGCAAGGACAAACAGCAGGTCCAAGCACTCATGAGGGAAAATCCCTCCTGGTGGCTCTGGATAAGCCCAAGGTGGGGTGCAGGTGAGGGCAGCATCCCTGCAGGATCACTGCTGGGCACTTCTTTCCAACACCACAGCCTGGATCTCCTGCCTGTGGGGTGTTTGGTGTTTTCCAGGCAGGTCAGTGCTGCAGTGCCTGCAGCCACAGTGGCCAGCAAGCCATCAGGGAATTTGAGAGCTGGTTACCAGAGGGATGCAGAGAACACTGCCTGGGGAGATGGAGAGGAAAATGAGGGACACTCATAGACTTGGAGTGACAGGGCAGTGACAAATAAAGCCATTACTCACTCAATGTGAGCCGAGGGGGAGCTGGCAAGAGGCAGGGCAGTGTGAAGGTGGCAGCCCAATCCCAGCTGGGTTTTCCTAGAGAACACCTCAGCTCTGTCTTCTCCATGCAGTTTCTGGGGGACTAAAACATGGAAATTGAGCTAAATTTCATCATTTTCCCAGTGAAAACCCCACACATAAGAAGTGAGTTTTTCTTTTGCTCTTTTCAGTGGGGTTTTTTTCACAGCTAAGGGCTCTGCTGTGGTTGTGGTGTGGTGACCCCATCACATCCTCGGGCAGTCTATTCCAGCATTTGACAACTCTTTTCCTGAAGAAATTTTTTCTAATATCTAACCTGAACCTCTCCAAGTGCAGCTTGAGGCTATTTCCTCTCATCCTGTCTCTTGCAACCTGGGAATAGAGACTGATCTCCCCTTGGCCACAACCTCCTCTTAGGGAGTTGTAGAGAGCAATAAAATCTCCCCTGAGCCTCCTTTTCTCTGGGTCAAACAGCCAGACTTTCCTGCTGAATCAAAAGAAAGATGGGAAATAGGATAGAAGAAGCAAGAGGCTGAATAAAATGAAACAAAAAGAAAGATTTTTGTGTTTGCTTCATGCAAAACAAAACACTCTCGGTCAACTAACCCAAACATTTCTCCTTTTCAGTTCTTTCTCCTTTTCATTTCTGTTTAAAAAACAGAATACACACACATTTCATTTGCCTGCTCCAAACCAAAAGTCTTAGTGCTGAAATATCTCTCTCCACAGAAAGATTCACTATTTTCACAGCTCCAGCTGCAACCTTTGAACCTCTGGCCAGGTTTCTGTGTTGCAACCACTCTGGTGCTGATATCAGCCCAGCCAGGCTTTGGGCACGCTTGGGGATCAGTGCTCAGCACCTGCCAGAGGAGTTTTTTCATCAGTGTTTAAGAGGTTTAATGATATTCCAGGAGAAGGCAGATTTATGCACGTTTGAGGGGGGTTCTGCATTCCTACTGATTTGTATTCAGCACAGCACAGGAATTTATGGAAGATGGGGATCGATGTTTTATTGATATCTAAAAAAACCTATATGATGGATGTGCTAATTTCACTTTTTTTTTCTCCCAGGCTCCCTTTATTATACACAAACAAATGACCCTGCTGCTTTAACAAATGCAGAGGAAATGTGCAACAGAGCCAAACTCCTTGGAGATGATGCATGAGAGGGGGGGCCTGGCTAATGCCAGGGCAGAAACCTCAGTTCTTTGTTTAACTTCTTCCCTAGCCAGTACTGAATTTTGGTTTCCTGTTGCTTGTGGTTCCACTTACATTTCATAGAAATCAGGAACAGGGAGGACACAGGTCTTGCAGCCACACTGTGGGGTCCCAGCTGCCACGGCAGGTGTTGGTTCCCAAAATTTCTGAGCAGGGTGTGCATCTGCTGTGTTTTGCTAAGAAGGGGGACACAGAGGGAAGAAGGAGCAGGGTTTTTTTATCTCTCTGTTAAATCAGTGAGCGTGCAGAGGAGAGGGGCAGCGCTCACTGGTTGGCTCCCCTCCTCCCTCTCCCACTGCAGGGGTGAAGGTGAGCCAGGTGCTGTGATATGTGTAGCAATACATGTAAAAAAAATCAATATTCCTCGTGGAAATCACAGACACACACTGCCCTGTCCCTGCCTGATGAGCCTGAGCCCCACGCCAGCACTCCAGGCAGGGAAGGAGGGTGGCTCTGCTCAATGCAGAGCTCTGTGCTCTGGGGTCTGCTTTCTGCACGAAGCACGTGGGATTTGGGGAGCCACCAGAGCAGGGAAAGTACCTTTTGGGTGCAGGACACAGAGCAGATACAAGAGGTGGTAGCAGCATGGAAGAGAAGGTAGGGTAAAGCATGGAGCTCAAAGCATCGCACCGGAGTGCTGCCTGCCCAAATCTGGCAGCACAGCAGAGTTTTCACAGTGAGGATTTTGTCATCTTGGAGGCCAGGGAAAAAGTTCTCAGCCATTAACCTCATGTTCTGCCAAGAAATGACTTTGGCAGGCAGCTGCCACCCACGCAGCTCCAGGCTCCATACACAGGCAAGGCATGGGGTTGCTTGGCTTTGACAGGGCTTGGTGGTGCCCTACAAGGATGTTAGGCAAAGGCTCAGTGAGAAGTGAGTCCCTCTTGGTCCCTCCTGTGCCCAGGCAGGGGGATGGTGGGAGACATGATGGAGAGGAGGGTTCTCCCCCAGGGACATTGGTGCAGGGACCAAATCTTCCAAAAAGTCATGAGGGAGACAAAGAAAAGGAGAGCTGCAGAATGAGAACGTATGCAATGGGTGGTCTGGTGGAGTTCAGGGGACAGGAGGGGACATTTATTAAGCAGAGGAGCAGCTCTGGGTGCCCTTGAGGAGCAGGGGTGAGGTGTGATGGGGGCTGTGCCACAGGAGGAGAATGCCACTGGGTCGCCGTGCCACTCACCCTTGGGATCCACACACATCCCCAGCCTGCTCCTCCTCCAAAGGCAGGTGGATCCCACAGTAAAAGGCACATCTACAAACCACCCAGCTAATTGCCTCCTTCTCCTTTTGTTGTGGGGGAAAAAAGAAAAAGTAATCATAGCTTAGCTCGCAGGGATCCCTTCAGATGTTGCTTTCAGGCTGGCCAAGGCTTGGTGTGTGCAGTGGCCTCTGCCCTCTGCACAGGGACAATGACAAGTCTCCAGGCTGACCAGCAGGATGGATATGATCATTATGCAGGGATATTTTTTCCCTGCTTGGCACTGCCTGTTATTGTGTCTTTGCTATTCCAGCTTGGGACCAGGGGCAGACCCACATATGTAGCCCATGCAAGGGCCCTGCATGATTTTTTTCTACCATTTGTAACATTTCTGGTTTTGTGCGCTCTGCAGTCCAGGGCAGAATTTGGCCTGGCTCATACTGGGATGACTGGAGGCTCTCCCAGCCTTGCTCCACCTCTTTTGCAGGGGGTGGTTGGTGCATTCAGCACAAGGCACTGCACTGGGCTCCCATCCTGCTCTCTCCCAGCTTTCTGGGAACCACCAACTACATCGACATTATCCAGCAGAGCAGGAGCAGCACGTCTGAACCCAGCGTCCTCATCCTCCGTGTTCCCACTCCAGGCTCCTGAAACCTCCACGGGCGCCTTGCATCAAACCTGCTCCCACGCCTGCCAGAGCGAGGGCGGGGAGGAAGGATCAGACCCTCGGCGCAGTCACTCTTTAAATAAAATAAAAGACAAGAAAAAAGTGAAGGAGAGCTGGTAGGAGCTGTAAGCGCTCTAGAGGAGAAACCCGGAGAGGCAGGGAGGCTTCTCTCACCATGGAGACGCGCCGGAGAGCGTGCGGAGGCTGTGTGCTCCAGTTCATTTGCTGCGAGTACTTTTCCCAGGCTATTCAAAGCTGACTGCACGCTGCCAGCCCGCCCGGCTGCCCGCGGAGCGCCGGCGGGGCCGGACCGGGCGCTGCTGCCCCGCGCCGAGCTGGGCTGGCCGGGCTGGCACAGCGGGATGGAGCCGAACGGGGCTGGTGGGGAGCGGTGGGAGGAGCAGTTTGTGTACTAGGCTGGATGTTAGCCGGTCATGTATATATAAATCTAAACCT
>VWYI01037563.1:450558-466470 GCA_013399455.1 Anthoscopus minutus | reverse complement strand
ATATAGATAATAAATATAAATATAGATAATAAATATAAATATAATGAATATAAATATAGATAATAAATATAAATATAGATAATAAATATAAATATGTCATTCTAAAATTTCTTTTAATTTGAAATCAGCAGAGCCAAATTGGTTCAGCCTTTTTCTCCCTTCCCAGTCCAAACCAGGGCTTCATCCCCACTGCACAGGCTGTGGGGGTCATAGACTAGCAGGGTACCCTTTGTTCCCACAGAAAGCAGCTGGGGGAAGAGTGGGTGCTTGCAAGCACGTTCCTGGCTCTGGCACAGCTGAATTTATCCCCAGTCTGTTACTGAGCAGAGGCTGGGGCCCCACTGCCTCATCCCTGCTGGGATGCAGGGATCCTCTCCTTTTCCATGGAGGGCTGTGGTGCACCTACACTCATACCACTTCAGGGACAGGGACAGTGCCACGGTTTGGTGGCCCTGCGTGGCTATTTCCAGGTGCTTCAGTGGTAATAGAAACAGAATATTCTGAGTTGGAAGAGACACACGAGGATCGTCAAGTCCAACTCCTGCCTAAACCTCCCCTGACACAGCTCCATGCCATTCCCCCAGGGCTTGTCACTGTTGATGCTCCAGCTTTCTGCCTTGGCTATTTTGGGGCTTTCCCCACCACTAAGAAAAGCCTCTGGCACCCAGTGAGGTTTTTAAGAGAGTGAGAGCATAAAAGCCAAACTATTCCTGCCTCTCATGGAATGTCTCTTTTTTTCCATAGCTCCTGAATTTTCCTCTGGAAATCTCTGGATGGAAAAGTGGGTGCATGCATTGCTCACTGGCTGCTGAATGGAAAAGGTTGGCTTTTTTCTCTTCCTCTCTTTACAGCCTCACTGGGTGCCAGAGGATTTTTCTTAGAGGTGGAAAAAGCCCCAGCCAAAGCAGCAAGCTGGAGCATCACAGTGACAGGCCCTGAGGGAATGGCATGGAGCTGTGTCAGGGGAGGGTTAGGCTGGATCTTAGAGGACGCTTCCTCACCCAAAGGGTGGTTGGGCACTGCAGCAGGCTCCCCAGGGAAGTGGTCACGGCATCAAGGCTGACAGAGCTCAAGAAACATTTGGACAACAATCTCAGGCACATGGTGTGACTCTTGGGGCTGTCCTGTGCAGGACCAGGGGTTGGACTTGATCCTTGTGCATCACTTCCAACTCGGGATATTTTCTGCTCTGTGGATGAGTCAGATGTGGCTGGGAGATGCCACATGGAGGGACCACTGCACATGCGGGAAGCACCTTCATCCTCATCCATCACCTCGGGGTGACACAGGGACCCCAAAACCGAGACCCCCAGCTCTCAAGCCCCCGCAGCACAGAGCGGGCCGGGGGCTGTGAGGTGGCCAAGGGTTCCCCGGGACACTCGGAGCTGCCATTCGCTGAGGCCGGGGGTGGAGGAAGGAGGGAGATGGGACTCGACAGCTGTGCCCGGGAGAGGGAAACTTTCCGCCCAAAGCAGATACCGGGATAAATATAAACCTCCTTCGGGATGGCTCTTGGCCGGGACCCCCGGGGCAGGACAGGGTCAGCCCTGGGAACCCGGCACCGCATCCCGGGAGGAGCCCGGTTGGCACCGGACATGGTGTCCCGGCTTCATCCTGGCTGATCCTGGACACGGTGTCCCGGGTGGATCCCGGCCGGCACCGGGCGCTGTGTCCCGGGCACTCTCCGCACACTCGCCGGGATCGTCTCGGAGCGGCCCTCGAGTGCCCTCCAGTGGTCCCCGGAGGAAGAGGAGGAGGAGGAAGATGATGACGAGGAAGAGGCGGCGGCGGCAGCCCCGGGACCGAACCGCGGGGGCCGGGCGCCAAGGGGGTTTGGGGGCGCGGGAGGGGGGTTTCCCTGAGAAGCTAGAGCTGCCTCGTCCCTGGAAGTGTTCAAGGCCAGGTTGGATGGAGCTCGGAGCAGCCTGGTGCAGTGGGAGGTGCCCATGGCGGGGAGTGGGACTGGATGAGCTTTAAGATCCACCCCCTCAACTTATTCCCCAATGTTGGGCGGTGGGGAGGTCACACGTTGAATCCTGCGTCCTGTTCTGGGCCACTCAATTCAGGAATGACATTGAGGTTCCGGAGGAAGTCCAGAGAAAGGCAATGGAGCTGGGGAAGGGTCTGGAGCAAAATTCTGGTGAAGAGCGGCTGAGGGAGCTGAGGGGCCTCAGGGGAGATCTCACTCTTTACTACCCCCTGACAGGAGGGTGGAATGAGCTCAGTGTCAGCCTCTTCTCCCAAGTAACAAGTGATAGGAT
This sequence comes from Anthoscopus minutus, assembly GCA_013399455.1. Lineage (NCBI taxonomy): Eukaryota > Metazoa > Chordata > Aves > Passeriformes > Paridae > Anthoscopus > Anthoscopus minutus. The sequence goes on along the minus strand of VWYI01037563.1, from coordinate 464,209 downwards.
GAGAGGAAGCGGCCTCAAGCTGCAGGGGAGTTTTAGATTTGATATTGGGGAAGTTTTTATATGGAGCGGGTTGTCAGCCTTTGGGACAGGCTGCCCAGGGCAGGCACCATCCCCGTAAGCGCACAAAACTCACGTGAATCTGGCACCAGGAGACACGGTATAGTGGTGAACATGTTGGTGCTGCTGGGGCAACGTTTGTACTCGATGACCTTAGAGGTTTTTCCCAACCTAAACCATTCTGTCATTCTACGTCCAGTCGCCGCTCGCCGGCACGCGGATCCGCGGCCGCCCGGAACTCTCGTGCGCGGCGCGCGTTTCCCGCGGGCGGAGCGGGCGTGCGTACCGAGGCGCGGCGGGGGAGCGTGTTGTCGGGCGGACCGGGGCGGGCGNCCGGGACTTGACCGCGCTCTTCGAGCAGGCGGCCGAGCGGCTCCCCTCGCTGCTGCCCACCGCCAGCAAGGAGCAGCTACTCTACCTGTACGCCCGCTACAAGCAGGTGAGGCGGGACTGGCCCACGGGCTGAGCGCGGCCTCGGGGCGGGCGGGCCGGGCTGGGGGGCGAGACCGGTGCGGTGACCCGAGGGGCCGGGCCTGGGGCTCTCCCGAGGCCACGTGCCTGCGGGGCTGCGGCCCAAAATGTGGCAGCAGTGCCAAGGAGGAAAGTTGCGTCCCGGGTGATGGAGGGAGAGGGGTGTTTTCCTCCGGGACAGGGTCGGCTGCACCTGCGGTGGAGGTGGATGGAGTCTGGTGGGACAGAGCCCTGCGAAATTTGGGGGAAGAGTGGTTAGAAAGTGCCTCAGCGGGAAAGGACCTGCCGATGCTGGTCGACAGCAGCTGAACATGAGCCCGAGAAGGCCAAGGGCATCCTAGGCTGTATCAGCCATAGTGTGACCGGTAATAAATAACAGAGAGAATAGAAATTTTCAGTTCCAGCAGGACCAGAGCAGTGACTGACCTCCTGCACTGGGCGTGGGTGAGGCTGCATCTCAAATTCTGGGTTCAGTTTGGGGCTCCTTGATTCAGGAAGGACATTGAGGTGGTGGAGCATGTCCAGAGAAGGGAATAGACCTGGGGAAGAGTCTGGAGTCAGCTGAGGGAGCTGGAGGGGCTGAGCTGGAGAAAAGGAGGCTCAGAGGGAACTTTGTTGCTTTCTACAAGCACCTGGTTGTGGCCAGGTGGAGATCCGGTTCTGCTCCCAAGTAACATTTGACAGGACAAAAGGAAAAGGCCTTAAGCTGGACCAGGTGCAGTTCAGGTTGGACATCAGGATGAATTCCTCGCTGAAAGGGTGGTCAGGCATTGGAAGGAGGGAGGTGATGGAGTCACTGTTCTTGGAGGTGCTTAAGAAACGACTGGATGTGGCCCTTAGCACCGTGGTCTGGTTTTCAAGGTGGTGATCGGTCTAAGGTTGGACTTGGTGATCTCAGAGATCTTTTCCAAACCAAATTATTCTGTAAATCTCTCACCCTGGTTGTTGTTCCTCACCTCTCACCCTTGCTCAGCGCGGGTGCCCCTGACACTGCATCCTTTGAGCAACAGGAACCAGACTCAAGTTCTGCCAGCAGAGGTCCAGGTTGGATATTAGGAAAGAGTGGGCAAACACTGGAATGGGCTGCCCAGGGAAGTGGTGGAATGACCGTCCCTGAAAGTGTTCAAAAACCAAGAAGACTCGGCACTTTGCCCTTTGGTTTGGTGGGAATGGTGGTGCTGGGCCAAAGGTTGGACTGAGTGATCGTGGAGGTCTTTTCCCACCTTAATGATTCTGTGGCATTGGTTTGGCTTCAGCAGAGTCCATGGTGGTTGAAATTGGTGTGGAGGTGTGGAGGACCAGCTCCATAACTGAGCTGGATTGATTCTGGTTGTAACCTTTAACACGAGCTCTTTCCCCCTCAGTCATGGGAACTGAGCGAGCTATGGGACACATCCTGTCTGAATACACAATGTAACTTCTTGCTGCTCCTGTGGGAGAAGTTACATAAAACAGACCAAACAAAGCGCCAGTTGTGAAGGACTGGAACAGTCTCTTGACTTGGAGAAACAGAAAACTGTAAGTGTTGTTACACCTGGAAGATAAAAGAGTAAAACTACAAATAGAGGCTGGATGGTGCTCTGAGGAAGCTGTTGTCATGGAAGGTGTCCGTGTCCATCATGACAGGGGGTTAGAACTAGGTGATCTTTCGACCCAAACCATTGTGTGATTCTGTGGCTCATGTGTGTGGCAAGAAGTGCTGCCTCAGCCTGAGAACTGAATCCCACTCATTTGGATGAACAGGCAAAGTTGAGTGTTCACATATATTCCATATATGTTCCTCCCATATGGATTACCTATGTCCTACTACTGCCATGTAGAAGCGCTCTCAATTTTTTAGTGCAGTATTTAATTATCCTCTAAGCTGGCAGCTCCCAGGCTGTGGCTTGTGGAACAGTAATTATGTTAAAAGCAGGCTGGTCACGTGAGGTTTTGTTTTCAGGCTGTGCTTAGCGCTTAAACAGGACTCCAGGTTTCTCTTTCCCTTGTAAGAAAAAGGAGGGTAGGAAAAAAGTATGAGGAGAATTTTACAATGCCCAGGATAAGAAGAAAAGAGTGTCTTTCCTATATTTTTTGTCTGTATTCTCAGAATGCTTGTTGCAAATAACCTCTTTATTTTTTTGCTCTGTTTCAAATGCTTTGTGAATATCCTGAGTGGAAATACGAAGAGATTTCTTGCTTGTCAGCTCATGATTGTCCACAGACTACAGAGGGTTTCCTGGTGTTAGCTCTGTAAGATCAATAAGGAGTTTAATGCTAATAATTGAAAAATCCAGAAGCTGTTTCAGAAGAGTTTTCATACAAGTCAGGAAAAGCTGACAATTAACACTTTGTCAGCACAGATTTCCAGTTGCCTTCCACTGAGAAGAACAGGGTGCTTCTGTGTCCTTCTCCTGTGTCCCTGACCAAGCAGGATGTGACAGCGAGTGCCTTTGTGCTCTTTGGTTTCAGGCTGTGCTTGGCTCCTGGATTTCTGAAAATCCACTTCAGAAAGGTGCCCCCCCTGTTACAGAGTGCCTGGGAGTGTAGTGCTGGCACTGGTGATGGGAGAGGTTTGCTGGCACAGCCACTGCAGGATTATGTGCCCTGCTAACTTTAAGTTTTGTAGCATTTCGGGCTTTAAATCAAAACAAGGATGCTTCATGCAAGTTTTCTGGATTTAATTACAGCAGCCATATCAGGATGCATAATGAGCTGTTGATATATTACCCTGGTGGACGGTGGAATTGCTGGCACACAGAAGGTGCTGACTCAGATCTGTCCACTGTCCTTGATTTGGCATCCTTGTCTTTTCCCAGTTTAGTGGTTTGTGTCACTGAAGGCTTTGATTTAAGACACAACAGCGTCATAAAAGAGGTGACAGTAACAGCTGAGCTCTCTGTTAGAATAGTGTATATTATTTATTTCAAACTATTTGGGTATATAGGCATTTTCCTGGAACTTTATTACCTTTTATTGGAGGCCATTTCAGGATTTTATTACTTTTCTCTCAGATTTTGTTTATGTGTCAGAGACCTGAAAATAAGGGAATTGCTTAGTTGTCATCTCCAGTGAGGTTTTCAGAAGATGTTGCTGAGTTTATGGCTCTGCCCCAAAACAAGAGGAACAGACTCATCCACAAGGCTCTGGACTAGGACTGATTTTTCTTTCTTTACACTACTTTCTGTGTGGCTTTGGGCAAATCACTTGTCTGGGCCTTGTATCTGTAGTGGTGAAGTGAAGGGAGCTCTTGCCCATCATATGGAGGATGTAAAAATCTAATGTTCAGAAGATGCAGTAATGGAGACCAATGCAGCAGTGGTGATTTAGATAGGGGAGGGGATCCAGAACTTGCTGGGAATTATTGGACCAGGAAAACTGCCCTGCCAGGAGGAGGATGTGTCTATGTAAATGCTGAGAGATGCTGGCAAGCTGGAAATCCAGTGCTGATGGCAAAACAGGGCCTGTACTGTCTCTGAGTGTGGGCTCAAGGATATAACACCAGTTTTGCATGATGTCTTTCAGGTATTGTGGAACATGATGCCACAAGCCTGCCCTGAACCCAGGAATTTCTGCCTGCAGGTTCCTGGTGCATGGAACTGTACGATGGCACTGACTTGGTTGTTACCAGTGCCACTCTCTGGGACATGCAGTCCCATGGTCATCATGACTTCCCTTCTGTGGTTGGTGTTTGCTTGTCCTTCCTTACACCCCATTTTCAATCAGGGCTTTCCCATGGCTTGGGGCAGAGCTGTGGGCAGGAACAGGCTGGAATTTCTGTCTTGAAAAAGCAATTTAGCTTACTTGGCTTGTTTACAGTGAGGGCTTAGTTCTGCTGTCCATGGAAGTTCTGTTCCTATTATTGCTCTGTAGGAAGGCTGCAAATACAATTCACCTTACAAGATTTACAGTCAGGTGGGAATATTTGGCTGGAACACCCCACTGTAGAAATATATTGGCAGGAAAATCAGCAAAGAACCATTTAACCACCACCAGGGAGGGAGAACCAGTCGTGGAGTAAGGTGTGAGGAGAATCTCAAGGTTCCTCACAGTGTGGAGCAGCAGTTGAAGGTGTATGGGGATGATGGAACAGCATTAACACATCTCTGAGCATCTCTCCCTCCTCTGAATGTCATTGCCCTGCAGCTCTCAGGTGAAGGCCTCATTTAAGCCTTCCAAATTTATTTTGGCCACAGATGAAGATGAGTGCAGACACTGCCTGTCTGGGGCTGCCTGGGTCACGTTTGTGCAGCTCAGGAGAATAGTGGCTGCAGGCAACTCTGCATGCAGAAGCAATACCAGGAAGTTTTTAATGCATTCTGGCTGCCATGTTCTTTTAATGCAGCTGATGAACTGTAAATGATGAGAGCTGAGCATCAAGTGACCAGTCAGCACCCTAGAGACCTTCAATAATTATTTTCTGGACACAGAATGAGAAAGTCTTAATTTAAAATACTAATATCAGCTCTTGGCTTCATGCTTGGCTGTGGAGTAAAACAACTTTTGAGGTCCCCTAGGGAAGTAGCAGGAGAACAGAGTCCTGCCCAAAATTTTGCCATTTTTTTCAGTTTCCTCAGCTGTCAGGCTCAGGTCCCCTTTTATGTTAAATTCCTCATTGGTTTCTTCTGCATTGTAAGTCTTGCAGCAAAAAGAGAGGAGCCAAAATTTTGTGGTTTATTCCTTCCAACAAAACCACTGTAAGCCTTTTTAATGTACCTTAAAATAGCAAGCAGGGCACGAGTGCACTTTTTTCCTCTCTTGATGGATGAAATTTAACTACTGTTCCTTGATTTGTGTTACTATCAGTGTTACTAACAGTCTTCCCCAATGCTAGAACAACCTTTGAGTGCCAAATCTCCAGAGAGGAAACTACTATCGTGTTTTGATGATGGCAGTGGAAAATTAATATTAAAATAGATTTATTTTTTTATCTATCTTGGCCAATTTCTGCAGGTTGGCTGTTGAACTAAAGAATTGCCAAGCAGGCGTTTTTCCACACACATAATGAATTTGCATTTTATTCCCTAGTTTGTTTTGCTTTTTAAAACAAGTGGCCCAATCCACCTCAGAGCATAGAAAAAAACATTTAGACTACATGAATTGTGACTGATTTATAGAACTTAACTATTGCTAGCCTATTCTCCTATTTCTCCATGAAATGCAATATGTTGTTTTAAAGGCCAGCTAAGATCATCTAATTTGGATTAATTGCTCACTGGAAGACAGTCAGATGTACAGAAAATTAATTCCAGTTACAGTCACTCATACCCTCTAACACTTTAAATGAAAACATAGTGTAACTAATAAATATCTCTCAGCATGGGCATGCTCTCTTTAAAGCCTGATTAATGCTTCCATCCTCAGCATAAAATCCCCACCCTGTTAAGGTGAAGAATTGTTAGTTGATTTAAGCACTTCACCTGCCTGAACACTTGAGCATATTTCATAAGACATTTGCTGGATGCAGTTTGGTTTTGCTTGAAGCCTTTGCCCACCTCCAGGATGTATTTGTGTCCCCTCCCTGGGGTCCCCATCTGTGCTGTGCCCTGTCTTAGGGGAACTTGCTGTGGTAACTGCTTCCCAGGAGCTGCTGCTCTGACTTCTAGCCTTTCCCCCATCATCCTTGCTAAAAGGATGTTAAATTTAATTTGTTTAAAAAATTCTACATGTGGAAAACTGCCTGAATCCCACTGGCACCAAATCTATTTTACACTGGCCATGACACTTTTTTTTCCATTTATCTGTCCCTGAGTTCTGGCTCATTCCCTTTCTTCCTTGTGTTTTTTAATTTCACCTCCCAACATTTTAATTTCTGCCTTGCTTCTGACAGATTGCTTAATCTCTGGCACTCAGGCCTTGACTTGTCTCTCATGCAGTGCTTCCTGCAGCCAGGTGCCTCAGAGCAAATTCAGGAGCTTCCTGGCATTCCTTTGCTCCAAGTTTGTCCTCTTGCCTTCCACAGGACCTTGAAAATAATTAAGCAAAGTCTGTTTACTCGAGCTTTGTGCGGAAGCAGGCGAATTTCAGCCGTAATGAATAATCATCTCTGTAGAAACCCTAATCAACAGAATTTTTCTTTATGCTGGTGGAGGATGAGGCATGTGGCTGGGTAATAAACATAACATTAGTGAGAAATCACTCACTGGTTATCCCTGTGGGTAATGCATGCAAAAGAAATGAGCTGCATAACAAAATTGCTTCCCGTGCATCATGCAAAAAACCCCCAGGGATGCAGAGGTGTTAAAAGCAGGGCTGAGATGGGGTTGATGAAGTTGTTTCCCAAAAAAACCTTTCTTCTGGCCTTGTGACACAGTTACCCTGAAACCATCAGAACACAGAATTTTCCTTGAACAAGTCTCCTTTGTTTTGTTCTGACAGATGGAAATTTCTTTTCTTTAGGTGAAACTTGGAACCTGTAACACCCCCAAGCCAGGCTTCTTTGATTTTGAGGGAAAGCAGAAATGGTAAGAGGAAATCCTTGTCATTCCTAGCAATTCTGGCTCCTTTTTGTTGCATCTTGTCTCATCTGCTGACAAATTATGGACTTAGGAGATGTCAGCTCACAGACTTGAAACTGAGGTGGCTTTAAAATCTTTTTGTTTAACAGGGAAATGTTTGCTCTATGCCTCATACTAATGTGAAATGCCACATTCCTGTATTTACTCTCTTCATCCAGAACTGGCATGCATGCAGCAAAAATATGAAAATAGCTGTAGCTCTGTGAACACAAACTGTGTTCCTGCCTGGATCAGGATCCCTGAAAGGAAAGACCTTTTCACAACAGAGCTGCACTGACAGTGGCCATTGATGGCCTCAGAGAAAAGTTGACCATTTCAACCTGAACGAACAATGACTTTGCATGCCCTGGAAGGACTTTGATGAATCTGTTCGCTGTTGTCCCACTGGTGTCACTATAAAAACACTTTGTGCTGTCTCTCAGGGGCTCACTGATGTTTTGCTGTTGCTCCTAGGGAGGCTTGGAAAGCCCTGGGAGATACCAGCCCTCAGCAAGCTATGCAGGAGTACATTGCTGCAGTGAAAAAACTCGACCCCAGTTGGAATCCACAGGTAGGAAATGTGGAAATATCGTTTGGAGAACAAACCAGCATTTCTCTTTGCGAAGCTGACAATACTTCAGCTTCTCACAGGCTTTAATTGCTGCATGGAAAACTTCATTTTGAGCAGATTAAAGTCTAAATTCGTTTTTAAAACTCTCCTTTTGTTATGGCTGAAGTATGAAGAACCATCTCTTTCATTCATAATGGTCTTCATTACAGCCAGCGCATGCACAGGGTTGGTTTGGCTGTAGTGATCCAATTTATTTTGCTCTTATTGGTTCATGCTGTATTTAGCATGTAAAGATACTTTTTATCCTTTTCTCATCCTTCTCTTTTCAACTACTATTTAAATGTTGATCAATAGAAAGCAATCTCCATGAAAGTGACGTGAACTGAATGATCAATTCTAAAAATGTTTCCTTTTTGTTTCCATGCAGCAAATTACCAAATCTGATTATGATTAGGTTCTTCAACATAACAAGTCTGTATCTGTGTGTTATAGGGAGACTGTACTGTCATTTTAATTAATTTGTCTTTCATCTACCAGGTTTATTACTTGATTGAATCCTTAAGGATATCTCCTGTTTATAGACTGACTTTTATACAATTTTTAAAGAGGATTGCTCTTTAGAAAAAGTATAGCCTTTGGAAATAGAGTGGAGATATTTCACTAATAGTAAAATGCTGAAGGCATGGTAATTTCTTCTTATGGTAGGAAATTTGTTCTTCTATGCTCCTGTGCTTTGGAAGCAAAATCTTGTGTGGGCACAATCCTGTGAATCAAGAATTTGATTTTTAATTGACTTCTGATGCTGTTCTTGAGACTTAAGGTTAATTTTCTTTTCTTCACTAGTTCATTTTTCATGCCATTCATAGTGTTTTTGCAGCAAAGAAAGGTTGTCATTTAGAAAAAATCCTTTTTAATGCCCTTGGAGAAAATAGTTTTGTGTGCTGTGCAGTTAGCCAAAGTTGTCTGCTTGCTGGGTAAATTCTTGTCCAGGCTAAAATTCTCATACAGAAACAAAGTAATTTGTAAAAATCTGTATATAATCCAGAATGAAGTAAGTGTCAAGTGAAACACATTAATATTCATTTAAAAATGAAAAAAAAAATTCAAACAAAATACTCACTGCTTTCCTGAACAAATTTTTCAGCACGGTGACAGGCTTAGCTTTTTGGGTATTCACTTCCTTGCCTCAGAGAAATATTTATTGTCAAATTTTTGAGCTTCAGGTTACAAGACTGTCAGCCAGGAAAGAAGAGTAATATGCTTTTACAATTATTTTAAAGAACCCACACAGCAAACAAAGAAAGGTTGGCAGCACTGTTCCTTCTTTCTTCCTCTAAGGTGAAGAGGTTACCTTAGCAGAAAATGTAATTTAAAAGGCAGCATTGAAATAAAGGTGGCTTTGCTTTCTTCACAAGAATTCACCTGTCCTTCTTATTTCATCATCCTTTTAATTCCACTTTTATAGGATCAAAAGGTTCTCAGGAGTCCTCTCTAGTGCATTTCATGCTGCATTCCTGGTTTTCCTTCTCACCACCAATTCCACGTTCTGGAGCCACGAGAGGGAGCTCTGTTCTTTAAAATGATGGAGATGCATGTGTCAGGGGATGGAGATAAAATAGCTTCTTTAGTCTTCAAATTTCAAATTGGATTTATAGAAAAGAGCTGTGGGTACATTACAAGGTGCTTCATCACTGTCAGTGTGTCTCTTCTACATGCTCATCTGCTGGGTTCCTTCAGATTTTTTCTTACATTCCATAATTGTGAATTAAATATTCCAAATGCTTTAAAAACAATACAAAGTGCCCATTACAAATTTGAAAAGTTTGGCTTTCCTATCATTATGAATCATAAGTAGTAATTACAGTACAAAAGTATTCAATTTCTTATTGTGCATCCTCATGAATTTTGCTATTTTAAAGCTTTCTCAATATTCCCAACTTAGTTTTTCTTCAACCGTTCATCTAATCCGTTAAAGGTGTTCTTTTGTGTTATTTTAAATCCTTCTCAGTGGAACAGAAGTTCCATATATTTGCAAAAGGGCTCTATTATTTTGATCCTTTAGTAAAAATTTAAGCTTAAAACTGCTTATTTTTTTCATAGGTTCATTTTTTCCTCAGCAGATTTGCTGCTGTTCTGCAGCCTTCAGGTTGTCAGTGGTTTTGTTAATAAATAGAATGGAACTAAATGCAGTATTTCTTGTGCAGTCCAAATAGATCCACTTCTTCATTCCTTTTTCTTGTTTCTCCATTGATTCACTCCTTTATATTGAAGTTTCTTCATTAGTACACTTCCAGCATCAGATTAACCTGCTTTAATTTAGTATCTTTGTTTTGGATGGGAAAAAACCAAAACAAAGTAAAAGGGTTCTGATGCAGTAGGACTGCCCTGAATTTGTGTCCAGAAGCAATGAGAACTGTAACAGGAACCCAAATCTCACCTGCTGCTTCCTATTCCTGCACTGACTTTGAAGTACCCACACTTCATTAGGAGACAGCTGAATGTGGAGAGGCAGCAGCACAGCTGTTCTCTGCTCTCTGAAGTTTGTGTGCCATTTTTGCCAATATTTTCTTGGCTGTTTCCAATGTGGTTTAGTTTTTTTTCGCCCTTCCTGCTTGCAGGTTGTTTCATAGTCCCGCCTAATCTTCTCTTTCAGAGCTTTGTCTAAAACCTGGGAAGAAATGATCATACTGCACTTATTTCTGCAATTTTATTTGTTGGAAAATCTTTAAAATTAACATGTAACTGTAACCTTGAGGATATTTGAAGTGAGGTCCATTGTCTTTACATCCATGAAGCCATGGGAATCTCATGGCTATGTTTGTCTAGAACCAGTAATCACAATTGCCTTTCAGGATGTTTTGCAATTCAGCCCTTCTGTGTTGGCATTGTCTTACTATGTGTTGTGGGCTGTTTTGTTCCTTTTCCCAAGAACAGCTGTTAGTAGGAGGTCAGGAATATTCTTTTCCATGCTGTTTCTCTTCTCCTCTTGATGCAGTCTTCCTTCATCATCTTCCACCTTTTAGCACATCTTTTGTTTCTTCTGAGTCATTCCTTTCAGTCTGAAGTTCCAGGCAGTGGAAAGGTAATTGCTTGGACCAGCTCAGCTCTATTTGCATATTTCAGAGACATCACCTGTCCTTCAAGTCTATTCACTCTTCCTCCAGAACAGAGAATAATTTATAAAGCCATTCTTTTGCATTCTCCAGCCTGAAACAGAAACATTTCATGCCATCAACACCTCCCACTGCTTCGGGTCCTTTACAAAGGAAGATGTGTCCTGGCTGCTTCTCTCCTCCTATGTTCACCTGTCCTCTTCCTGCTTTTCTGGCAGTAAATGACAGTTGCTCTTGGTGGCTTTGGCTGGCGTGAGCGTGGTGGTGACACTCACCTGCCCTCCCTGCCAGCCACCGTGTTCGGGTCCCTCCAGCTCTGCATTCCCACTGCTGTGGTGCTCTCCTGCAGCCTCAGCAGTGGGCTCAGGGATTTGGGGATTGTCACCTTTGGATGTCAGGCACCTTCATGCAGTCACTTTGTTCTCATGTACATCACTGCATTACTGGGCACTTCAGTTCTTGCAGCTTTTGGGAGTTGTAGTGGCTGTTTGCAGTTCCCCACACATTCCGAAATTGTCTCTTGTGTATTGGGTATCACAAATCCCCACTGGCTTCAAGCATCCAGGTTTTTCAAACCCAAAGAAGCAGAAGCAGGCCAGCACTTCTTTTCTTAGCAGCGTTGAACATGTCCCTTCCACCAAAATCCTGTTGCAGGGGCTGTGGGTGGAGGTGTGACACGACACTGCGGCGGCGTGGCCAGGAGCTGTTATTGATCCGTTCTTGTAACGAGATGGTTATATGGCACAGCTCAAACAATAAAAATAAATAATAAAAAAAGCATCCAGATTTGCTCAGCACATTTAGCCTTCCATTTGCTGATTGCAATTTTGGCATCACTCGGGTCTAAATATTTCCTTTTTCTATTTCTTATATTGCGTATTTACCAGTTCCAAATCTGAACAGCTTGTCACTACTAACTTCAGTGGCATCCTTTCCTAAACACTTAGATGCCTCTTCCTATTTGCTTTGAGTGCTGAAGCTCACAGGAGGACTTAAAAATTTTCTATTTCTCTATCAAGGTTTTAAAAATTGGCGTTTTAACTTGTTTGATTCAGCTTGACCAATAATACAGTTAGTAAGATTTCTGCTGTGTAATGAGGAAAGTTGCAGATCAGGAATCTGAAGAATAGGGACTTCTCTCTAAGGGAAAGAGCTCCACCTCAAAGAAAAGAGGCATTCACTAAACATCTTAAGTTCTTAAAGGTGTGAAGTCCTAGTTCTGATGTTTGCAGGGGAGAAAGTTGCCTGTGTTTAAGTACTATTCTGTGCTGTGTTTGAGTATGGGGGGATTTAATTCTCTGTACTCTGGCCCAAATAGAGAATGGGAGTAAAATCTCTCCTTTGGTGGGTTGGTGTGGAAGCACCAGGTCATGCCAGGAGAGGACTCTTGGGGAACAAAGAGGCTCATGAAACAGAAAGCAAACTTCAGAGTGAATAAAACAGCAAATTCATGATTGCTGCAGGCTCAGAGCAGTCCAGTAAGCTGGAAAACTTTTGGGAATAGAACAAATGGATTTGTCCATTGGGTGTTTTTGCAGGAAGTACTGCAGGGGGCAATATTTGATAAGGTGGGTGGCCAGGTACCCTGTGCTCAGGGCTGGGCTCCATCCCTTCTGCTTTCTGGTGAAATAACCTTTCTCTGTCACATTTATATGCAATAAGCAAGTTGAAACTAAAATGTGGGAAAGAGAATTTGCAGTTCAGGGATATAGTGAAAAACAGGAGAAACAATTCCCAAATTTGCAGAAGAGCTGAGGTCTGTGTGTGCTTTTGGCAGGTTGCATCAGGTGTTAACTGAATTATTTTAACAATTGATTTAAATTGATGAGCCTCTTGTATTTGTGTAAGCTCTCTAAGGCAACTTAGAATCTGTAGTGTAGAATCTCCGTGAGTACTGAAAAATTTCTGTAATTTCTCAAATACAAACTCCATTTCCAATGGCATTTAAAAAATTTGGAAATCAAAACTTGAATTTTTCTTAAATTTGAATTCTTTGCTCAAGTCTGCCCAGTTGATATCTGGAACAAGAAGCTTTGATCTTTTACAACTTACAGGTTTTATGTCTGGTGAACTTCTAAGAATTAGATTAGTGCTGGTAAACGCAGTTTCAAGGTTGAAATCTGTGGATTTCCTGGTTAGTTCTGCAGGCCAGCTGAATTTCTTCTGGAAATTAAGAGATGCATTAGAAAAACTGTTGTATGTAAACAAAATGAGTGCACCCATCGTGTTTTCCTGTTTTGTCTATCAATCAAGCAGATGTCTCCCTTGATAATCTGTCCCAGCAGCCACTGTTTGTGGTTGGGAAAGAGCAGCAGAGTGGTGTGGGCAGGATTACAAGGGGGATGGGAAGAGCAGGAAGGGAAAAGACCTGTTTGGGTCTCTCTCTGCCTGTCACCAGCAGCAGTGAGCTCACACACCTGCTTTGTTTTGGGGAAATATCTCAATTTATGGCTTGCTGTGCTGCGAGGTCAAAAACTTTGAAAAATAGCAACTTTATTTCTTTTGTAGTGTAAAAGCAATTTAATTGCATCGTGTAAAGTGGGCACTAATCAAATTATGGCTGTGCTCCCTAAAGCTTGCTGTCCTTGCAGCACACTGGGAAGAGGATCTGTGGAACAGTGCTGCAGGGGCTTTGCTCTGAACATTTCTTTGTATGGATCCTGCTGTGGCAATTCATCCTTAGGGAATTTCGTGTGTGAATTTTGTTTGGTTTTTTTAACCCAAATGTTGTTGATAATGATAACAGTAATAATAATAATTTTAATAATTTTTATTTTTATTATTTACTGAATTATATTTTATTTAGTCTCTTATTATTATATTATTCTCTTAATTACATTATATTTTATAATATAATTTTATTATGTATTTATAATTATCTAATATATTATTTTATTATTAATTAATTAATCTTTATTAATTATTTAATAATCAAATTTGTTTAAAGTAACAAATATCACTGT
>VWYI01037563.1:381265-450473 GCA_013399455.1 Anthoscopus minutus | reverse complement strand
TTTTTTGAAAGCTCTTACTTCAGTGGTGACCACACTGGAAAAAGCATATCACTGAAACAATATGTAAACTCTAATCAAGCTCTTCCCCTTTGAAAACAAAACAGAGCAAAGCCAAACCATCAAGCTTGTATTTTTTTATTCTTTTAGCAGAAAATGAAGCACTAGAAATTAAGATTAAATCCAGAAAATTTCTCCACCCTGGGCTTCTGGCTTTGGGGCATGTAAGACTACAGGGTCCTCTGGTTTTAGACAAACTGCTGAATTGTTTTTTGTGAACCACATTGGTGTATGTAATAGATTTTTAAGGTTTTTATATCTTGAGAATATTTAGATCTTAACACACAGAGGGATTCTTCTGCCCTGCTGCCTTTTGCCCCATGCATGAGGGACAATCTCAAACATGCAAGTGGAGTTAGTGGAGGATGCAGTTATTTTACTGTGCATGGCTCACAAAACCTTGGAGTTTGTGTACCCTTCACTCCTATTTGTGAGGCTAGAAGTGGAGTGACCCACCTTATTTTATCCTAGTTGGAAAAAAGACACTTTGTTATCTGCAAAATTAGACTTTAAAGTGCTTTGATTTTGGTGCATGCTTTCAGAACCAATTTTTCTTATTAGCAAGGGAATGTTTTATAGTTTCTTTTGTGTCAGAAATTAAAATACCTCACTACAAATATGAACTAAATTTCCCCATTCTTCCTCAATAAAGGTGAGTAGTGTTGCTTTGCTGCATCTTCTCAGAAGGAGTGTGTGCTGATGCTTTAAGTCCTTGGTGTCGATCCTGCTCACAAACCAAGCTGTCCATAGGTGATTTGCTGCCTTTCTGCCTCTGTCTTTGCAAGTAACTCACCTGCCAGGCCTTGTGGTGCTGTGCTGGTGGGGCTGGGATTTTGGCTGTGGACAAGTTTGATCAATCACAGGGGTTTTTTTCTCTCCTGCAGCCTTTTGTTGTGGAGCACAAAAGTAAATGCCAGACCCACACTGATATTTTCAGTTGTCTGGAATTGTGGCTCTGGCAAGCTGTGCAGAAGTGAAGAAGTTAAAATGAACAAGCATCTTATAGCAGAAATATAAACAGCTTGGAATATGTGTCAGCCTCCCACCCCCTGGGAGTCAGTTGGATTGTTCTCTTTGATTTTACATCTCTGCAGAAATTTATGGTCCCAGCTCCTTTTATTTATGACATTCTGATCCTCAACCAAGCGATTGATTGAAATACAACAGTGCCAAGCTGCAAGTCTGTATTTCAGAGAGGCTGAAGCTTAGACAGCAAACCAGCAATGCAGCAGTGGTGGATTGAAGGCTGCACTGGAATCCTGTATAGAGTTTGCCCACATTTCTGTGCCCCTAAGCTGCTTCAAAGGAGAGAATTATCATGGCAAGGGTAATTCTCTCTTCTCTCTCCCTCCTTTTAAGCTACTTGCTCTTGCTGAAAACATCCTGCATGTTAAATATGCAATCTCACCAGCCCTCTGAGGGCTAACTTTAGCTTGTAGAGATGCTAGTCCTTATTTTTCCAGCTCAGATCCAGCAGTGTCAATGCACTCTGTTGTTAGTGTGCTGTGAGTAGCATAACATATTCTCTTGCAGCTACTTGGATGTAACAGTAGTAGTTTTTGAGAATTCCAACCAAGAAATTTGGGGTGAGGTCACCATTAGTGATTTTGGTTAAATATTAATATTTAAATCTTTTGAATGCATCACTGAATTAAGTTTCACCATCTTGCACAGAATATGCTATTTGGGATGTATTCAGAAAAAAAAAGAATAATGAGAGGCGCAGCTCTGCCTTGCTGAGTGTGCTGTTGCAGCAAAGTGATGTGTGTGGTATCCCAGTATCATGATTCCTGGCTTGCAGATGGATGAAGACACTGCATGCTAGCCAGATACACCAGAGGCAATTGAAAAAAAAAGAGCAAGTAAATTTATATATATATATAAACTCAAACTACTGGCACACAGTGATGACAAGATGTAACAGAGCGAGACAAAACACTTTACTCTGTAATTTTCTGTGCAGCAGGGAATTTGTTGCTTTTTTCTTATCAATGTAATCATTGTCCTGAATTAACAGGTTCTGGTGTCTGGCTGCAGAAGGCTCTGGGTTTGGAAGCACAGGATGCAGCTGAGCTCTGGGATCTTAAAACTTCACTTGAGCAATTGCTCTCCTAGCTGAGAAAGTGTCTCAGTGTCAGGGAAAGATCACCAGATCAGGGGTCAGTTGCTTCTGTGGCTGAGTTGACAGAAAATGGTAAAATACTGATATTTCCAGGGAGGGCCCAAGATCTTGGCTTAAACTGAAATGGCAAGTTTGAATTTGTTAAAATTTCAGACCAGAAGCTGAAATGACTGAGATGCATCCAGAGGTGCCCTCTGTCACTTCTGCCTTGAGGTGGCAGTTTCTGGCAAGGCAAGGAAGGTGTTTAAATGCCAAGTGCAGTTTTCATTTGTTGCAGGTTTTAGCAGCAATGCTGCTGCTCCTCAGCCACCAAAATGTGAATGACAAAAGCATTGGAAAGCTCATTTCTGTGAAGTAGCTGTGTGGGCTGGAAGCAGAAAAGAGCACTGTTGTGACATGAGAAATTACTCCACCAGCAATCAAAACTTTCCTGTGAGGTTCATTTCTGTACTGAAAACTCCTCTGGCTAAAACAAATCGGTACATGATGCTTTGGCAGTGCTGACATGGCAAAACTGAGGGCTGGGAAAGCTGCAGGATGGGCTGGCAGAGGAGAGATGATGAACCAAGCAGGAAGCTGCCATGGGCAGTTCAGGAGCTTGGGGCAGAGAGCAGAGCCTCTGGTGGAACAGGAGGTTTGGAAGGGGAGGAAAAATAAATAGGAAATTGCAAGGTGAGGTGAGGAGGACCAGGAGGGCAAGATCTGCCTTCTCTGCTCAGTTTTAGCTGGGGTTTGGAACTAGGTGATCTTTAAGGTGCTTTCCTACCCAAACCATTCTGTGGGTCTGTGGTGATTCCTGCTGCCCAGGTCACTTCCTAAGCAAGAGAGAGCCTCCAATGTTTTCCCAGAGTACCCAGAAACATGGAAAAATCCTGTCTCTTGGGATAGCCTAGTGAGGTGGTGAGTGAGGGTGAGAGGAGCAGGGACTGACTCCTCTGCTTGTGGCACTTGGTGGACATTCCAGAGAGGGGCTTTGACTTGCCCTGCTGCTCTCTTGGGAGCTGTGGCAGCCCCTCCTCAAATTCCTGCTCCTGTTTTGGCCAGCACCCCACCAGGCTGGGCAAGCAGCTTGACTGTTTTAAATGGGAAGGGGTTCAACTTCTAATTTAATGGGGGGAAAAAAAATCGAATTTTTCCAAGTAATTGAAGCTGTTGAAAGACTCTCAGCTTGCTGTGTCAGTGGCTCTTAAAAGAATTCAGGAATTTGGGTAGAAATTGCACCAGGTTACTTTGCATCTTACTGTGGAATATGTAATACATTAAGTTTAGGTGTGGAGCTGTAGGCATTTCCTTGAAAGTATTCAAACACAGGAAGGGCAAAGGCTGGTTTAAAAGAAGGAGTGTGTTAATTAAAAATAGCATATGGTTTTGGGTAGGAGAAACCAGCTGTAATTTTTTGTGTATAACATAAGCTGTAGCATAATTAAGCTGTTTCTTTAGTGAAAATACTACTTTTTGAGTTAGAAAAAGGTTAAGTGGTTATGTTTAGCTTTCTCTTTACAGGAAATATCAAGGAAGTATTGAGTGTAATTACTGGAGATTAAGATTTTGTTTGGATGCTAACTAACACATTGTTTAATGTCATGTAAATGCAATTTGTCTCTTAGACTGGAAAAAGTTTTCCTTTAAAAGGGCAGCTATTGTCTCCTGCTTGGATACTTGGACACTGTTGTACCCAATTACTCCTATTTTAAGGAAAAGCAGCACTCCTGGAACACCTCTGGAGCGCTCTGTAGGTGCTTTGAGCTGAACTAACCAACACAAAGGCAGGGAAAGGCTCAGGCACAGCCTCAGGGCTGTTCCACAGGCAGCTGCTTCCAGATCCTGCATCCCTCTGGCTGAGCCTGCCAAGGGTTGCTCTGTACACTTGGAAACTTTCTTGTTCCTGCTTGGGTCCAGTGAAGATCTCTTCATTCTGTCATTTCTGTGCCTGCAGACCTCATAAATCCACCCTCTGCTTTCACGACAGATCTGCTGCAGGAAACAAATGTCCATGGCACTGGTCAAGCAGCCTCAGAGCTGTTCCTTTTGCCAGTGGGGATGTTGGTCACTGCAGTGATGTCTGGCCCAGTGTGACTCCAGAAAGCAGAGGATGGTTGCTGATGTCCTTTATTTATCAAAAGTTAGAGTTGCCTTCAATTTTCAGGCTTCAGAGCACCTGTTTCATCCCAAGCCACGGAGTTGTTCTGTATTTCCAGCTTGGCTCTGAGTATATTTCTTACTCCTACAAAATCTCTATAAATATCTTGTATTAGATTAACAAACCCCCTCAGCAATTACAGCAGAGGCTGTGATTGTGTCTGTGGCTTGGGCATTCGTGGATTTTCATACAGGTAATGGGACAGAAGGGATTGACTGCTCCAGGACTGGTTTCCTTCACTTTGCAAGGGTCCAAACAACACCACTCACTTCACCCTTTGGGCTGCAGACACGGGGAATCTGCAAGTTTTGGCAGAGTCCATGAAAAGAATGTGAGCAAAGGAGCCTGCTGGTGGTCTTGTGTTTGCCACCTCCGTGTCTGTTTTTCCTTTTAAAATAAGTGCTCCACAAACCAAAAACTATGGGAAGCCGCTGCTTCAGGGCTTTTTGTTGAGCATAGTATTTCCTTCCACGCATATGCTAAAATGTGTACAGTGAGTCATGAAATCACAGCTCCTAGCAAGCATAAAACTTGCTCAAAATTATGTTACGCATTTTACATTTATTTCTCTTCCCCCGACTGTCTTTACTACTAATTTCCAGCTATGATTATGGTGCAGTTATTAATTAAATCGTTATAGTTAAATGAGTAATCTGCAAGGCTTTGCTTTAGATCACAGCCCTGTTTAACTATGACATTACTTAAAGTATGTTTATTTTCATTTTTTTACTGTAATCTGGAAAATATTTTCTCTGTCTTAAATTGTGTTTTTAAAGGGAAATTTTGTCATGAGACTCAAAAGAACCAGAAAACTTTACGTAGACATTATTGGAATATTAACTAAGACACCCCTTAAATATTTAAAACAAGCAAAAAAAAACACCTCAACCCCACATTATCTTGCAGAGTTGCATTTTTCGCGGGCAGTTTGCTCAGATTGTTCAGACCCTCAGTGGGCTCTTGAAAAGGCTCCAGGTGCTGAGTCATGTGCACGCTCAGGGCGAGCAACTGCTGGGAGCCAAGAAGGATTTTTGAGAGAGAAATATTAAAATAGTCTGTTTATGACAGTCATTAATGGGGCTGGTAGGCAGGGTACAGCAGCCTTTTGTGAAAGGTAGCTTTACCTTCAGCCAGGAGGGATTTCTATGTTATTCGGGTGTTCCTTCCTTACAGTGGTCAGTAAAGAGCAATGAGAAATGCTGAGCTCATATCTTAGTCAGGAAGGAAGGATTTGATGAATTGAAACCATGTAAAACGATGCCTAATTTTAGAAATGCTTACAGATGTATTTCCTGTAGTAGCATCACCTCCAAAGGGTTAATATTTGCCTTCGCTCCCGCTGCAGGTAGTGAAGTTCAGAAGGATACAGGTGGAAAATACCTTTGGAACAGAACATTGTTTGTCCTCATTTCACGCCTCATTAGCCGCACTGCCCGAGGAGCCTCCCGCATTGTTACGGGGTCAGGAGCCTCCCGCGGCGTGGGGGGACAGGGGACATCTCCTCCCCATCCCAGGGCTCTCATCTTTGGACCACCTGCGTTTGGGGTGGAGAGCACCCTCCTCCCCTTGGCTCTCCTGGCACTGGCCTTAACTAGCAAAGGAAAAGACGGCAGCAATTATGGCACACACAATTAACGAGCTTCTAATCTCCAGCCTTGTGTGTAATTGCTGCTGTCAAATACAATTAGTCTCTACCCAAGTTCCCTTCCCAGGGGGATGGCCAGGCCGTGGCACACAGGAGAGGAGGGGCACGAGTGTCTGAAACTTTAGGAGAGTTTACATTTTCTTGTTGTCACCCTAATAATCCTCACTCCTCAAACAGAGAAATGTTAATCCAGAGCATTAGGGGAACATGGTGGCCAGCAGAGCAGGTCTGCTCTTGTGTCTGAAATATCTTCTGTAAAATTTCTCACCTGAGACTATACCAGCTTAATTACAATTCAATCAGCACATGTCAGGGATTTACCGGTACTTTCCTGTGAGCCTGACAGGGTTCCAGCACATCACCTGTCGTGCCATAACAGACTGGAGTTGCTACACTTCCCAGGTGTAGTTTAGGGAGCTGGGACATGGATCAGGGTTTCTCCTACCCCTGCCAAGCAAATCTCTGTGAGCATCTAGCAATTGCAGCTCCTCCAGGCTTGGTGGCTCAGGACCCTTGGTTACATTTCAAATCCCTGCAGCACTTTGAAAGGCCATGACAGATTTTGGTGGCTGCTGAAGGCTGCCACATTCCTGCCAAGGAGAATGATTCACAGGTCTGCTGCTGTGTGTGTGCACCTTGCAGACAGGTACAGAGCAGGGTGACGTGTCCCTGTCCCCAGGGCTGGGTTCTGTGCCTGGCCATGCAGGAAAGCTGGGGATGTGCCAGGCTGACACCTGCACTGGAGGAACAGCCAAGCTGGAGAAAGGTGAATTGTGCAGCACAAATGCAGACTGGAATCTGCACTATGCATGTGCTGCTGCAGAAACACTTGAGAAGCTTTGACTGGAGTAATTTTGTTAGGAGTATTCCTTGTCTGTATCCCACAAAGCTGGATACAGCTGCTGCTCTGGCTCAAGCTGCATCAGGCTCAGAGGAAGGGAAAAATAATTCAATAAGTAGTGCAAACTTCTTCCGTGCAGGTGTGAGATCCTGCTGCACCACTCTCATTTAAGTTGTCTCACTTTTCTGTTTCCAAGGTGCCTGATGATGAAAAACCTCAGTCTTGCCCATTTTAAGGCATTAGCCAGAGTAACTTTGACGATAAGTATTTTGATGAGATGAACCTTTTTTTGCTGATGGCTTTCTCATCTTCTTAATTATGTATTTATGAGAAGTTATTTAAAGGTTTTGGGTGTGGAGAAAAGCCAGAATGAGATGTGAGGGAATTGGGGGGATGATAGATGTGCTGTGCAACATAGCCACGTGCCTTGCCAAAAAGCTATTGCTGTGTTTGCTGGGTGTCTGGGCATGCAAAACCAGCTAGGCAGAGTTCCCATGTTGCTCTGCATAAAACTGAGATGCCCTACATTTAACCCATGCTTGGGATCTAGCTCTTCTGTTAACTCAAAATTATGGTCTTCCGTTTTTTTTAAAGGCTTTGCTGAAACTTGTGCTGTTCCTGCTGTTTTGTAGTATTCCTGTAGGACTTCTCTGTACCTTCCTTGTCAGAATCCGGAGTCCCCTGCCCTGCATGTAAATAGCCGTGTCCCATTCCATCCCAGCTAATCACTGAGAGTGAGTTCATTTGCATTTCTATGGCTACTTCTGGCTCTCGAGCTTGAAGTGGGTCATTGGGAGGACCCATGAATTTGCCATCTTGTTAATCTGTTGTAGCCTGCTTTGTGTAGATTGGAACAAAGCTTGGGTGTGGAAATGAAAAACAAACCATCCCGGTCCTGTCTTCAGGGATAGAGCTGGAGAGTGATCCCCAAACCAGCCCCCAGCAGGAAACTACTGCTTCTCCTCTTAATTTTCATCCTGCTCCCCAAGAATGCCAAAAGAGAAATGGATCATGTTGTGATCGTTGGAGTTTTGTGACAAAACCCTCACAAAGAAAATGTTTGTCTCTAATTGTTTTGCATTTCCATAATGCTTACTATGATAAAACCATCTTCTCTTTCTCCTTTATTTTTCAATCATGATTAGGCTTTAATGTTGTTAAAGCTTATAAGTGAGTTTGAGCCTCTGTCTTGTTGAAGAGAAGATGGAGCTGAAATTTTCAGTGAGGCATTGGACAGGGTTTTTAATGTGTCTGTCATTATATGTTAACCTCTGAACTGGGACACGACGTCTGTTTTATGGCTGACAACAATTTAAAAGTATACATCTTGACATGGTGGATAAAGGAAGAAGGGGGAGTGGGGAAGCAAAAAAGAATTAATGATGTTAGCAAATATTAGTCCCTGTATTTCCATTTTGTTCTGAAAGTGGTTGTCAGGCTTTGAGGCTGCCTGGAGCAGCATTGCCAGTGACAGCCAGCCAGGATGCAATTGTCCCTTGGATCGAGCTGGGCTGTTATTGACAAATCCAGTGCACTGAGGCAGGGACGAGGATGCTTCACTGTCTGTTCCTGGAGGAGTGTGGTTTTTCTCCTGGCATTCCTGGTGACATTTGAGAAGGATAGTTCTGGGTTTAGTGGAGTTCCCTGCGCCAGTCCCTGAGCCCATCTGGAGTCAGGGGAGTTGAAGATGTCTCTTCAGGAGTACATTTGCTGCATACTAAAGCCCAGATTTGCCCGTGATTTATGCTGGTTTTGGCCAGCCAGATCCACCCACCAAAGTTTACTGTCACAGGAGCTGTGACTTGGACATCAGCCTTAATTATGCACCAGCCATAAAGAATCAGTGAGCAAGGGGAAAACATGCGAAATTCAACTGTTTAAGGCATGTCTTAGGCTTCTCTATCGTCTTTTCCCCTATTTCTTACATGCCACTACCTGTGCTTTGGCAATCCTCCAAGGTGTCTTCACTTGCTGTCACAAATTCCTCTTTATTCCCACAGTTTTTAACTGGCATTTTAAGAGCAATGTCCTTGTGGAGTCCACAGCAATTCTGCCTTTCCTACAGCACCTCTCTTGCATGGTCCAACTGCAGATGCTACTGCTGTCATCTCCCTTGGGTTCAGGTTCCAAATTATGGAAGCCCTGGATCATCCTGTTCCTTAACTATCATTAGTTACCTGTGCATCTGCAGTGCTTCTGGACAGCACTGCCAGCAGTGAAAGAAATGGAACTGGCTTAATTGAGAGCCACATAGTTAATTATTAGTGCCTTTTTAACAGAGGGGACGGGAAATTTGCAGTGTCAGTTTTTAATTTCATTGTGGTTTGCTGGGTAATGTCACTTTAAACTCATCTGCATATAGGTAGCCCTAAAAGCCCTCTTTTGCTGTAAAATTGTCAAGAGATTTAAGAAGGAAAAGGGCATCTGTGTGTTACTGATCCCTTCAGCCAGAATGAACAACAAATAAAACACCACTTGCTGTCAGTGCTGTCAGTAGCTGTGACGTGATTTGGAGGGAGCTGCTGCTTTTTGCCCCTCTTTTTGTGTCACCGAGTTTGGAACATGGTGCTCAGATATTGCGTGGAAGTTCTGGCAGGCTGGGCAGTGAAGATTTTGGAAGTGGGCAGATGAGCTCATGGATAGGCAGGTTGTCAAAGACAGCTGGAAAGAAACCAGTTTGTATCTGCATTGAAAGAAGCCAGCTTGTATCTGTGCTGCAGCAGACTTCCCTTTTTTAGGAAGCCTGGACATGCTCCCCTCTGAAAGCCCAGTGAAGATGAATGGTGGAGCCTTGTCTCTGTGTTCATGGCTAAATACTGAGAAAACAGAACTTTGTCCTGGACTTTCTTCATAAACTTGTTCTACTTATCAAGGACTGTGATGGAATAAGCTTGCTTCAACATTTATAAATTGAATATTGAATTACCTATTTCTGTGTGAAAGAGATGAGATAAAGGCTACTTGGACAAAGTAACTTGTATATGGATTAAAATCCAGAGAAGTTTTTGCCTGAGTGTTTTTGGGAAAGCCTTTATCACTAAGTTTTACGATGACCTTATGTGTACTCAATCAACATGATTAATCTTTGGTAGAAATGCATTCGTTGTGCAAAGAAGGTGAACTTAATCCTAGAAATCTTTTTTTAAAACAATTTCTGCCTCTAGAAAGATTAAATGTATTTTTTCAAATGTTTTTTCTGACTTGGAAAAAAAGCAACAACCAAGAACTAGAATGGGAAGAGATAAAAGAATATAGATTAAAATTTTTTTGAAGTTTCTGACACTGATTGAATGCCCATCATCCCTCAGTATCAAACAGGATAGACTAGTAGTGAGTATAGCTTCATTGTATAGGAATAACTCTTGTGCACTTCCAGGTGATCTGAAATTAATTTGATTTTATTAGTGGAATCGAAGTAATTGATGGACAGTAAGGTTCCCTGCTAAATAATTTTTTTAAGAGGGGCACTGCACTGTAAAGACTCTGAAGCCCTTTCCCTTGAAGAAAGGAGAACTTCATGTCACCTTCTACTCTAAATTAGAGAGAGCCTACTTCCCATGGAATAGTCATCAAAGCCAATTTCCTTTCCATGTGTTCTTATAAAAAAGTATGTCTGTGGTATCTACCATCCTAATGTTATGGCTTTGGGTTGGTACAGGAAAGGTGATGCTGAAAGGTGGAAGTGATTGGCACAAGCTGGGCAGAATGTAAAACATAAATGTATTATAGAGAGCTGGTAAGCTGTTTTAAAACAAAAGCAACCTGAGGAGCAAGAAGACAGACAAATGTTTATTTCATTAAAAAAAAAAAATCAACATCTTTACAAGTAGAATTCTGATGGGACAGCAATACTTTTGGGTGTAATGAAGCTGGTGAGAGGGATGGAGCATTTCTCCTGTGTGGAAAGGCTGAGAGAGCTGGAATTGTTCAGCCTGGACAGGAGAAGGCTTTGGTGTGATCTAATTGTGGCCTTCCAGTACCTGAAAGGAATCTACAAGAAAGATACAGAAAGACAATTTGCAATAGCTGGAGTGACAGGACAAGGGGAAATGACTTCAAATTGAAACAGAGTAGGTTTAGATTAGATATCAGAAAGAAATTCTCCCCTGTGAGGGTGGAGAGGCCCTGGGCACAGCTTACCCAAAGAAGCAGTGGCTGTTGCATCCCTGGGAGTGTTCCAGACCAGGTTGCACAGGGGCTTGGAGCGCCCTGGGATAGTAGAAGGTGTCCCTGCTCATGACAGGAGAGTGGAACTGGATGATTTTTAAGGTCCCTTCCGACTCAAATCATTCCAGGTTTCTGTGATTCTGTGTATTGCAGCTACAGAGAAGCTGCGAGAGGCTGGGACTTTGCTCCTGATCTTTTTCACCCTAGGTGTGACGCTGGCATCACAGAAAGCATCAGACTTGTCCACTGGCAGCAGCAAGTTGCAATTAAAGGGCTGGTTTTGTAAGGAATTGCTGCTGCAAATTCCAAAACCAGTTTTGGTTGCTTATCTGAAAACCAAAATACTTTAATGCCATGGAAGAGTTGAGGTTTCTGGTTCCCTGCACCCCCTAATTGGGTCAGGCTTGCAGAGAGCAGGCATTTACCCCTGCTGAAAGTCTGCCATCAATGTAAAGTCAGGCAATTGAAGATCCCAGGCTGCAGGATGGTTTTTTGAAAAGGTAGGCCTGGGGCTCCGTATCGATCAATCATTATTCTAATTGTTCATTTCTATTATGGTGGGAATCATTCAGAATCCTAGAGTTCCTGGGAGTAAATCATTTGGAAATGCTGCCCATTATAAAATTTAATTTTAAATCTATATTAAATAGATTTATAAAGGAAAGTTTTGCAATCTAGTAACAGAATATTATGCTGCCTCACAGAGGCTCAGCTTTTGGGTCCTGAGGGGCCAGGGCTGGGAATGAGACTTGGGAATGTGGTGGGAGCCTGGATGCTGGACCAATCTTTCTTTTTCTTTCAGATAACAGAGAAGAGGGGAAAGGAAGGCAAAACTGTATTTGGAGGCCCTGTCATCAGCTCATTATATCAAGAAGAAGAAATAATCAGGTGATTACCTGTGCTGGAATTCAGATAAAAACAATGTTTTTCTAATGTCATTTTGTAAAGCTTTTTTTTTTTTTTTAATACTGCACAAGTGTGGTGGCAGCTACAACAGGATAATAAATGACAGGAAAGAACTTTTCAGGTCCATAATCATTTAAATCAATATCTGCCTGTATCATTGCCAGGTAGTAACCTTTCCCCAGCACAAGATGTGGGGGAAGGGGAAAGCTACCCATTTTTCAGTTATATGGCTTAAAAAAAAAGGGTAATATTGGATATTTTTAATAGAAAGCTATTCAGGCACTACCTTTTCCAAATAGTTATTTCTTTACCAATACATTCATTAGGAACTGTTCAGTGAAGGTTTTAGTGTTGGACAATGTTTGCCTTCAGGGACGGCTTGTGCCTTATATCAAATTAATTTTTTTCTAGGCTCTGCAGCTAGAAAAGCCAGCTCTGCATTTACTGAACTAGAGTGGCTGCTACTTAAAACTGTCAAGGTGCAAGTAGTAAGTGACATTAGCTACTAAATAAGGACACCTGGATGGTTTTTGTTTGGTTTATTTTTTTTTTGCTGTTCCAGGCTACTAATCATGGATATGCTATTAAACTGCAATACCTAAATGATTTTGTGGATGAAATTATAGAATACTGTATCATATTTATAGTTTAAATGAAAAGTCAGAGAAGACTAAATTTTTGACACCGTTCGCTGACTTGTAGTCACCCATTTACGTGTGTGTGATCCCATTTTTTAATTAATGTCTTGCATATTTTTACATCCAGGAAGTGTAAAGACTGATTTCTTGACATGCAGCCTCCAGCTGAAAACTTAGCTAAAGAGTTAAAACTCTGGCACACCATTTCTTTGACTTGTTGTCCCAAGCCAAGGAACAGAAATCTTGATCAGGTGGCTCCAAACCCTTTGCAAAGAGCTCAGGCAGGAATGGAGGCAGCTGTTGTAAGCAGGCAGGGTGGCAGTTTTGTGCTTGGCAGTAATGCAGGCATTTCCCTTGGGATTGCAATCCACTTTAGAGTGGAGTGGGATACTTGGCCAGGAATGGTTTCCTTCCCTTGCATGGAGAGCCAGCACATCTTTGACTTGGCCTGGCCTTTGAGCAGAGGTGGTCAGGTGTGACCTTGGTTTAACACACTTTTTGAGGAATGGCACTTCTGCTGGCCACCAGCCCCTTTTTTGTCCCTGCTCTAACAGTGCAGGTCTCGGCCAACATCCTTGATCTCACAGTTTGACTTTGTGGTTTAAATCCTGTTCAAGCTCTCATTTTAGGGGTAGAGCATATCTCTACAGTGCTGTCAGAGTCTTGGTTATCCCAAGTGCTGCCTATGCCCTTTCTTGGGTTTGAAACACAGCATAATGTACAGAAAAAGAGTTTTCTCTGATTGAGCTGACCAGCCTAAAACTTTTCATGTGTTTGTTTTCATTTCCAAGAGTACAGCTGCAAATACTTTTTTTCCAAACATACCATGAGGAGCATAGGTGCTGTTTGTCTAGCACAGCACAGCTGTCCTTAAAAACGAGGCTGTAGGCAGGTGTAGTCTCCTACACAGCTGGAGTAGGGTGTGATTCTGCTGAAATTTGTTGAATGAGGTGTCCTGACTCTGCTGGCACAGAGGAAACTCATGTAGTCTGTCAGCACAGTTTGACTCCCAGGCATCAGTGTCTTCCTTGCAAGATAGGAATAAGCAAGTGTCACCATCATGTACCCACAGAGTTGTACAGCTTCACATTTCCTAGTTCTTTTGTCTATTGTTCATTCTCTTCCTGGAACAGGGAATAAACATGCAAGTATAGGCACATCTCTAGTATGATAATTTCACTAATAAAAGCATAGCCTTAAACATCAAAATTGCTTTACCAAACCTGCAAGCAGATAAACCAAATGGGGAGAGGCTCAAAACATTAGCTTTGGTGTCCAAGTTTGTTTAGAGCAAGTATTTGTTCCATAGCTGTACCAGAGAAGGGTGACTTTTGTGAAGCTGTGAGTGGTTACTTGCAAAAAGATGAGCTTAGCATTGAATAATACTTCATAAAACAGAATGTTATCATTTAAAAACTTAAGGCATTTTCTCTAGAGGAAGAACATGAAAAATTTTAAGGGTAAAGAAAACTGATTAGCTTGAGCCAAGATAAGCTTTAACACATTGATGGTTCCAGGTAAGTCCTCTGATGTCAGTTCAGAGTGTATGTGTGTGCTCCCTCAAAACCTGCTATCTGAGAAAAGGAACTTTGATGCAGATTCTTTTACTGACTCAATCCTCCATGGTGGGTTGTCTGAAGCTTTGCAACAAGCTTGCAAAATTTAAGTAGAATGGAAACCACTTTAGTTTGTTTCCCAGCTCTGTTGATTGGGTAAGTATTTTCTTGTTATAGGATCACAAAGAAGCCCGGAAAAAGTAAGAAAACCCCCTTTTTTTTGTACTAAAAGCTAAAACTTGAGTCCTCATCATCCCTGAGTCCTGACAGATTGCTGGAAGCAATTTCTCAGCAGGTATTACTCTGCCAAACACAGCCTAGCCCTTTAGGATTCTGCTGATCCAGAGGCAGGAAAAGGCTGCTGATTTATCTGGAGCCACAACCTCAGCTTGCACCAGGACATAGACAAGAGTCCAGGTGTGGAGTTTTAAAGGGTCACCTAAGCAGGTTCACTTGTTTTATTCTTTACCAGAACCTTCTGAGCCGTTTATCAAATGATTAAAGCCCTCCAAGCTGTTGCTGCATTGTTTGAAGAGGTTTTGTTTTAAATAGAATAAACCCCTAGTTTGCCATCAGCTGTAGCTAGCAACAAAGAAGCAGTGCCATTGATTTCAGAGTGTCTAAAATTATGCCTCGATAATGCTTACATTCCTTTT
The DNA here is from genome assembly GCA_013399455.1 of Anthoscopus minutus. Lineage (NCBI taxonomy): Eukaryota > Metazoa > Chordata > Aves > Passeriformes > Paridae > Anthoscopus > Anthoscopus minutus. The sequence continues at coordinate 435,745 of VWYI01037563.1, read as the reverse complement.
GTGGAATGAAATGCTTGGGGTTTTGGATGCAGATCTGTAAAGGATGGACAAAGTGATCATACCCTGTCCTAATGTGGATCAGCAGCAGGAGGAACTCGGGTGGTGCCAGGGCCACTTTTTTTCCTTATCACTAATTATCTCAAATGTTTCTAATTGAGAACAAGATAGAAAAATGGTCAGTCTGGCTCACAGTACATTGCACTGATTCCAAATAAATTCAAGAGCATCCACAGAAACAGGTTATACCGATCTAATTAAATCAATTTAGAAAGAGATTCAGTTAAATCAGTGCAATTTGTGTGTTCATAGATCAGCCCTCAAATCAGGAGAAGGTCTCTTGAGCTAATGAGGCATAGCAGTTATTTACTTTGGGGTACTGGGCACCGGTCATCAATTAGGAGTCATTAATAAACCCTTGCAATAAAGAGCTCGAGTACCCCCAGTGAGTAATGGGGAGCCAGTTGCAGGAGGTATTAGCATAGTGCTCTGCCTCTGGGTTTTTCTGCAAATCACTTATCTCCTCTCAGGCATTGCATAAAACTCCTGTGTGCTGGTGACTGATGATGGGACTTGGAGGTTCCCTTGGAAGGAAAAATTTAGAAGTTATCGGTGATTTCAGGCTGGGTATAGTGGTGGTTTGTTGGGGTTCTTTTTACTGCTACATAAAGCTTTATGTCCCTTTTCTGGTCTTATTATCAGAACAAAGCAGTAGTAGTGGAGCTCTTTCATGATGAAAGCACTATAACTGGAGTTTCACAAACCTGGGAAATGACCAGTGATCTGAATGATGTGTTAGCACTATAAATCTCATCCAAGACACAAGCTGAGAGATATGCCAAAAATACCATAGCCTTGGAAATCCAGCTTTATTTTTCAGTTTCTTTTTAAAAGCCAGGACAAGCAGTGGGCAGTTTATAAGTGTTTTCAGGAAACAAATACATTGATTTGGCAGGTGGAGAATGAGAAATAACATTGTCAAATGTCCATGTCCCTTTCCACTTCCACTGGAGGAGCCCTCCTGCACTCTGCCACGATCTCCTTCCTCAGGACCTTGGCATGCCTGGAAGGGAATGACATCTGCCACTCAGCACAGAGGCCTCCCTGAGCTGTATTTTACACTTCTCCCATCCAGAGGGATGCTGAAGAAGCCCTTTTTTGATCAAAACTACCACCACCTTTCCCCAGACATTTGGGAGTAGCCCCAATCATGAGTGAGACAACATTTAGGATGTGGGTGCAGAGCGGGCACCCCTGGTGTGCAGGACCTGCCTGATGCCATGCAATCCATCAGAATTGTATTAATCCCACTAACAGGAGCCACCATCTGGTCCCGCTGCCGGGCCGGCTCGTGAGAGCCCCCGTGATGGATGGCCCTGGGAATTGATTAGTTGTTGTGCGAGACAAATGAACTGTTTTGGCAGAAAATACCAGAGGTCGCTGCATGTGGTCAGGCACAAAGGCTGCTGAATTTTAAAGAGCTGCTTTCCAGCATCCATTGCAAGGATGCTGCTTCAGAGCAGCGACGGCTTTTGGGATAAGCCTGGTGTTCCAGAGCACGGTTGGGGTTTGATTGTCTCTCTCCAGCCCTGCTTTTGGGAACACCAGTGCTCATCATTGTGAAATGAGTGTAAAGCTGCAGAGGCATGCAGCATACTTGTTGGGAATTATGGGCTGGTGTTGTGTGTGTGGGTGGCTGCGCCTCACATGTGTCACTCGCGAGTGCTGGGCTCTGCAGTCTCTGTGGAAGAGCTTTCCTGGTTCTCTGGAGCCCGGGCAGCCCATTGTGTTCTCAAGCAAATCACCTGCAGGTCCCAGCAGCTGCAACTTGGGGTTTTTCAGGTCCGCGTTGCTTAGAAAGGGGTGCTCTCACAGTGATGTTCAGCAGACCAATCTTTTGACTTCAAGATGATTGCTAAGTTTATTGCTTCCCCTTTTTTACTGTCCCCGGAGCGGTGACCTTTGGGGCTTTGCTTTGTTGTGCAAAGAGCTCAGGCCTGCCTTCTGCCTTCCCTTTGGAGAGCCCATGCTTCTGTGGTGGATCCCACTCGGCGTTTTCCCGGCCGCCTCCTCTGCGGTGCCGCACCGAAGCGCCTGCGGTGGGTGGGGAATTGGATGACACATGTCCTGCCGTGTCCCGGCGGCTCTCGGAGGGATGGCACACGAGTGTGCTGGCAAGTGGGCAACACTTCCCTCGGGACGGCCTGCCGGCTCAAAATAAACTTGAGTTATGGATTTATTCAGCTTGTAAAACCTCAGCTGGCATAAATAATTGAGAAAGCAAAGGTTTGTCTGTGGAGCGTACCTCAGGGACCTGCTCCTGCCTCCCTCCCTCCCACCACCCTTTCTTATGAAAATGATCCCAGTTGCACTGATAGATAATAACAACACCAAGCAATTAAAAGCTATGGGTGGCTGGAGAGAGGAGAAAAGGTTCAGTTAATGAGCTTTTCCTCTTCGTGTGCCCAGGAGAGCCTCCGAAGTGACGAGGCGATTAAAGCGAAGAGATAATTATAGATTATGTGAAAATGGGTCCCCTGGGGGGCCGAGGGCCTTGACATAAACAGTGAGTGCTGGAGTGCTTCTCTGGCTCCCCGCACACGTCCCGTTCCGCTCCGCCGCCGTGCCGCTCGCTCGGCAGCGCCGTGCCAAGCACACGGGCGAAGCCACCTGTTAGCAGCACCCGGGGCCACTCCACAGCAAATCCACCGGGATGTGCCTTGGAGCAGCCCCAGGAAAATGGGAGAGGATGCCCAAAGTAGAACCTGGTCTCAGCCCTGTGCCCTGAGCTTGGCACTGGAGGTAACTTGTGGAGGGGGAGGAAGGGGACAGGGCAAATCTTGAGGGTATTCTCTGCACAAGGGTAAAATAATGTGAATTTCAGATCTCTTCTTTGCCCTTGGTGCTGTGTAGAAGGCAAGGAGTTTTACGGCGCTCCAGATAAGAAGGAAATTATCAACTGGCAGCAGATCTTTTCCATGAGGTGTTTTGAACCTGTTGGCTCAACACGTGTGTTTTGAACAGCCTATGGAGAAGGCTTGCAAAGCCTTCTAAGCCTGGGGAGAGATGGCTTGGTTTAAGTTTTTCCAAATCCTTTTATTCAAGGATGGAAAAAGCTGTCTGTGTGTTACTTGTAGGCAACAGGTATACTTCAACTCATCTTTAAATCAGAATTACCGTCTCTTACTGGGGATGGGGAAGAGCCCAAGGAAATAGCTTTGGGGACCATCAGCAAGGGAGAAGAGAAACCCTCTGGCTGCCCTCAGGTAATAGGTATAAAAACTCTACCTGCCTTTACTGACACTCAGGTGCTTGCTGACTTGAAGACTCCTTTTTATCTCAACAATCTGACATGGGAAGAAAATTGCATCCATGTCTTCCGTTTAGCTACAGGTTTTGCATTATTGTGCCCATCTCCATTAGGTTGAGTTTCATATTGTTTCCCATCTGAAGATGTCCTGAATACTGTATTTATTATGTAAATTGAGGTTTTTCTGAAAATACTGATAGAACTGCTATGGGTTCTCTCCCCCATAACATTATCTAAGTATGTCTTTGCACTGTCACTTTTGTATTTCTCCCATGTTTCTGTCTGGTTTTTGCCTGTTTCTGCCACTTTCTGGGCCTTGCTTACTGGAGTGCAAATTCCTGCTAGGATCAGGTTGGATAAAATCATTACATCCTTTTTTTTTCTTGTACATATTACAGTGGAGGTACTATTATATACACATACACACATGTACAATAAAGGAGGGGGATAAAAACGAGTTGCCAGGTTTTCAAGCTCTGTTTCTTATTTGTACTATGTGGTTTTCAATGCAGAGTCAGCAAATAACAGTAATTTGTCATTATTCCATTCACACCATTCAAGAATGTCTTCCCTAGTATTGGTCCCTCCAAAATTCTGGGTTTAACTCCTCTGAGCTCTTTCCTCAGTTACCCTTCCTGGTTTTAGCTGGATTAGATTGTTTTAAATGTCTGAAGTGCAGCTTCAGACAGCTGCTTTATTTGCAGGTAAAATGTTCTCATTGTGACCAGAAAGGGCTTATTTCTCTTTCTTAATATTTATAGAAAAGTTGGATATAATATATGCATAATTTTTTTAAGGAGGGCATCGGGAGCAAAGGAATGGTTTAAAGATTGATAAATAAATGCAGAGTAGAAGAACGAAATTTCCCGAAACCTTACCTTCAGGTGGGGAAATTGGTATTCTGGATTAATTCCATTGTGGAGACTTCTGAAAGAAAAGTGGTTTTTTGGAATGGGGATATATAGAGCAATTGCAGAGTTGGTTATTCCAGAAAAGTAAATCATATCCAAATAGCTGTGTCAGGTCATTTTCCCCTTACAGACAATAATATCCTCAGGAAAAGACTTTAAAAGTCCTGCCTGGAGGCTGTGGTGGGAAAACGGACTGGTTGTGGTAGGTCAGGATTGCCGTGCCCTCTCTGCTGGCACAGACCCTACAGGTGCTCCCTGTGGAGCACAGTCAGGTGCTTTATGGCTGCCACATCCATGCTGGTACCCCTGGTGCTGCCCTGTGAGGTCTGTCAGGGCTCTGAAGCATGTGGAATCCCCAGGTGGCATCACTGCCAGGGAGGGAAGGGCACAGCCCAAGCTCGTGGTTCTGACATGGAAAATCGCCCAGGAGTAACTGGGGGTGGTTGTGGGCCTCTCTGGTGAGAAGGGGCTGCGGTTTGCTTTGGTGTTATGGAAGAAAGAGAGATGTGTAATAAATGAGGGAGGTGTGGCTGTGCAGTGGAGAACCAAATTCCTGTACAGCATTGTACTGAAAGGAAGCTTCTCCCAAAAGGCTGCTCTCAGCAGCCAGGGCTGTGCTGGAGAGGTTGGACTAACAAGGTAGGACTGGAGGGACTTCCCAGCATATCACATCAGCCTTTGTTAGCAGGGGCAGGCATGTCTTGTGACCTCCATCATGAGTCTGTCAAGCTCCATCTCAAGCAGTATAAGCTTTTGCCTTTTCTAATCCCACTGTGAAATTCTCTTTTTTTTCCCTGGAATTCAAGGTAATTGCATTTAAAGCATGCAGTGATCTGTTTCCCAGGAGCTTGTACGTAACAAGCGGGCAAGACCTCCAATGAATGAGTTCATGACAAACTGGTCAAGAAACTGGGAGCCTCCTGTAATGTCTTTAGGCCTAAACAAAGAGTGTGAAATCCTGTGTGGCTCCCAGCTCTTCACTAGAAGGATGCAGTTCAGGTGTCTCTGCAGGGACTGCCTGTGTACAAAGAGTAGAAGTGATGTGCTGGAGAGCAGTGCAGCTGAGGGAGCAAGGTGAGAGGGGGGGCAGAGGAAGTGACTTCTTTGAAGAAGGCAGTGATCTGTCACTGGAGCCAGTATCTGTGCTTTTTCCCACCTTTTTCTGGCACTGTGGCAGGACACAGATGCTTGAGGTCTGAAAAACCAGAGTGTAACTTAGTAAGCCAGATGCATAACAATAAGAGACAAAGTTGGGTCATGGTGCTCTGCCTGCCCTGATGGCAGCAGAGGACATGGCCTTGCTGGCATTTCATTTCTGGGGGACTACAGGTCGAAGAATGTCGCTTTTTGTTTGTAACCCATTGCTCAGAAATGCAGATATTATCTAGATTTTACTTTTCCTTCCTGGAGTTCTTCAGCCTGTGAGTTCAAGAGCAATGCAGATGAATAGAAGTGTTTGTTATTTTCAGCAGTACCAGCAGCCACTTGCAGAGTAAGATCTTCTGAATAAGTCCCTTGCCTCACTTTGTACATTAAATGTGCCCAAACAGAAGTAGGAAGTGAGGAAAACAGCTTTTTTGACCCATGAAGTCTGTTCAGGTTGAAGAAGGATTGCTGACATGCCACAAGCTTTTCATCATTCTCAGATGGAGAGGAGATGAGCAACACTGCCTTTCCAACTTCACTGTCCAGTCTTTCTCTGCTCATCAAACTCCAAACACCATTTCCCCACAGGGAGATAATGCAGACATTGCCAGAAGCCCCAAGAAAAAACAGTCTAAAACTGTGAATTGGCTTCATCCTTTTTTTGGTAAGAGTATGTTGCCTTTCAGCACCAGGGGTGATAATCAGTTCTCAAATTTCCCTGTTGCATTTCTCCTGCCCACAGCAGACTGACCTCCTTGCTTGGTCTGACCCATTCCACCAAGCTCCCTTTTTTCTGAGTAACTAAGGCTGTCAGTCTGAGTTCTGCTGAACATCCAGAAGGTCTTTAGTTAAGGTGATTGAAAACTAGGGATGTCATGTGAGGCAACGACTCTGTATTTAACTCTTGTGAAGCTGCCAATGCTGATGGGCTCATTTGAACCATGGTTTTCATCTGGAAGCTAGAAAGAGAGGATTATGTGGGCTTTTGGCTTACTTCTGGAAAACCAATGGCCTCTTTTCTTTATTCCCTGCTAGCAGCACAGTGATATCACTGTATTTATGCCTAATGGTATTATTCTTACAAGAATCTGTGAAGAGTCTTAACTTAGAGGTTCTGTTTGTTTGGCAACTAAGGATGGAAGTTTTGCTGTGTTTGAGTCCAGAGTATTGCTTTTAACTGTAACAGGAGCTGTAGGTGTGACTCAAGCACCTGTAGCACCATCATTTGATCTTTCTGCCTGCATGTAGTTCTGAGTGAGCACTTGCTGGTGTTGGATCCAGGATCCAACATGTGTTTACCCAGGGACAGATTGTTTTGCAGGTGTCCTGTCTGTCCTGCTGTTTTCTCCAAGCCACATTAGTGGCCTCTGTCAAGGGTGGATGGCATTGGATGGGGCTTTGGTGTGAGCCAGAGTGGCTCTTACAGGAAGAGTAGCTTTAGCCTTTTCTCTTTTGTGGGCTTCCAATGATTTATACCAGAACTTGAACGTGGATTTTTCTGGCTAACTTTATACATTTCTTGTGCCATTTCACAGGAATAAACTGACATTTGTTTGGACATAATACTATTAAAAACAACCTTTGTTTTTCTAGGAAGCAGGATCTTCTATTTCTTACCTTGGTGGGGGTGGGGAAAAGCATATTATTCTGCATGTGGAATTCTAGATGCCTGTTTCAATCCAATGACAGCACTGAAATGTCTTTAACAAAGTTAGAGCATATAATGTGCATGTGGCCTTTGTGTTGTGCAGTAACATGGTGCTTCTTTTCTTTTGTTTCCTGAATAGGGAAGAGGACAAGAACATTTTTGATTACTGCAGAGAAAACAACATTGACTATGTAACCAAAGCCATTCAATCAAAAAAAGTGGATGTGAATGTCACGGATGAGGAGGTATGGAGAAAAGATAAGGACCATCAATCTTTCATCTGTTTTGTGTATTAATTCACTGCTACTTCTTTTTAAAATTCTATGGTTAGGATTTTTGTGACAAGATGCTGCAGCAGCTGGACAAACACTTGGTCATTGAGACAGAGTAATCTGTTTGGAAACAGCTTTCCACTGGATTTCTGGTAGTGTGGATGTCTAACTGGGCTGTAGCATGTCAGATCAAAAACTTAGTTTCTATGTTATTTTCAGCAGTACCAGCAGCCACTTGCAGAGTAAGATCTTCTGAATAAGTCCCTTGCCTCACTTTGTACATTAAATGTGCCCAAACAGAAGTAGGAAGTGAGGAAAACAGCTTTTTTGACCCATGAAGTCTGTTCAGGTTGAAGAAGGATTGCTGACATGCCACAAGCTTTTCATCATTCTCAGATGGAGAGGAGATGAGCAACACTGCCTTTCCAACTTCACTGTCCAGTCTTTCTCTGCTCATCAAACTCCAAACACCATTTCTCCACAGGGAGATAATATAGGCATGAAAAAACAGTCTAAAACTGTGAATTGGCTTCATCTTTTTTATTTTTGTGAGAGTGAGCACCTGGTGGGGGCAGTTTCCTGTTGATCCCTCAGGAGTTGTGGCTGTCCCAGGTTTGTCACCTTGTTTTCCTGCTTGCACACTGCCACCTTGCCCTGCCCCTGGTCCAGCCTGAGCACAGCTCCTTCCAGCACCTTGTGTTTGGGTGAACAGATGAAGTGCTTAGACATTCATAGACTGAGACACTACAAATTCAGTTGGGTTCTCCTGTAGCTCTAAGCAGATTTCTGCCCTCTGAGCCATGACAGCCCCGGCTGGGGCTCTGAATGCTGATGGCAGGGCCTTTTATTATTAATCAGGAATTCATGTGAATTAATTTTCAGTGGAGAGGAGGGAGGGTGTTCACAATCAGGGCTGGAATTTCACATCATAAATTCAATGAAGTGAAACAGTCATGTGCCACGCAGTCACTGCACCAGTGCTGTTTCTGGGCTCCATCCTCCTTCTGCAGATCACAGGTTACAGAAGGAGATGTCCAGGGGACCCCCACAGAAAATACAGCTGGAGTCTGTTAATTAATAAAAGTTCATTTTTAGGATCACATGTTTGCAATAAGTGCATATTAGCATTGCTTTGTTTCCACTGGCAAGGTGCTCTTTTGTAGTTTGCAGCATTCAGAAGCTTGTATTTTCCTTTCTGTTCAAGTAACAAATGTGCTTGTTTTCAGGCAAGGAAATACTGCTTAAAAAAAAAAGTCAAAATTTTTTTGTGGAAAATATCTAAACTCTGTAAAAAACTGTCAGATTACATCCTCTTTGGGAATTATCCATGAGTCCCTGATGTAAAAGAAGTCCTGTTTCTAACTGATGTGTATTAGCAGATGGCTGGTGCAGAGTATGGGATTGCTTCAGCACAGGCAGGAACCAAAAACATCTGCCTACCTGTGAAGGACTTGTGAGAGGATTCCCAGTGGGACAAAATTCTCCCATAGATTAAATTCTCACAGCTTCAACAATTTTGGCTTACCGCAACAAATACTCAAGACAACAAAAAAATAGCCTACCAAATGGAAAAATATGAAAGAAATAATTGTTTCATTATGCTATGGAACTGAAAGCATTGCCAGTGTTGTTTGGTACACAAAAGTGTTCTTCCCAGTCTGGGAGGTGACTTATTTTCCAATATTATGCAGATGGATCGAAGTTTTAGAACCCATTTTAGACTGGAGATAACCCAGACAGAAGTGTACACAAGCATAATCTTGTCATTTTTATTAACATTATTATTTTAGTGTTACTGTGTAAATGCATCCTGCCAAATCCGAAAGCTGCCTCACTTGACTTCTGGACATAATTCACACTATCAATCCTTTGATTTAAATGCCTATAAATTTAAGATATCAGCAAGGTACATGCAAAGAGTTAACTTATGAAACAAAGTGTACTGAAGCACCAAATAGGCTCGTGCTAAGCTGCAAGGACGCTCGGCTCACCCCTTCCTTGGACAATAAAGATTTGGCTGGGGTTTTAGGGTGTTTAGATTTTATTTTTATGTGGTATGGTAGTACTCCATCTAATTGTGTCACCCCATTTTGTGAAAACCTGGAAGAAGTCAGTGAAAGGAGAAAGGAGATCAAGACTAAAAATGTCAAGTGAGGATGAGCCAACTTAGTCAAAGCAAAAAAGATTTCAGAAAGGGCAGCAGGAGATTCTGGGGTTTAGGTAGATGCACTGGGAAACTTACAGAGCATAAGTGGCCTTCTCCCCACAAGAAGTAAAGCTCTTCATGTGCAGCATTCAAGCCAGTATACCTGCTAACAGTTTGGATATGATAAACTTCAATTTAGAATTAAACAAAGAACCTAATGACAGTAATCATGTACAAGCTTCCATTTACTCTATCTAAATTGCCCAGAGTTCAACAGAATCACATTCACTTATAAGAAGTAGCACAGACTAAAGCAACCTGTTTTCCTTGTGTATGTCAGCAGGACTAATGGAATAAGAAATGGTCTTTGGCTGTGAAGTCATCCCAGGCACATCCTGGGAATGTGGCTCACTTGCTGCCTGTTTGAAAATAGCATTTCTTCAACTTCTAAGAAACTAGGAACTGCTCAAAGGCAGAGATGAGTTGCTTTTGTAATTTGTGCCAAGGGCTGTGGAGGTTGTAGCTAGATAATTTTTTTTTAATTGTTGGATAAATCCCAGTAAACAAACATGCTACCTATGTAAAGTGTTTTAAGCCCTTGCCAAAACTTTAATGAAAGGCATCTGACAGGATGCTCACTTAGACCCTGATCCTTGTGCTTTTGGGACAGCAAGTGCCAAACTGGTGCCAGCTTGCCAAAGAAAAGACAGGGGGAAAGATGGACTTGAAGGAGGGTCACATACTTCTGGATTTATAGGCTTTCTCCCATTAGGAAAGCTTTACCAAACATTTCAGAGCTCTGAAAGTGATTGACTTCCGAGTCAAGTTTACCTGTGTAATTGCAACAACAACCCTCCCATTCACTGTTTCTGCTGTCACATGGGGATGCAGCCATTCTGTAGATATCTGTCTTTTCTTAGTTACTGCTCATAGAACACTTGCCACAAGTTAGAGTGGCTCATTGCTATCCAGCCATTACAGCTGCAAGCATCATGCCTGGAAGTGTAGCTTTATACTGTAGCACATCCATTCGATTTGGCTTTGTTCTCCCCTTTCTCTGCTCGGGCTAATTGATGTGAAAATCATTCCCATCCATTTGTCTGCCAACTCAGTGTATGGGAGACAAATCCCTGTCCTGTGCTTTGTTTGTGAACACCCTGTGACTTGGAGCTGAGCAAAATTGATGTGCTGTTGGCTTGAGAAACTGCTGCAGGAGCTGGCCAAGCTGGCAGCGGTTAGCCAAGCAAAGCACAGAAGATTTAAGAGGCAGGGTTAGTGCACTGGGGCTATTTTTATGCTTTTTTTTTATTTATTAAATACTTCAAAGGTGGGGAGGAAATGCATCCTCTCAAGTAACTTCTGCAACAACAGTTGTGTTTGAACTGCAGGGAGGGAGTACCTTGATGTTTGACTGCATCTAGCCAAACCTCACTGCTGCAGCACTTTCCTATGTGAAATTATTCATGTTGCTTTGAGTCTCTCACTGCTTAATGAAATAGTCATGTGGGAATTGTTTTGGGAAAGCTCAATCTGTGGCTCTTAAGATTTCTGCCACGTTATTTAAACACACAAACACATGCTATATGCTGATATAAAGCAGCAGCTGTGCAGACTAGAGTTTTTCAGTGTGCAGAGGTGATATCCCCTCTATAAAAAGACTGGGACTGTACATTCAGTTTAAACTTGTCTAATCACTAAGGTTTATTTTAAGAAAAACATAAGAAACAAGTAGATTTTGTAGCTGTATAGCTGCCTAAGTATGTTAGCTAGAGCTGTTGACCATTGTTAACTTGCCTGATGCTCTACAAATAGTTGTAAATACTATCTAGTTTCCATAGAGCTGTTAAGGTTGAAAATTACCTCTAAGATCATGAAGTCTAAACATTTTAAATACCAAATTTGTAGTAATGCTTTTTGTTATGCAATAAGTAGGTTGAGATTCTTCTGGAGGTATTTTTCCTTTCACATCTCCTGGTGTGCTCTTGCACAGGAGGTCTCTAAAGCCTCTTACACCCCATGTCAAGGGTGTAGCATGCTGCAGACATTTCTTGGGTGGAACATGTCAGCTGTTTAATAGTGCACAATTACAATGCAGAGCCATTTAAGGCACTAATTAGAAAATATTGTATCCATTTAGAGTTGCAGAGAGAATATATAGGTAAGCAGAGTGTAATTACCCAAAGTGGAATTGGCCCAAGACTTGAAATCCATACTCCTGCAAATAGCACAAGGAGATTTTTAATGACTGTAGATGGTCAGGCATCAGGGTTTTGTTCAAAAGGCCTTGTTCAAAAAGCACCATGTGTAGCAGAACCAGCCTGCCAGTATCATGGGCAGGACCAGTTCACAGTGCTCTGGTACTCCTGAGCTGTCACAATTAACCGTTGGTTTTCCTTTATTTCCTATATTTTCAGTCTCAGCTGAGTTCAGCACCAATGAAATAAGATTCTCCTTGTCCAGAGAAAAATGCAAACCAACATATTTTAGCCACTAATCTGTAGCATGAATTTTGATACAAAGGATTGAAGTGCCTTTATTTTATCATTCAATTGTGCAATAAATACATTTGAATAATTGCAATATTATTCCTCTACATATATATCAAAACACTGAAGTAATCTGTTGAAGTATATGTTGCTATTGTGCATATTGCAGATGTACCCCTTCCTTTTGAGATAAACATCTGTGGCTTGAAAAAAGTTGGTATTTGTCCAACTGAAATCCCAGGTCTTAAGTAATTACCAGGCCAGAGATAAGTTAAGGATAAATTAAAGATCTCTCCATATTTACCAGTTGTTTTAAGTTGTACTCTTTCCCCCTTTTAGACTTTGATAGGGATATTGAGTGCAAGAATATGAATCATTAAATGGCCTGTGGATGTCATCAGTGCTTCCATAGAAATTCACTGTCAGAAAATTCATTCTAATGCAAGGTTAATTAATATAACATTAAAATTGCACGTTAAAAAATTAATTAGCCGCTGGGTCAAAAAGTGTGAATTTCCTGACTTACAATCATATTCTACCTCTGCTGCCCTGCCTAGGAATATCCAGCAGAAGCAGTGTGAGCTTTGGTCACAGGTGTCTTCTGCCCCTCCTGCTTTCTGGCACTGTGGCCAGGAAATTTGGCTCACAGTTCCCATTAGCAGATAAATGAGTTACTCACCTTGTTCCCCACTGCTTTGTCAAGAGATTTATAACCAGGCATGGGCTAATTTAGATGATTTCTTCTGTGATGGTCTGTGACTGTTTTCAGTGGCATATTGAAAAACATAGGTTAGTCTGAGGGTGTCACAGCTTGAGGGGGGTGATTCCTGGTCATCTGCAGGGTGATTTCCAAGAAATCCCCTACAAGTGTGCTGTGTGCTGTCCTAAACCAGGAGAGACTGATAAAACATCAAGGCTAATTTGCTAAATGTACATAGAAGGTTTTCTTTTTGTTTGCTATCTGAAACTACTTTGAGTTACCTTTCTCAGGGATCCTAAGCTACTTCCCATGCCCTTGGGTATGCAGGAAGACCTGAACTTCCATCCCATCCCCATCCCCATCCCCATCCCCATCCCCATCCCATCCCATCCCATCCCATCCCATGGTGGCAGACACCTGTAGAAGGGGGATGGGAAGAAAATTCTGGAGGTTTGGGAGGGGCTGGAGGTATGGATGCAGCAGCCTGCCCAAGAGAGGACACCCAGTTTTAGTCTTCCTGCAGAGGCAAGACCCATGGGTTGAGTGTTTCAAACCTGCCAGAGGAATGAGTTTTTGGGGACTTGACATCCAGTGTAAGTCATTGCTCTCAAAAAAGTCAGAGGTGCCCAAATCCTAAGTCTATATAGGAAAACAAATACTGTGCTGGCTCCTGAGTTTCATACTTTGCTGCTTTTCCCCTCTAAATTTTTTGCTGGCTTGTGAGTATGGTGTTAAATTAATGAAAAATTGAACTGTGTGTTGCTTTTGACATTTCTAGCATTATAGTGTAAGTCCAAATCACCAGTAAGTGGCATACTAATATTATATTTGGGATTTTTTAAAGTCTGTCTTAATTTTGGTATGGGTGCTTATAATAGCAAGACTGATTTTCCATGGGGTATTTTTTGCTTGGCTTTTTAATTTTTCTCCTGGCTGTTTCAGGGCCGGGCTCTGCTCCACTGGGCATGTGACAGAGGGCACAAGGAGCTGGTTTCAGTTCTGTTACAGAACGCTGCCAACGTGAACATCCAGGTAAGAGGGAACACACAGGTAAATTGACGTGTCAACACAGCCTCCTGACCAAATGTTTCCATGAAACTGAATTCTTCCAAAACTCCACAGCAAGTTCTCTCAGGGTATTTATCACAGAAAAGCTGCTCCATTCTGGTGAGACCCCACCTGCAATGCTGTAGCCAGCTCTGGGGCCCTAGCACAGGAAGGACATGCACCTGTTGGAGCAAGTCCAGAGGAGGCCACAAAGTTGATTAGAGGGATGGAGCACCTCTCCTATGAGGCTGAGAGAACTGGGACTGTTCAGCTTGGAAAAGAGAAGGCTTCAGGCTGACCTAATTGCAGCCTTCCAGTACCTACCAGAAAGACAGAGAGACTGTTCACAGTATCATCTAGTGACAGGACAAGGGAGAATGACTTAAACTGAGACAGTAGGTTTAAATCAGATATTAGGGAAAAAAAATCCTTCCCTGTGATGGTGGTGAGGCCCTGGCACAGGTTGCCCAGAGAAGCTGTGGCTGCCCCATCTCTGGAAGTGTTCAAGGCCAGGCTGGATGGGGCTTGGAGGAGCCTGATCTAGTGGAAAGTGTTGCTGCCCATAGCAGGGGTTTGGAACTAGATGATCTGTAATGTCCTTTTCAACCCAAACCATTCTGGCATTCTCTTATAAGAACATCCAAAAAAGGTAACCTGGGAAAAATAACAGAATTTTGAGCCACTGAGTTTTGCAGCCCACATGTCTGAGCTAAGCTAGCACCAGTTTTAGGGTATCTGAATAGACCAGGTTTTGACCTAAACTGGTTCAGCAGCTATTTTGCAAATGGTTTCTTCCAGCCAACCAGCCTGGGTCTGCCAGTGCTCCTGAGTCAACACTCCCAGTTCTGTCATCTTGTTTTAATTAAGGGCTGGCCTGTGTAAGTGTGATCATATTCAGAAATAATTATCCAACATATTTCTGTCAGATTATGATTGACTGCTCTTTACCATCATGGCACATTTTGGCTCTGCTCTCCTTCCCAGTCTGGACATTGATACACCTCTGCTGATGAATCTTTGAGCTCTTACTGGTGAAATCTGAGAAGCCTTCAATAAATGCTTTGGGAATTTATTAAGAGCTGGTTGTGAAGCAGAGCTGCAGTCTGTTGTGAGCAGAGCTGTTGCGTTCACAGGCTGCAGATAGCTGTGTTGGTACTGACACACACATCAAATTGTTGTAAAAAAGTCTGTCTTGCCCTTTCCTGGGCAGAGTTTGGTGGGATGGGTATGAGGAAACACAGCCCTGTGGTGGCTGGTGAGATGTGTGTGTTTGTGCTTAGGTCTCCAGGGTTTCATTGTAATGGATTTAATAGGAGTTTTTCCTTACACAGAAGAGGGGTGGAGTGAAGCCAGTGCAAATGGGGGGCTTTGCACATCCTGTCCATCTCCTTTCAGTCAGAGCTGGTGAGTGTGTGTTGGATGCAGACAGGAACAGCTTTGCATTGAAATTGGGAAGGAATCAGGCACATGCTCCTTCCCTTCGCCCTGAGAGCCTGGAGGATGGTTCTGGGTTCTCTCTGAAACATCTCTTCTCTTTGACACTTGTCCCATTCCTTTGGAGGTAAAGTCTGACTCTTAGAAAAAAAGGCAGAAGAGAGAATCATTGTATTTTTTTTCCCCTGAGTATTAATTTTCTGTTAAATTCTTCTCTTTTCTTTATGATGCATTGCATTTTCTGACCAGATTATTTTTGGCCAGTAACAAAAGGTTAATAGTAGCCATAAAAAGAAAAATCAATCTTTGATATGTTTTTCCCCCACCAAAGTAATAAAGGAGATTTTTTTATAAAGGTCTCTGTTTGCACGTAGGTGTGTTCCCAGAGAAAGCAGACACATTTTTATTCTCAGCCATATATAAATTGCAGTAACATTTCAAGGCTTTGTGACTTAATGTTTATTTCTTTTTCTTTTTCTTTTTTTTTAATTTTGACCTTTAACCTGGAAGAATTCACATCCAAAGCAAAGGCAGGAGAAGTTTTAAGAGCAACCAGAAGAAAAAGGGAGAGGGAGAAACTCTGGCTTCCTAACAGGCCATAAACACTGC
The DNA here is from genome assembly GCA_013399455.1 of Anthoscopus minutus. NCBI lineage: Eukaryota > Metazoa > Chordata > Aves > Passeriformes > Paridae > Anthoscopus > Anthoscopus minutus. Next base: position 420,039 of record VWYI01037563.1, on the reverse strand, counting down.
AGCACCTGCTATAACACATTACCAAAGGCACTATCAGTTAATGTGTAGGCTGTAAAGAACAGTGTGTTTGGTGTGAGAGGATATCTGGTGAATGGGTGATGCTGTTTTTCCAGAGTGACATGCTCCCAGCAGAGGTTTCCTTCACACTTCTATCCAAGCAGCCTCCCACCTGCCTCTCCAGGTCTTCAGGAATTCTTCTGTCTTGTTCAATTTTGCAGAAGTACCTTCATGCAGGCAGTGTGGGAGATAAAGGATAAATTAGGGATTATGAGGGTTATGAGCAGGTAGTGAAGGAGAGGAATGTTACAGACCAATTTGTTTTTTAATTGCCTATCTTTTAGTATGCTTCTAAAAACTTAGTCAAACAGCATGACAGATTTATGCTCTTTTCCATTACCTTTTTAATAAATGTTCTTCCATCTTGGCTCTTTTGCAGTATGCTAGAGGATTTAGCTGCCCTAAGCAGGCAGGGATAGTGGTGCTCTTCTGGGTGACCTGGAGCAAGTCTTACCTGTTCACTGTGCCTGTAGATGTGCCTTAATACCTTTTTCCTGCCTTATTTTAGTTACCTTTATACTACCTATTGTCAAAGTACTGCAGTTTCTTGATCAAGAGGGTCTGCAAGAGTCAGGTTATTGCTCTTTATTGATAAACAGACAGCTTTAGGAGCAGGAAGAGAGAATTCCTGGCTCTGCTCATTCTTGTAGCATGCTCAAACTCACTTTGGTTCTGGGAATAATAACCCCACGCCCCTGGACTGCAGTGCTCCAGTGCCTCTGCTTTTTGTTTCAACGGTGGTGCTGCAGTTTCCAGAGGGTGGTTTGCTAATGTCACTGAAAAGCTGCAGCCACTGAATTCTTTACTTGTTCATAATTAGCTCTAATAGCACATTTGAAAAGAGGTGGTAAAGCAATTGCCATGGGCGAGGGGATACAGAAAGGCAACAGGCTGCTCTGCTTTGTTGAGAAGGGGCATTTGTGTAATTGAATTACCTAAATCTCCAGTGCCAGGGGCCATGTCAAAGTGGGTGATGGGATGGTGTTTTGGAGCTCTGCTGGAAAAACCCAGAGGCTCGGTCTGAGAACTTCTCTGGAACTGTTTGCCTAAACCAGCAACATAACAGTCAGTAACATAATGTTAAGGCAGAAGATTCTAAGCATAACACAGTGGTCAGCATAAGAGTTATGAAGGGGCTCAGCAACATGATTATAATATCCATTTCTAGCTTCAAAACATAAGAAGATGCAGATTTTCCTTGCAGAGGATGAGCACCAAAGGAAAACCCCTTTCCTCTTTGGGGAGAGCACCTCCTGGATGTGAGGTGCTGCTCAAGCAGCTTTCAGATGAGCTCCTTTAGTGTATTTGGAGGACATAAATCATAGACTTCCTCTTGAACTTCCTGTGGCTGCATTTTTTTTTGTTTGTGGGTACTCTGTACTCCAAAATAATAATCCATGTGTTCCTGGCATGCCCTTGGGAGTGTAGGGGGAAATATCTGGGAGTGGTGCTAAGCAGCTCAGCTTACTCTGGTAAAGCTTTTTTGGCCAATCTGCCCATATGAGCAAGTCTTAACATCAATACTGTGAGTTGTATGGGGAACTATGTGACTTGACACACAGGATAATTAAGGGCTGTGTACATATCTATGAGCAGCTGAGTTCAAACCTTATCTAAATATTTTATGATTTTTAAACTGCATCATTTTGCAATTATCAATGTTATGGTACTAACTTTCTGTGCTGAAATTTTTCTGTAATTATGACTAAAAGGAAGAAAAAAGCTGTAACTGATCTTCAGTTTTTGTTTCCTGACTTTTCACTTTCCTGGTAAAGTGCAGGTCAGTGCACTAAGACTTTATACCACTGGTCAGCAAATTCTCCATAATCACTTTTGTACCCTTCAGGTGTTTGAGAAGGAAGCTTGAGACCAAAGCTGAAAATCATGAGGTTAAGAAATCTGTTGCTAGTATATGTGGGGTTTATTTTATTTGTTCCTATATAGTAGTAATTTCAGTGAAAAGCATCTGGTGTCTGTGCTGTCTGCAGAGAGCATTGGTTGATTTTTGGTACCAGTGTTGGATTTATATCTCTACCAGTTCGTGCAAGGCTGCTCAGTCATATTTATGAACTGAGATGCTGCTTGCCAGCATATTTTGAGTTAGGTTTGGGGGGTTTTTTTCCTTTTTTTTTTTTACTTCTAAGACACTTAGGGTAACTGGAGGAGCAGGGTTGCCTCCCCAGGCTATCTTTCTCCCAGTTCCCAACTTCCCTCCTCTATTTGTATCCTAACACTGGTGTGACCAGAGTGTTCCTGGACACATGGAGCATGAAGCAGCCATTCCCTTGTAATACCTTCACTGACTGAGGATAAAAAAAAATAGGAAAAACCTTTTCAGATGAAGACAATACAAACATAATAAATGGCAGGGAGGGTTCATCTCCTTCATGACTCAATCCTTTTCAAACAACATTATTATTGACTGACCTATTGGTTGCCAAAAAGGAAAATCAATTGTACTAGAAGTAGTTGCTGGGCCACAGATCACAGTACTAACCCAGCAGAGACAGGTTGATTTTTATCAACTGTCCAAAGACTAATTTCCACCATTAGCTAAAAATGAAGTAGAAATTATGGATATGTCGAAGATTGCTAAGATTGGTGCTCTGTTAGTTTTGTGTGTTTGTGTGGGTTTTCTGTTTTCCTGCCTGACTCTGAAAAGGCTTGTATATGTATAGGATAAAAAGAAGCAAGGAATAGTCAGGCCTGCTTGCATGCCTGCTTTTCTTTTTCTTTTCAGCCTTCTTCATTTGTATTTCACAGCAAGGGTCTTGTGTTGGAGGCATGTAGATATTTAAAAATTAAGCTGGACTCAGCAAATGTGCATCCCTTCTCTGCCTCCTACACCAAACATTAGTCATGCCCTCATGATCCTGTGCCTGTAGGGAGATGGAGAAATTGATGTGGATGTTTTGACTGTTGTTACCAAGGACCACAGTCTCCCTCTGCACATCTTTCCCTCTCCCCAGTGAGGTGAGGGATGCAAACACACTTGTGGTTACGGTGCCAGTTGCCAAAGTTCTCTGTTGTTATGACCATTCTCTAAACCTGGCTGAGATTAAATAGGAACATGACAGCCTCATGCCCTTGCAGTTAATGTCCCTAGGATCAATTTCTCCCTAAATATACTAAAAGCCTGGCTCATAAAGCTGTGAGGGGCCCTGTCCTGGACCTGATACTGCAGCAGAGGCTTTGGCATGGATATGCTCACAGCAAGTGGAGGATGTCACAGGTGCTACTGAATTGACCACTGCTGTGGGAGGGAGCTACAATGGCAAACACATGGGGCCACCAAACTGAGATGAAAAGCAAAGCGATGAGAGCAGATTTATTAACCACAGTAGTGTCCTTCTTCCCTTAACCATCCCCATCCCAGTCTCAGTATTTCTGTGGTCAGTTTTGTCAAGCAAATCTCTGAAGGCTCTGCAACCTCATACCCCTTCAGTCTTGACACTGCTGCCAGTGGGTGTGAGAGCCATTAGCCAGAAAAAAGGAGAGATCTGCTTAGTGACAGAGGGTAGTATTCGACATTAGAGCATTGACATGGTGCCAGTCACACAGTTATTACAAGTGGCACAGCTCCATGTCCCTCCTGCAGGTCTCTCTGTGGAATGTAGATTGGCAGCAGGTTGAATGTTAAATGGTCACCACTCAGCAGATGCTGTTTTACCTACTGGGAGAAAAGTCCCTTTCAGCAGAAACATTTGCAAAATATTTGCACACTAAATATATGCTGGGAAAGGCAGGGATTTATCCCTGGTTTGCTCCTTAGCTTCTAAAGCTACCTCAGGCCTCATCAACTTACCATCAGTTGTACAGATGATGAGAGATTTCCTTCTGCTTGTCCAGACTGGGCTTTTTAGCACTGTTTCTTTCTATCTTCCAGCTTGACATGTCCAGTCTTTGTATTTTCTGCTCCCTGTAGACAGATGAATCACTGCTTCATGGCTGATGCAGCAGAGCAGTTGTCACCCCTGTGCAGGCAGCCCATGTGCAGCACTGCCTGCAAAGCAGCTCACCAGCCAGGAACTGCTGCAGGCTCCTGTGTCCTGCAAAACCAGTATTTGAAAAGTGAAATCCAAGAGCTGGTCCTGAAAAAACTCTCAGTGGTCTCTGCTGCTTTGCCCTCAAAGCCTAAAGCTGCTTTTGGGGTAATCAAAGGGCAGGGTTTAAAAAGCCAGGACCGAGGACAGAGGCACATTCTAGTGGCTTGTGGGCATCACCTTGTACTGAGGGCTGTGCTGTCCAGAGAGAGGCACTTCCCATGGCCTGTGCTGGGGCAGGAATGCAGTCTGGCAGAAGGCACACAGTTTTAGCTCAGGGAACCTTGTGCTTGATTCCATGCCTGACAGCACAGCTCTTTCATGGTACACTCCCTGTGTGTGTACCTTGTGTGTCCTTCCTATGCTCACAGTAGGAAGAAGCCAGCAGCAGCAGTGAGCTTTGAGGACAGTGCAGGTGGCACCATGGAGGAGAAACAGCTGTCTTGCTCCCCACTGTCTTCATGTGTCTCTGTAGAGGTAGGAAAGAGCCTCACCTTTAATGCCTCCCTGCAAGGACATGGGATGGCCCTTGGTACCGGGTTGTCTTTGAAATCAGCATGTGTTCAAACACCTGTAATTCCTGAGGTCATTGTTGGAAATGCTTTAGCCCCTCATTAAGGTGTTTGGTTAACTGAACAAACAGGATACCACTGGCAGCCAAGCTGGTTCTTCAGGTGAACGCATCACCCTAGGAATGGTCTCTAATCACTCTAAGAATGGTCTCTAATCACCCTAGGAATGGTCTCCAGCCTTGCTTCATTTCCTATGGCCTTAGCTTCACCCATCCCTGCCAGAGGAACCACCAAGCCATCAGCTACTCTTTGCTCAGGAGAAATGGTTCCTAAAACATCTTCTTTTACCATCAGCTTCTTGGAAAAGCTTTGCCTGTTTTGAAGTTCTGCCACTCACCTTCTCCCTGAGGACTTCCCAATTTGAAAAAAGCCTCAAGGCTTTACTTTCAAATGGAATTTTGTGTTTCTCTGTTGTTGGCACTTGTTTCTTCCAGTTTGTTCTGAAAAATAAAACCAAACAAACCAATACAGAACAAAAAAACAACCCCACCCCCCAAGTTCTAGGTAAGTCATTGGGGCATCTCAAATTTGCCGTCTTTAGTACAAAGTACTTTTGTTAAGTTTTGCTAAATAAGATTGTTCTAATCTTTAACTGTTGGGGCAGTAACCTTTTAAGCTTAATTTGGTTAGATTTTAAGTAAGATTTTTCGTGATTATAGCTCCATGGATTGTAAGTGGCAGAACAGCACTGAAAATGGCAAAGCTAATTTAGAGGTTCCCATTTCTCAACTGGTACCTGTTACTTTTGCATCCATGAGGACAGTGCCAGTGCAGTCCTGCAGTGCAGTCTAGCTCAGAGTTGTGTCTCAGTGGCAGGGAAGAGTGAATGCTTAGGAGACAGAGTAGGGTAAGCATACAGTGATAATTTCATATATTTTCCCAGAATCCATGGCTTTGAGGCTTCCTGAACCACTATCTTTACACTTCTGGATTTTTCTTTGATGAATTTCTTTCATGCCTTTTTGGATTCCCAAGCTTTATGCTGGTGGGAGTCCTGTAGTTTAACTGTGCATTTGCTTTGCACTTGCCATCATCATTTCATGTGAGAGCTCATCTTTCTCGTGTAATTAGAAACAGTAATTGTTCCCCCAGCTGCCTTCTCTGTCCTGCTTTTGACTTTACTGGCCTCCTTGATCACTTCTTTTTCAGCTTGAGGAGTTTTATCTGTTTAATCCTATCCCTGTTGGAAGCTGCTTGGTAACTTTGCTACTTGTCATTCTTTGAGTCATTTTTAGTTCTTTCTTATTGCTTTCAGATGAAGGGAGCAGCACTTCTCCCAGTGCCCAAGCTGTAAGTGCAATATGAGATAGAATGAAGCAATATAGTGATGTTTTCTTATTTCCTTTTTTTTCACCCAATGCCTCCTTGTTGTTTGTTTTTTATTAACTGCTGTTGAATACTGAGCTGGTGTTATAGAGCCATCTGTAATAACTCATGATCTGTCTTCTCAGTGGTAGTAATAGCTAGTTCAAAATAGCTAAATCCCTTGCTCTGGATTTAGACTGAAGATTGTTTTTCCACATATGCATTACTTGGTGTTTATTAGAGCTGAATTTAATCTGCAGGCTTTTCACCCTGTCACCTTGAGATCCTTTTGTAGAATTTTACAGGCAGCTTTAGGTTTAAGGGACTCGGATGATTCACTCCCAGCCTGCTTCCCCCATTCTCTTCTGTGAGTTGAAAAACCCAGGTCCTTGCACAGATCCCTCAGAGGCTCCAGCTCTCAGTAACAATTGTGCAAGCTGGTTGCTTACTCCTATTCAATTTCTAATTTTGTAATCAGTTCTCAAGCAAAAGCCTTCCCTCTTGCTCTATGACAGCATCATTTAATAGTCTTTGGTGAGAGGGTGTGTCCAAAGGCTTTTGGAAATCCATGTGAACAGGCATTCCCACTCATGTGGGATAGCAGAACTCCTGATGAGTAGCAAAGGCTGGTGCCATCCTCTCCCTGCCTGTCACAGAAAAACTACTCAGTTGCTCCCTTTTGTAACAAAACAAGTAAATCCTATCTTGAAGTAATCTTCTAGTTTATCTAACACACCAATGGAATGTCCCACCTTAGACATTCGATGTTACAGTGAGTCTTCCCTCCTCTTTTAACAATGCTCAGCTTGGCTGGAATAGAAGTTTATTCTAAAATGAAGGCCTGAACTTCCACAAAAGTGTGGTGAGGCTGTCTGTGGTGTTCATTCTCAGGTTAGGAGGTGCCTGTCTGCAGGCTGGGTACCAGCATTGGAAGAACTGTTGAACCTCCATCATCTAAATCCATTTCTGCTGTTCCAGCCAATTAAACATTAAAATGAGCGTGACAAATCAGTGTTCGTTTATGGGTCAGTAACTCCAGAGTATGGCTGTGACATGGCTGCCCGAGACAATCCATTTCAGAGCAGGCCTGGGGCAGCCCAACATCCTCAGCTGTGTAATTGCTTTTATAGGGAAAGGGAAGTAATAAGGATAATGCAGCTATCAGGCCCTGACTCACTAGTTTAGAAACTTCCCCATGCCAATCAAATTCCTTTGGTATTCAACCAGTTTTAGGCTTGTTCCAGAGGCATTATTGTGCTGTCAGAAAATATCCTGATGGATATATGCATTCTCTCCAGTGTTGGATGTTACCTTCTTGGTTTTGTCCACCAGCCAGCCCTCAGTTCACACTTTATGGCAACAGACAGGCTGGTTTTGTCCCTCTCCCTCCCTTCCCCCTCCCCTATTATATATTTTTTTTTTTCAGCACTATTAGATTATTAAATGCTTAATGACTATTCCATTCCTGCTAACTATACTTTTGATGAGCTGCAGTAATAAAACTTTGTAACAGTGAAGTGTGTGTCTGGTTCCTTTATAGGAAGGGCACATTTGGGGAGCTGAAGTAATGGGGGATAAAACTCAATTAATGAATAGAAATAAAAAGAAGTAAATGAGGTAATCAAACTCAGAGAAATTAGTATTGGCAGGTCTTGAATGATGCTCTTGGATGAACAATCTTTCAAAATCCTTCCTTGTATGCCACTGCTGTCTCTTTATTTATTATTAAAATAACATGATCCATGAGGCGCTCGGGGTGACTCCCAGCCTAGCTAATTCTAATTAATCCAGTCAGGGAGAGCAGCAGGGTAAGTGGAGCAGTCTATCGGATTGAAATTCATAACTTAATTGAGGTCAAAGTCCTGGGTTGGGAGAACAAAAGTCTTTTGCTGGGACCAGGCAGATCAATAGCAATAAATATCTGGCTGGGATGCAAGGAGCTTACAGTGACAGATTATCTGACACTGGCCAGAGGTCTTGGTCTTGTTCAGGGCAAAGTCCTGTGGCATGTAGAGCAGAGGGTGACTTTTGCCAGTGTTCCCTCTAAAACCCCAAACAACTCTTGAAGGACTCCTAAGACCCTCAGGAGAAGGATGTCCAGCAGAAGTCCACACATCATGCTGAAATCTGGTTTCTCAAGGTACAGGTATCTCATCAGTAGCACAAGGGCAAGCATCACATTAGTGCTGATGGAGGCTGGAAGAAGTTGCTCAGGCTTACAGGAACTTGGAGCTAAATCACAAGCTTGTCCAGAAAAAGACCTTTAGGATCAGGGGAAGCTGAACCATGGATGGATGGGCTTTATGCCAAGTCTGTATTTATAGCACGTTTACATAGGAGGAGAGAGGAAAGTTGGAAGAGGAAAGTGTAAATAATCATTAAGGTGGGTTTGTAGTGTGAGAGAAAACAGCAGAGGCAGATATGGTGTTGCCTGTTCTTCAGAAAAGCATCCAGTGTCTGCTGTGACCTCCAAAATGTTCTGTTCCAAGGGGTTTGCATGTGCTAAGGCTGCCTGGTTTCCCAAGCCCTTGCCCAAGCATGGTATGAGTTTGGGTATTGCCCAAACTCCTAAACCAGAGAGGAAACCTGAGGTCCTGGCCTGGGATCTGTGGCCTTGCACTGTGCACACAGCCTTCCCTGGGAGTGGGCAGTAAAATACTCATCAACACCAGCAGCTGAAGAAGCTTCTCTGAACTTTGAAACAAGCAGGACCTTCGGCTGGAGCTGAGAATTAAAATGAAATCTTCCCCATGGCCGTTATTAATGCGATGTTTATGCAGATTGGACTGTTCTGTTCATATCCTCTTTGCAGAGGACAAATACTGCTGTGCTCAGCACTCAGTACATCCCAGATGGATGTTTTTCTGCCAATGCACTTCAACACAGCTTGGAAGAGAGATGGAAACCGCAGCTTGAACACAGCCAGGGACTTAGTTTGACACACCTGCTCCTCCCATTAACACTGCATGAGTCTAAAGCATCTGTTCTTGTCCAACTTGCCAGGACAAGAAATCCAGAAATGTTCAGAAGATCTCTTTGGCTCCACAGGTCAGGTTTCGAGGTGTGGGGCAAAAGCCTTGGCTGGTCAGGTGTCAGGTTTTAATGTGATGAGCAGCTGTTGGTTTTTCTGAGTGTATAAATGGTACTTCTGTACCCTCACACCCTTTTGAAACTGTGTCTGGGAAACACCTCTTGTTTTCCACTGCAGGACATTTGCTTTGTGTAGACAGAATGCAGTGAACAAGGCAGCTGGTCAGTACATAAATATATATATATATACACACACTTGTTTTTAGTGTATACTGCTGTTATTACCTATTACTTGCTATTCTGCTACTTTCCTCACTCATGTCCCACTCATGGCACAACCTCCTCCTTCTAAGCTGGTGGTTTCACTCTCCAAATTCCTGTTGGATTATTTGTATGCTCCTGCTTCATTCCTGCCCAGCCTGTACAAGAGCAAAAAGCTCCTAAGGCTGTTAAACAATGCAAACAAAACTGCACTGGCAACTATCATCAAGGGGAGAAGGGGTTGAGTGATTTATTTTGCTGTATGTAAAAACTAAAAAAAAAATCCAAATACTGAACAATTCCTGATTTAACAGCAAGATCTTGTGAGCAACACATCTTGAATATACAGGACTTTGATATTGCACTTTAGCTTGAGTTACAGCTTTGCTAAGTTTTAGGAGGTAAATAAATTAAAATGTGAACATAACCATTTTTTCCTCTTCATAGAGCCACACCTGTGATGCAGGTAAGAGAATTTGCTTTTTTTTTTTAAATCTGAGAGAAATAACAAGATCTGTCTATTCAGATATGGGTTTCCACAGTTATATATGTTATTAAAAAACATAGCAGTAGATGCTCAGATCTGTGGATTCAGTGAAGAAATTCTGTTTATGGCTCTTTTCAGAGTCAAGTTTAGTTTCTAATTCTCCAGTTTTGCTACAGAATCCCAGCGTGACCTTGGACAAGTCACTGGATTTCTTTCTGCCATGGTTTCCCATTTGGGAAACGGTGGGGCAAATAATCGTTTTTTATCTCATGGATATAACAAGATTATAAAAATATGGTACTTTTAAGAACCTTAGAAAACTGATGAAATGAAATTAAACAGATCCTGCAGTCCGGATAAAATGAGATGAAACAAGCATGAAACTATTAGTGAAAGAAATGTTTCTTTATCTTCTGCAAATAAAAATGCAAAGTGATTAAGTGGGTCTTTTCTAGCTATTAGCAATAGCAGCTCTAGCCAGCTGACTTCTGCCACCCTTGTAAATTAATTTGTGGGGTACGGTCCTGAATTTAGTGTCCTCACAATAAATACCCTTAAAAATGTTGCTGCCTTCTGTGATGCACGATGTTACTGCCACGATAGTACTGCAATTAACTTGCCCTGCAGATAAAAAGTGGCCTCTTTAAATGAGATGGTCTAACACAATGGTTTGCAAATTTCTTTTAATTGATTTTTTTTTTACCCCTCCTTGTGATATTTCCTGCCTTTACTGTATATCCAGTAGTATTTTTGTGAGGCAGGAGAAAGGAGTGGGAATAAAGTTAAAGGTTATTCTTGTCCAGAACTGGTTTGGAGGTCTGGTGGAGCAAACCCTACATGTCCCTGCTAATGGCAGCAAGGCTGAGCAGGGTTAGTGATGAGCTTTGTGTGTTTGTGAGGTGCTGGAAGAGGAGGAAAACCCCAGCCCAGACTATGGGCATTTTCCTTCCCTGGCTTGGTGACCGAATGAGAAAGTCTCTCTTTTAGCACAGCTCTCAAATCCAGGTAGGGTTTAATGAACAAAACAGGAAGGAAGGAGTTTGGACTGGTTGACTTTATCTAACACAGAAGACAAGCAGAGTATTTCAGAAAGCAGTAGGCTGGATGTCTAACAAAGAAATTTTGGCATGTATGCTGGGGCTCAGCCAGAGGCCAGGTTACCTGCCTCAATTTACACTTCTTTTCTTTTTGTTGTTGTTGTTGTTGTTTAAAAAAAACAAAACCTCAAGTTTTAATCACGTTTGGACTGTGCAGATGAAATCTGAGTCAGAAGCCAGATCTGCCAAAGCTGCATGGTTCCCTTCTCTGTGACGTCCTATTCTTGCTGCTATTGTGGGGATATTTTCAAGCAGTGCTCACAGATTACATGGTAATTTGGCTTCTGAAGTGGTATGAAATTGAGCATTACACTTTAAATTCCAGTGGTCAGACTCAGAAGAGATTTGTAAAGTTACGGCTCAGCAATTTCAAATGATCCATTTTTCACAGCTTAATGACCAAGGGCTTGTTTTTGGAGTGATGGAAAGGGATCACATACACCCTTACCTCCAGTGCTAATTGCAAAGTAAAAGAGGTTAATTTAAACCTTGGAGACAGTTTTGATCTGGGTCTTTCACAGGAGCAGGAAAACTCAGAGCTGTGGTGACTTTAAATCATTCATTTTACTTCTCAGATGGAAAAGTTAAGCATGGATGTGGTCAGTTTGCCCTCATCAGCTGGAAAGAAACAACTTGCTAAGCTCAGTCAGCTGGGATAAACCACAGTGTAAAGGTTATATATGTGTATGGAGTCAAAAATGGAAGATTATATAAACTAGTCATTTAGACATGGTTTAAATCATCTTCTTTTTTGCCTGTCAGTTCAAGTGTTCCTCTTGTGCCCATTTAAATTATAAGTCAAGGCATTAAGCAAGAGCAAAGACCATCACTGTCCCAAAGAGATCATCTTGGCATCAGATGCTGTGCCACAGGTAGTGCAAATGGAAAGGCTGAGTGAATGGAAGGAAGAGAACAAAACAGATCAGCAGAAAAATGGTATTGTTGGCTCATGGCTTCCCCAGGCAATGCCAGACAGCGGTGACACAGAGGGTCGTGGCAAAAGGAGTCTTACTGAGGATTTAAAGGATGGGAAGGTGTCATTACTGAGGACTTCTGGCAAAGGATAAACACGTGAATTCCTTGCTTAAGTCAATAGGACTTTTACTGGCTTGTGTCCTCTAGGGCTGAGTGTGTCTCTTGCTGGGATCAGTTAAAACAACCTCTGCAAGTGCTGCATTTTACCAAGTCCATGGGGAGGAAGAATCAGTGATGGAGAAGAAATGGGAGACTTTTCATAGAGAAAAAGAGAAAATTGCTTCATTTGCATAGGAATGTGTCACAGCTGTACCCCATGCAGAAAATATTTCCTTCTGGGATAGGGTGGTTTAAAAACACAGTCACCCGGCTGCAAAATTGGTTCTGACTCAAGCAGACAATGGCACTCTTTTCTGGATGGATGATGCTTTCAAGCTTGTGCCCAGCTACTGAAAACACCTGGTAGAGTTCTGGTCTCCAAGATATCATCTTCCTGTTAAACATAGGAGTTTGTTCTTTCTAAACAAAAAATTTCTGAGCACTGTTCCCAAATTGGGAGAATTGTCCACCTAGATTTGCCAGTCACAACTCATCTTGTTTGATGTGGCTGCTTGATAGCTTCAATGGTAGCATCTCCTGCATCATCAGATAGCATAGAAACATCTTTTCTATCTTCATTTGGTCTTGGAGACTCTTGGTTTGTAGCTGGCACTGGCCTTCAGTGCCTCAGCTGTGTATCCTGGGAATCTGGAGTTGTAGCAAGTCACAGGTGGTCCAAATGATCAGAAATACAATATTGGGGGTGTCTGGTGTGCTTTTAGCAACAGTTCTCATTTCCAAAATCCAGGCAGATCAGTGGTTCTTTTATCATGCTGGCTTTCAGGAAACACTGCTGTGGAGAAGTAACAAGGCACAGAAAAAGGAGTTTCACCCTGTTCTGTTGGCTTAATAAATTCTCTTGAAAATGTGAGTTCTAGTTATTGTTACTGCCCCTAATTTATATCTTACTCTAACCCTAATCTACTCCAATATCTAAGTTGTGGTGTCCTAGCCAAGTGTGGCTTTTTCCTGTTCCAGCAAGAGCCTTTTTGCTTCTGTTTTCAAAACACTCAACCAGTTTTCACCTCCATTTCTCTCCCATGTTCTTCATAGCTACTGGGCAGCTGACCTACAGGTCTACAAAATGTTAGGTGTAATCTCTTTGATACCATTTAGGGAGAAGAGTGGAATGCCGGAAATAGCTGATCATTAGCCCTGAGGGATTTTTTAGCAGAAAAAAAAAATCCAACAAAACCTAAGCAGTGTTTTAGCATAAGATTCAGAAGGTTTCAAAGAGACATCAGTTAAACCTGCCTGCTCAGTGAGAGCCAACAAGTGGATCTTTCAAATGTCTGAGTGTTCCCTGGGGGTTCACATTATTAATATTTGCCTTATGACAAGGTGGCTGTGCTGATGCCAGGCTTTTTTTCCCAGCCGGCATGATTAATTTTTCCTTCCTTTTTTAATATCTCTGAGCCAGATGCCTCTAAAATGTCCTCATAGGGTGCCTTGCTGTTCTTAGCTACTCCTCCTTCCCCCCTACCCCTTTCCAACTAATTCATATAATGGCTCTGAAGATGCATTTTGTAGCATCACAAAAAGCAAAACTTTGAAAGCCTCCTAAGGTGATGGACTTGACACGTGCAGATCTGGCCTCCCGACGTTCCTGGTGGGCTTGAAAGCTTCGTGCCAGGTAGTCTGTCAAGAACATTTCCCAATTCAGAGTGTGCTTATTTGCCTAGCACTTTACAAATTATATCCATGCAGAAGTGCTGAAGTGCAAGTATTCCTGGTGGGGAGGTTGATGGCGGGGTGTTGCACTGACGTTTTGGAGACAGGAAATTTTGGCTGAGGCAGAGGAGGAACACTTGTACTATTTGTGGAAAGTGCAGTGGATCTTCATGCACTGATTTATTTTAAGGGCTTCAAAACATTGTGGTACTGAAAAAGGACTTTATTCTGCAAATGGCAATTAGTTATTCTTCACAGGTCTGGTTGCATAGTGAAGCTGCACTGGCCTGAGTGGTACCAGCTGAGAGGGAAGACCTTAACAAGCTCTACAGCAATCAGCTTGTTCCTAAAGTATTCCTCTTACCAACATATCCATCAGTTTCCTCCATATCATAGATTTGTGGGTCTTCTGTATTTATCCTCAGCTGTTTTCAGTCATTCACCTGCATCTCAGGGGATTTTTCCCAGAGGAAGCAAAACCCAGAAAGAGAATAGTTAGTGGTTAATAAATTAGGATTTAGTTGGGGTTTATTCTGTAAGTGTTAATACTGTCTGTGCTATGTAGATCAGTGGATTTAATGATGGAAGTCTTAATTTAAGAACTCTAGAAAATAGCATTTCTTAATTTCTTACAGGACAAGCTAAAACCTCCCACCCATTATGTTCTACTGTTTGGGGTGTTTTCACAATATAACAGTAAAAGAAGGTATAAGATAAAGCAATTAATTTCCCAGTTCAAACAGGGCTGTAATTAGGGGAATAAAGTCTTCAGTTTTAGTCTGAAGTTTGATTTTTTTGTGGGAAAATGAGGTTACTAAGAATATCCTGAGAGTAAAGATGCTCTTAAGAGCATGTCTCTTCCATAACAGACAGCTGGCCATTTAGCCATGTGTAAGGCAGCCTCAGACAGCCCTTTGGCCCACAGCAGTGTGGGAATTAAGTTAAAATTAACCTGAGTTTGGAAAACAACTAGCACCACTTTATTTGTCCATTTAATTGAATTATATGACGCTGTGTAAGTATGCTGACCCACAGACGTAAATTGCTCCACCCTACCCATTTCCCTCCTTAATTCTCTCATGCTAATGGAGCTGATGGGATGTTGACTGCAGAGAGAGAGAGAGAGAGAGAGGGAAAGAGGCTGGAAATAAAAGAGGCTGGAAATATAAAGGGGCTGTTCCAGCCTGGTGCAAACCTTCCCCTTCAGTGAAATGCTCTGAGTGTCACAGCTGCACTAACTGCACTGTGATCTTTGTTGCCATTAAGCTGATTATATCCACAGAAGGATTCATCCAACTAATCCAACAATGCTGCAACCAGTTGCTTTACATTTAAACACAATTTTTATTTTTTTATTTAATTTTTTTTTTCCTAATAAATTAAAGTCAGCCAGGCTTCACCAGACTCTCAAAATGGTTCAGGCTCTTACAGGGACCACTTTTTTTTTTCTGTTTGTTTAATAGAGGAAAATAGGACAAGTTAACAGGCTCCATGCATTAGTGGTTATGCTTAGTTTGAGAGCCTGTGGTGTAATTTGGGGTGGTGGTGCTGTGTGTCACTGTACCTTGGTCACTGCATCATTTTGTGTTTGCCTGCGTGACCATACCATAGAGCAACAGCTCTGCATCCAACAGTGACTCTAATGAGGGAGATTCTGACAGGTTAAGATTGACTTAATTGATTTAATAATCAATTTATATCTAGTTCTTGCTTATTTTTCTAAAGCAAGGTTGATTTTCATTGGTGAGTAGTCATTAAAAATGTTCATTTGCTGCTAAATATAGCCTTTATAGTAAATTTAATTCTTCATTTGCTAATCAGGTACACAATGTCTGTCCATGTTTGCTTAATTATTGTAGTTTAACCTACTCTCTTAACCTCCTTAATTTTTACATTTGAATCAGGATAGAAAAAAGCAAATGAGGCATTTCTTCTCTGTTAGACTGTTTGGGTTTTTGGTTTGTCTTGTGCCCAAGTACATCTGAATGTAATTAGAATTTCATTTTAAAAACATCTTTAAAGGAAATTTTAAAAAGCTTCTTAGAAATAAATTAAAATCACATCATAACTATAGTGTGTTTGGTTTTGAAAGGAAAAACTAAATAGAATTTTCTTGGTATTTATGAATTACATACTACTTAAAGGAGACTGTGTCTGGCACGTTCAGGTAGTCAGCTTTCCTCAGGTTTTGTTAACAAAAATCAGAGATTTCAGAAGGAAAAGCAAGGAGCAACTGGAGAGAGATGAGGACCAAACCTAGGCCTTAATTCTGTCATTTTAAGCATTCAGTGTTGGATTAAGGTGTATTCTCCTTTTTTTCATGCTGTCTGTTGTCTGCCCTAAGACTTTGGGCTCGACTTTGGCTGCCTGAGCAGCAACGCTTCCCGTGTTCCAGGCCAGAGTGGGCAGAACATCCCGTGCATTCAGCAGCATAAATCACAGAGAATTGTGCCTAGAGCCTTGCCATGATTTTCCTGCAGGGTTCTGCAGGATTCTCTTCATTCCTTATCTTCCAAAAGCCATTCCTTCAGATTTAGTCTGTATTTATCACTCAGATGCTTTAATTTCTTGTAGTTCTCCCATATTACAGGCAAAGCTGTTGTATACAAAAGCATATGGTCATTCATTGTTATTCCTCAGCATTTTAATTTTTATCTATTAGGAGTCCAAAGCTGGTCTAATATCTCAGAAGGATGCTTAGGGTGACTTACCTGGTCAATAGTTTGACTTGTTTTAGAAAGTAGCTGTCAGATGTGTGGTGTTTGAAAACACACATCCTTTTTCATTGAATGTATGGATTTTATGGGATTGTATTCTGTTGGGTCATCACTTGGGCTGTCCTAACTTTGAATCTATTAGTAAAGTGTTTTTTATTTTAGAGAGGCAAAAAAGCATTGGATTTCACCCCTAGGCATTGATTGTCAGCAACATTCTTTGCTCTCGTGGAAGCTTCTAAAAGAGAATCATTTCTTGATTCCAAGTGCAACTTCTTGTATAAACTTTAAAAAACTGGTGAAACAAATCATATTAATTCCTTTGGGATTTTTGTCTTTAACACTTAGTTGTTTCATTGACCAAGAGTGGTTAAGCTGCCTGCAAGAAGAGGAGGAAAAAGACTGAAGATAACTGTGCAAAAGCAGGTGCCAGCCCAGTCACGGTGGCTCTCCATGGCAGCTGGGAGAGTCTGAGTTCTCACCTTATAGTTTTTAACTTCAGTGTTTCCTTCCAATATCACAAAGTGAGAGTGTCCTTAAATGCTGGCTTAGGTGAAGCCAGATCTTAAAAGACTTAGTGGAAAAGGACAGTGTGTCCTGAGAGTCACAGCACAGCGCTGGGAGCTCAGCATCCCAAAACTAATCCTGGCTGTGGGTGCTTTTCCTCGTTTGACCTTGAGCAAGTCAGACAGTGGGGTTTTTTTGTGTGTCTCAGTCTCTGTAACCAACATGGGAATACTGTGTGTATATATCCCTGGGTCTTGCCTAGATTAATAAATCAATATTTGTAAAGTAAGGCTTGATAAATGCTAACTGTATTACCATGTGTACTTGAACCTCGTGCAGAACTTTGGGAATGTGCCTGCATTTCTGCTCTGGGAATGGATGGGGCCCAGGCCAGGGTGGTCAGCAGCCACAGAGACAGGTTTGGGTCATTTGCTTCCTCCCAAGGGACTGCCTGTAGCACATATCTGCAAGAAGGTCTTGAATACAACTTTTCCACTTAACATGCTTCCCCATCACCCACTGTCAGCAATGAGATTAAATTCTGTGCGACTGCAGAGGACGTTGCATGATTAAAATCCTCTTTTAGAAATTAATATGTACCATCTCTCCCCAGTACTGTGCCTCCTCTCAGAGAAGGGTATTGTCTCCTGAGCACTCAAGGTGTGAAAAGCCACCCAGGGAAGCTGTCTATCTTTGAATTTTATGCTGTTGCACAGTTGCTTCGATGGGAGCTACAACTGCATTAAAATCACAGGGACTTGGGGACTTCTCCCTTCACAGGGTCACAAGATGGGGGGGAGTTTTGCAGAACAATTAATAAAATAGCAAAAGGAGTGTGGGAATTAGAAGTCCTGGTTACAGGACTTGAAGTTCTGTAGAAAAGGTTTCCTGAGGGAGGGTAGTCAAAGTCAATAATCACCCATTTTCCTTAGGAAACCTTGGGTGTCCTGGGAAGAAAATAAAACTTTGTTTCCAGGTATTGCCCAGCTTTTCCCAACCCTGCTGCCTGTATCAGCCCAGGGAAATACAGTGATCAGGGCATTTGTAGACTCAAGTTTTGTATTCAGTAGGCATCAGACATTGATGCAGCCCATAGAAGGGCTTTACTTGCATAAACTGTTGGTAGATGGAATCAGATGTTCAGGGCTGCTGCATTCAGTACAAACTGAAGCTCTTAAGCCATCATTTCTAGTCTGCTTCAGGTCCTGGGAGGCTTTGTGACATGGCCAGGATGTGCATTAGGGTGAGTTTTCCTGGATTGATTGATGGCTTTCTGATGGAGCTTTTCTAGAATCAGCTGATAGTTGACTAATAGTTGAATAATAGTTAAATATCTGTATTTAACATAAGAGCTTTCCTGTTGCTTTGAGGAAAGCTGCAGCAGAAGTGACTGACTGCTAAAATATCTCCTCTTCCATTCACATCCCTGATGTGTGTAACACAAACCAGTAAATATTAGTCAGTCCCACAGGTGTTCCCTGTTCACAGACATCTGAATGTGATTCCTGCCAATCCTCTGCCAGGCCTTCAATCCTCTGCAGGTCCCTTTTTAAGGCTTCAGGTCATCCTCAGAGGAGGATGGTGATCTACTCCCTTTTCTCATTTGTTTATGGCACATAAAGAGAACTTTGAGGCTATTTGTTTATTTAAAAAATAAGGGGGGAATTAATCTCCTTTAAAGACAGAAGTTGTTTTTATCTGTTATTTTTCTTCTAGCATCTGTTCAGGAGTTCATAAAAACATGTATTTCAGAGGGAAAAAATTTCATTTAGTGGGACAGTTTTTCATTTGAGGGTGTGTAAAACTGGGTCCACCTGTTCTCACTGTTTGCATGGCATTTGAGTTTAAAATGCTCCTGTTAGACCAGTTTTCCACACTGCCTTCAGACAGCACTTCCACTCATGTTGCCAAGGCTTTCACAGATTTCCTGTGAAGTCAGGCTTTATCAGGTTAGGCTTTCATGGCTTTTTCTAACCTAAAAAGAAAAAAAAAAGGCAGGAACTTCTGAAAAAAGTCTTCAGAAAGTATTAAAGTTGCACATGTTTTTCTTTCCTCCATCAGTAATAATGAGCATTTTAAAAACTGAGCTTTTTCTGGACTGCTTTCCCTGCCACCTTCCCATTGTGTTTGACTCTTCTTTACCCTGTGCTGTACGGAGGGCCCAGAAGGACTCCAAGGGCTTCAGATCCACTGGTGTAGCACATTTTTGTGCTTCATGCATCCTGATCATGTCTCTCACTTTCCTAATTTTCTACAAGACTGAGAAATGAGGAAGACCCCGAGTCCTTTATCCAGGTCTGGGTCTGAAATGCCTGCTGTAAGGAAGCATTGATGTACTTTCATTTATTCCCTCTTTCTGTCTGATAGGATCTTTGTATTCAAATGCAATTTAGGCATTGTGAACGGTAGCTTTAAGGCATCTGTGTGTTTTTAGACTGTACTTTTTCAGGTAAAATGAAGTTATTCAGGAGCTTTACCTGGTGCACAGGAGCTGCTCTCAGCTCATCATTCAGCCCCTCTGGCCTCAACTCCTGCTCTCCTGACCTGCCTGAGAACAAACTGTTGAGCCTCACTCCAACACACAGCCCTGATCCAGCTGAAATTGCCCTCCAGGAGTTCGAGGCACAGGGACAAGTGCCCCAGCTGGAAGGCACATGGCATTTTACAAATGAGGAAACTGAGGCACAGGGTT
This sequence comes from Anthoscopus minutus, assembly GCA_013399455.1. Classification (NCBI taxonomy): domain Eukaryota; kingdom Metazoa; phylum Chordata; class Aves; order Passeriformes; family Paridae; genus Anthoscopus; species Anthoscopus minutus. Next base: position 400,529 of record VWYI01037563.1, on the reverse strand, counting down.
TGTCCCATTCTCTATAGCAGGACTCCTTCTCCCCAATGAAGACAGACTGGAGCCAAAATTCTGAACACAGATACTTTTATCACAGGGACTGGATTATGTGGCAGACTGGATTTGTGCTTGCTGCTTCATGTTCTGAGTGTGTGTTTCTGCTAAAGCCTTTCCCTGGCTGCTGGCAGGCTTCTGATTTCCAAGAGCTCAGCCCTATTTTTCCTTCAGAAAAGAGAGAATCTGGAGGAATTTATAAGATTGCAAACTCAGAGCAGACACGTGGTTTCCAAACTTCAATCTGGCTTTCCAAAGCTTTTAGCAGAAGGGTTGATTTGGGTCAAAATTAATGCAAACACTTGTGTAGACCATTTAATGTTTAGGTTATGGACCTGTTAAGGCAGCAGGATAATCCCTTTAGATTACCCGTGTAATTCCTAGTGAATATTTATTTTAAAGTGACTTCAGTGCCCTTAGTCATTAGCAAAGGTTAGTAATGCCTCTCACAGCTGCCAGGCTCAATGCACCAACATTTGTCAATGGGAGGGCTTCTCCTTTTGTTCCCTGTTTTTTGGTTTGTTTGTTTTTTAACATTTCTCCAACTCTTGCCAGTTTAATCCTGTGGGCTCACCTCTAATCACAAGGAAGAATCCAAGCTGCCTTTGCTGTTCTGACTTCCACTTGAGTGAGGCTGAGGAGGGAAGCCTAATCCTGAGCTTTTCTGCTGCTGTCTGCTGAGGGTGTGGGGTGCCTGGGCTGGGGGAGGACGGAGAACGCAGAGGGTTCAAGGACGCGCTCCCGCTTTAATGTGCACAGACATGCTCCCACTCGCTCCCTGATTGGCAAGGTTAACTCAGAGAGGCTGCAGCTTTTTAAACTGATTTGATTAGACCCACTACTTTATCCCATTCCCTCCCCCACTGCTTGGCCCACCACCTCCTGATCCTTTTAACACAGCCCCTGGTCCAATAACCAGCCAGTCTGATTCTTATTCTTTTTTTCCCTACCCCCCTTTTTTTCCAATTTTCTGGATTTTGACATTTTGTAAAATAGATTATGCAGCCCTACAGGGAAGATCAGTAGGCAGTGACTTGGTCTCAAGGATGGGTTTTATTGGGACTGTTTGAGAGGCTGGAATGTGCCTCCTCTTGCTTGATCTCCTGTGCTCTGCACCTTTCCCAGCTCCCAGTGCACCTGTGTGAATTCAGGGACAAGAGACTGAAGGTTCACATACCCCAGCCTGGATGCTCATTGCGCTCCAGTTCCTCTTTCCTCTGCAAAACCAGGCTTGGGGAGAATTACACACTCAGCCCAAAATTATCTGGCATCCCAGGTCCTCTTCCCCTGTGGTATGACATATTCATTGTCTACAAAAAGAAACATAGACAGCATGGATAGAGAACTCCCATATTCCACAGGAGCAAAATGATGGTGTGTTTTAGTTGCAAATGTTACTAGTTGGGATTGCTTTGGGAGGTCAGATCACCTATAGCTCCCAGACTGTCTGACAAGTGGGATGAGCTCCAAGGGGCCCTCAGAAACTGTTTTGGCATTAATGCCCTCAGCCCTTGGGACAGCAAGGTTGGAGTGAGCACCAGCACAGCTTTCAAAGGCTTTATGGTCCTGTTGGCAATGTGCTTTAGTGTGTTGTGCACTGCCAGTTTACAATCCTGGGCTCTGCTTGTGATATTCCCCTGTTTGTCTTATTAAATGTCCTTGGGGAATGTGGAGCCTTATGTACAAAAGCACCCCTTGACAATTCTCCCTGATTTTCCTATAAGTGAATAAAGCCTAAAAATTACAGGCTTTCCCAAAACCTGAGGAATCCCAACTCATAGAATAAAATCACTGGAGAGTGAGCAGTGCTGCTGAATTTTTGGTAGTCACAGGCTGGTCCAGGGAAAGCTGCATCTCATCTCGTTTTCACTTGCTTATTTGTTCAGCAGACCTGATCTGAAGTGGTATGGGCTGTTCAAGCAGCTCAGTGCTGACAGGAACCAAATCCAGTGACCAGGACCGACCCTATGGAGTCACCCTGGTGAAACAGCACAGAATATAGACAATCCCCTACACACAAGGTATTAAATCTTGACATACTGCATTACTTAAGAGGTATCATGGAAAATTAAAACCCTTTTGACTGGGTTTTGCAATGCAGGGAAAATTTTAGTGACATTTAAAAGGTTTCTCTTGTGTTCCTCTAATGGGATAAGTAAAAAAAGGCTTGTTTTAGGCCAGCAAATGGGGGGACAATCCAATTTCCCTGATTCCATCAAGACACTCTTAAAGCATTAGCTTGTGCAGTTTTTAAAAAACCCACAACAGACTGACCCCTCTGCCTGATGGCTTTGAAAAGTGTCTTGATGTGGAGGTATTCATCCTACACCACATGCTTCATCGAGGCACTCCAGTAGTGCTTGGAAATATACTCCTTTGTTATTAAACTATTTAGGAGGACAGCATGCACAGCGGGAAACACTAACACCAGTTTAATATTTACTGCAGCCATCCACACTGGGGTTGTGCTCAAACTAATGTGTGATGATGTGCTCTTTAAATTTGGTACTTGGAAGGGAAATAGGGTGGCATTAACTAGGAACGTTTCTGATGGAAGGCTGAAACCTAAGCCTGCCCTTAACTTTATGTTTTTAAGCATGATTTGGGCTCAATATAAATAAAGATTCCCCAGTGGAATGTTATATTTGCAGTTTGTTTCCATCAGTCAGAAAGATTAATGTATCAACACTTACTTCGGCGGGGGCTCTGGGGATTGATAATGGGAGATATGGAGCCTTTCACCTCTAGGTCACTGGTTCAGCACTGCCCCACATCAGCTGCCACCCCCAGCACCTGCCATCTGCTCCAATGGGCTGGGCCCAGTTCTAGGCCCAGCTGGTCCCAGTGGGCTCCCTGGGCTGCTTTAGCAGGAAATGGGATGGCGCTGCTCAGCCCAGCCCCAGATGTGACAGCAGCTCCAGCCCCCAGCTCAGACCAAGCACCACCAGGGAACTTGACCTTCTGCCACGCTTGTACAACCCATGAATGGAGAACCTGTTATCCCTGCCCTGTGCAGAATAACTCATTCAAGGAGCAGGACATCCCTGAACATAAATCTGTCTGTTATAAAGCTGGCTGCGGTTTTCCCTGGTTGCCTCCAGTTCCTGCTGAATTTCATTAGGAACGTCTCTATTATACAGCACAAGGAGGGAGCAAGTGCTGCCTCTAGACTTTGAAAGAGCCCTTTTTAAAGTAAAGATCAATTTTGCATCTCACTAAATATCTAATGACAGACCAAACTGCAAGTACTTAGTTCAGCTGTATTTTAATAGCATTGTGGCTCCATCGAGAAATCCCAGTTACTGATACAGTTTGATGTCCTGAGGCAGTTTTCTCCAGACATTTTTCCTTTTTTCTTTCTTTAGCAGTAGCACTTCATTAATAGCTGTTTGGAAACCTGACTGTCTGTGAATAAGCAGTACCAATAAACCTTTTCCCTCACTATTTATTCCTCGTTTATTCCATTGGAAACAGCCCCAGTGATCACAGACTGAGTTTTCAGAGTCTGACATGTAGTTGTACTTGGTGCATGAGCAAATGAAAGAGCAGCTTCATGCCTTATAAAATAACAAATGGTAAATCAGCTGCTAATACAATTCACAGAGGCTGCTAAAAGGCTGCTGGATGTCACAAAAACAGCAACCTTTGGAGGTGATGAGATGGGAGCTTCTTAAGTCAACACATGCAGTTGGCTTCTCGCTGGCAGTGCTCCACTTCAGGGCAGGATCCAGGCTCTGATGCCTTCCCCCTCTGGCAGACGGCTGTGAGTGTGCAAATGTCCTCTCTAATTCCAGATTAGCCACAAAGAGGAGTCATCATCCTTAAGAAACAGGCATGCTTGGAAACTAAAGGCTGCAGGGCACAGCACTATCCTCAGGTGCTTTGAGATGTCTGAGCAAGGTTCCTGGAATTAAAGGAGAAAAAAAAATGCCTTCCATGCTGAGGGCTGTGTGCCACTGAAACTCAACTTCCCTGTTTGCCCAGGTTTTCTCAAGCTTGGCTTAATAAAATCCAGATCTCATCTATTGAGTTCAGAGAATGCTTCAGAATGTCTCAACGTGGAAAGTGCTGGTTTTGCACACCAAGCTGAAGAAGGTTTATGGGACCAAGAGTCTCCAAAGTCTTAATCTTCACTGACTTGAAGTAGAAAAAGCTCCCTGGGCTGTTAGCAGCATCTCTGCGCCTCCTGCAGCACATTGTGACTTGGATTTTATTGCAACCATGCCTGTCCTCACAATGCAATCTCTCTGGCAATGCTCCAGCTCTGCCATGGCATTTCTGGGCATTTCAGCTGAACCTGCCTCTGCTCAGCTCAGGGGAATCAAACCCATGGACAGGCACTGCTTTAACCCCCACAGGGGCAGTTTCTCTGCTTTCTTCTGGATTTCTTTCTGTCTCATGGTCATTCAGTTGTTGCCTTTAAATGACGGTTTCTACAAAGAGGACATCTGGAAAGGCAGAATGGCAGCTCTGAGCCATTATAGTTGACAATTAAAAGTGCAACATCTCTTCAATCATGCCAGGCTTTAGTTTCAAGCCTGCAGAGGAAAAGGGGTTACTTCCAAAGCCCTGAATCCCTTTAAATAAATATCAGCCAGCATTTGCCTTGCAGTCAGCAAGGGCTGAGGTGAGCCAACCAGTGGCAGCAACACTTTGGGTTGCTTCTCCCACCCAGCCTGCTAAATTTAGCAGCCTAATCGAGCTTCCTTCTCTCTCTTTACTCAGGTGGAGCAAGTGGCATGCTGACTTGCTGGTTGGTGCTGGATCTGGCCCTGCTCTGAAGTTTCCAGCCCCTGGGCAGTGCCCAGGGCAGCCATCTGTGGGGCAGCAGCATTGATGGGCTGCCTCCTAATCTCCCTGCTCCCATCCACACGTGCTGTCCTGATATCCGACAGCCGGTCCCATGCGGGCATCGTGCCAGCAGTGACTTTACAGGCTTTGTGGCAGAGATTATTTAAAGGAGATTAACCCTTCTAAACCCCTTAGATTTTAATTATTTCTGTATGTATTTATAAAACCTGCAGTCTGCTAGTTCCAGGGGACAACTGCCCCAGTCCCCATCCTTAACCTGGATTTGTGAATATACGACGCACCCGTATTGCAGGACAGGGGCTGGGCTGGACAGGGCTCGTTAGATTTATTTATTTATTGCCATTCTGGAACAATTTACATCTGGAATGAAAGTTAAACATTATGGTTTCAAATTGTAAAAAGAGCTAATAATTTGAACCACTTTAAAATACTAATAGGTCATTAATTGAGTTGTTTGAGTCGATGAGGCTTCTCTGGCTAATTATTTTGGTTAGGGCAGCTCTGTCATTAATGCCTCCCCACTGCCCATGTTGTGAGCACAGAGACCCCCTGTCTCTCTGAAGACAGGACTATCTGTAAGGTTGATGAACTGGAAGCCAGGAGAGGGAAGGACTGTTTCTTTCATTCAGTCTCCTAGCAAGTTTATTATATGCACAATAATGTTATGGGACCCTGTAGTCTAGAAAACTGTCATGACTAGCAGATATTGTTTGTAGAAGGAGGAAGAAAAGGGTGTGCACTTCCATCCTTTCATGCTTTCTCTCCTATTAGTCATGTTAGTGCTGGGCTAATTAGTTTGTTAGAGTTAAGGAGTGATGGAGGGAGTATTTCCACTCTTCACGTGAGCTGTAAAACCCAAATTAAACTGGAAATACCTTATTTCTGCTTCACAGGACAACCTGGCTTATCTTGGGTGATGCACACCTTGCAGTCTTCAAAAGTATATAGAATCTTAGAATGGTTTGGGTTGGAAGGGACCTTAAGGCCCATACAGATCCAACCCCCAGCTCTGGGCATGGACACCTCCCACTATCCCAGGTTGCTCAGAGCCCCATCCAGCCCAGCCTTGAACACTTCCAGGGATGGGGCAGCCACAGCTTCTCTGGGAAAGCTGTGCCAGGGCCTCCCCACCTTCACAGTAACACCCTCACATACCTGCCTGTTTTGTAAATGCAAGCAAAGATGCAATAAAAGGTGGGTGTAAATGCAATAAAAGGTGAGTGTTGTAAGCAAAACCATTATGGACCCCAGTGATCTGAGAAAAAAATAGGATCATCTTGAATGAATTCCTTAAAATCAGATGATTTTTATTTATTCTTGTCTCCTGAACAAGGAAATAAATGCAGACAGTGCCAAGAAGTCCATAAATAAATTTTGTTCTTGGAGAATCTCTTTAATATGCACACAGTCTTGCTTTTGTGGTAGTGAACATTTGACCAGTAGCAATTAATTTCTTATCACAGTCTTTCTATGAGGTAAGAAAACATTAGTGTCTCCATTAGGAGGTGGAGAACAGGAGCTCTCCAAGAGCAAATGATGTGCCCAGCTTCATTCCCCTGCACCTCAGCTTGCCAAGAGCTGCTGGAGGGAGAGGGCATTGCAGGGATGCCTCTCCTGCAGCACAGCTGGGTGTTCCTTTCCAGGCAGATCCATCCTCCTGATCAAATGATAGACTCAGAAAACGTTCAATATCTGTATATTTCAGGATAAGTATCACGAAGCTGATGAATTTTCAGAAGCTTACTGTGAAGCATACAGCATTCCCTGTACTGGCAGTTAGGGGAAGAGAGAAGAAAAAATAATAAAGGTCCCTGGCATGAATTTTTTCTGTGTGGAAAGGGTGAAAAAGAGGGTTTCTTACAGAAAATACCATGTGATCCCATGGCATGTCAATGATTAGGGAAAGGTGTCCCAAAGGTTAATAAATCTTTTCTCATTCAAATAGGTACGCTCTCCAGCTGAAAGTGCTGGATCCTTCATCCAGCCCCGGGGAGGGGGGAGCAGGGGAGCAAAGGGTTAAATTTCGGGGCTGTAGAAGCAGATTGTGTTTTCCTTCTATGATGTGGGCTGACAAGACATCAGTATTCTATTCATCTGTTGGGAATTAGGCTGTTAATCCAATCAATGACTCTTGAGCTAGCTGCAGCCTGCCTCCCCACTGGGGAACAATCGGATCAGACGGGAGATTGTTTAAGAGCACAGAGCAGTCCCGGTGTCAGGTGGAATTTCCAAGCGTTCCCTAGTGAATTGGGGATGGGAAAGCTGTCTCAGCCCATTTATCCTGCCCCTTAAATAAGCAGGTATCTGCCTCAGCCATGCTAAAGTGATAAAGCAGTAGAAGAGCACTAACTTTTATGCAGGGAGGGGGCAGGGAAGCACCCTGAGAGGAGAGGTTTTAGCATCCTGCCCTTTGGAATATCATCCTGTCCATAGCTTGGGACAGTATTTGCGTGGTTTGTCAGGGACTGGCTCAGCCACAGCGCTGTGACACTTGTTACAGCTTTAGGCATTGACTTCTCCAAACACATTTTTGAATCCCTGCAGCTTCCTGGCAGCTTTTCTATTGCACCAACACACTTGTTTGATGAGCAGCAAAATGCCTGGTGCTGAAAGTAACAGGAAGTAGCAAATATTATTTGGATAACCTATAAATATGTCCAAATACACATCTGGGCACAGAGTGTCAGCTGCAAAATGGGCTGAAAATGCTCAACAGCAAAACATCTCTGAGAGTTCCAGTGTTGCTGCATGAGCTGCTGCGTAGGTTCAGAAGTCAGTTTTTTCTGCAATTAATGACAGCCATGTCTATAGTGGGATATTGAGAGCCTGTGTCTGTGCCAGCAGCACTGCATGCTGATCATAGTAGATGTGATAAATCCCATTGAAATTGCACTTGGAAATTTAGGTACAGCACCAGTTAGAAACTAGGGCGATGAGGGATTAGTGTAACCCTGGCACACTGAACTCCTCAGGCTGGGAGCATTTGGGAGCATTAGCAGATGCAGGATTCAGGAGGGAGCCAGTGGTGGTTCCTGGGCATCCTCTTCTCTCTGAGCTTTCTTAGATCTTCTGCTTTTAACAGCAGCTTTGTGAGCGGAGGCTTCTCCAAATTAGTGCTCCTAAATGAACCATGAGTATGAGCTCCAGCAGTGAATACAAGTAGGGAGGTCCCCAGACAGAAAAATCCCCAGCTCAGAGTCTTGGCTTTAAAGGGCTTCAACAATCCCTCTTCCCTTGATCATAATTTTGAATCCAACAAAAGCTAATGCAATTTTCTTTGCCTTTCAGTAAAAGATTGTGCTGTAAGGGTTCGTGCCATTAGAAATGTAATAATTGCTTCTCTATGCAGATCTAATTTATCTGTGAGGCACTTAGAAGATAGGCCAAATGATAGCCTGCAGTAGGCTCTGGAGAAGGGCCCAAAAGGTGATGATAAAAATCTGTCTAGCACCTTCCATCCTCGGGGATATCTGCCTGGCACAGTGCAGGAAATGGTCAGAATGGGAGGAAGTGAGCAGAGAGGAAGGAGCTGAGAGCTCTTGGAGAGGGACAGCTCAGTGAGAAAGGGATCCCTGCCAAATCTGCACACATGCAGGAGGGGTGGGAGAGGTTCACTGAGGAACCAAACTTAAGAGGATGCCCTGCAGCACTGGGTTATTTGCAATCCCTAAAAAACATCTGTTCGTGACCAGTACATGCTTTTTGGTTTTGCTTCTAGCAGAAGCTGCTCTCTATCCTTTGTCCCATGGTATTGGTCCTTGGGGAGTGCCTGAGCTGCCTTGGAGTTGGGGCCAAGGATGCACATAGGGATGTCTCCTGCTGAATCATCTGGTGGAGTTCAGACTTTTTATTTTAGCCCCCATTGCCTGGTTTTAGTATTGGTGGGTTTTAGCATGTAAATTCTGGTGTGTTGAGCTGTAGCCTTACCCTCAGTCTTCTTGGAGAGAAAATTTCAGAGAGAATAATGTGACAATGAAGTTAAATTAAGTTGTTGGGAAGTTGAAGTCTAAAGTAGAAACAAATGAGAAATAAAACCCTTTTTAAAAGTGGAGGGAGGTATTTTCTTGCTATTTTTCATCTCCCTGGCTTGAGTGAGTGTGTGTCGTGAGGCTGCAGAGATTTATATTACAGCTCCTAAGCACCGGTGCTTGTTCAGAGTCTGTATTATTCTGGCCCTCTTTATTCTCTCACCTTCTAAAGATGTAGTGTAAATATTTATCTTCCCTCTGGCCCATGTGCTGCCCAGGACCCAGTGCTGTTAAACACTCTTATCACCTCATCGTTCTTATCTTCTGCGATCCCTGCCAGCATTCAGAGTCCGTCAATGGGAACTGCACCTTAAAAGGTGCCACAAATAAGCAGAAAGAAGAGGTGATATGGGGGGAAAAAAATACCTTAAAATAAAGAGCATGTGTGCTAGCCCTCAAAAGGGCAGAGTTAGGTAGAGAATTTCCTGCTGTGCTTTTCACACTCACGGGGTCTGTGCTTGAAGAGGTGATTGAAGGCACCAAGGTGAGGTCTCAGTGTGGAGCAGCACTCAAGGAGGTATGGGGTCCCCTATAGACCTTTGTGCTGGTGTGGAGGGTCCAGCCCCATCTTCATCACTGATACAAGGTCAGGCTGGAGCAAAGCTCACCCAGGTAACCAGCATGGATTTGTTTTTCCTCTTTTTCCACTGGTGCTAAATGAAACAGGGGAGATGGAGGAAGAGGCAATGTCTCCCTCCAGGCCACCCTCCCACTGCACACAGCCTGGAGAGCGAATGAAGCAGCTCTGAGCTATCAGTGTTTATGCAGCGCTGTTTTTAAAACTGTCCCATGAAACCACAGTCAGACACTGGCCAAAGTCTACTTGAAATGGCAAAGCAGCAGCAATCATGTCTTATGGAGTGCATCTCAGCAGCTTTAGCCAAGCCATTTCCTTGTCTCTGCCCTTCAGTCTGGAACTTGTGTTAGGTTAAGCAGGGAACAGGAATTCCCAAGGAATGAACATGGGATGGCAACACCGATATAATCCTATCACTTATAAAACAGAATTCATGTGCAGCAGCCAGAGTAGCACTTAGCAGATAAGACAGTTGGTCCATCTGCGCTCGGTCCATCTTCTCCCATTTCTCTTGCTTAAATTTCTCAGGAGCAGAACAAAATCCTGTTATCCAATAAGTTATCCACTGGTAGTTGGATTTTCATTGAGTGACATCTGTCACAGACCATGCATGTAGGAAGAAGTACCAGTGATTTTGTAGCATCTTTGTTTAGATGGGTTTGGTAGACATGGACATTTGGGTTTTCATCTCCCAGAAAGGCCATGCAGCTCAGCTGTCACTCTGACATGGCCAGATGTGCCAGGAGGCTGTAGAAGCCACCAGGGATGGCACAATGGCATTAGAAGGCATGAGGAAATCTTGGAATCAGATCTGTTGCTGGTCAGTAATGTGTTTGGGACTGAGTGCTCCTACATTTGAGTGTGTCGTAGTCTTTCCTTCCTGGTCACTTCCTGTCTGCCTGTGTGGGTTCTGCCATTTCCATGAGCTCCTCCTTTTTACTGAAGGAGAGTTGCCAAAAGGGCTTTTACAGAAGGTGTATTGCTGCTTTGAGCCTGGATTTTCCCCTCTTCTATGCTGAAGTTTATTGAATCAGGGCAGGTTTCCTCCTTTTTAACCTGTGACAGTGACATTTTCCCAGCGTGAAAGGGCACATCTAAGACACATCCTGGCTCAGTGCTGGCCCAGAACTGCCTATCTCCTCTTCCCCACTCACCAACATCAGCTTCCTTACTCAGCACCTTCTCTTTGGTCCATCTGCTGAGAGGATCCACCTGAGCATTGTTGGTATCTCCATGTTCCTCCTGGCTGTGGAGGGTGTGCTCCAGATGCCCTGTTCCTGGCTGGTGCCAGTGGGGTGAGGACAGAGGCTTGCACCTGCCCATTCATTATTTGGGATCATTCATCCCTACACAGACACAACTCAGGAGAAGGACCCTAAGATGCTCAAGAGGCTGCTGCTTTCTGTTGCACATCAGGAAATACCTCTTGCATCAAGGCCAGCTATAATTCATCTTCACTCATCCTCTGCACGTCGTGTTTGATTGCAAAACAGACGCTTCCAGTGCCTGGCAGGCAATATTTGTTCCACATAATTCTCACAGAGGAAGCTGTAATCCTGACTTTCACAGCCCATCTTTGATTAGTCTCCAGGTGTGACCATTTTGCTCCAAAGCTCAGTGTTGCAGTACCTGGAGCAGCTGGGTACATCAGGTTGCAATTAGCCATGGTGCTCCAAAAAGCCAAATCAAAGAGGGACTGAGATCAGCAGCTTCCCAAGGGCTTTCAAGGCCTTTAGTGAGTGACCATACTGGAGCTTTTTCCATTTACCTGGATTAAAATTTGTCACAGAGGAAAATAGAAGCAAACAGCATGGCATCTGAGAAGTGTAACAAATAGCATTTGGCTATTGGGCAGGCTCAAAGCAGGGGGAAAATCCGCAGCGTAAATAAAGTGCAAACCATGTTTGCATAACATTGGATTAATAGTTCTTTTTAAAAACCACACTGGGATTAAAGAGACACATTTCCTATGCTGGGACCTGCACTCCCTCCTTAGCCCAGCAGATGCCAGGAAGTACATCTAAGAGAAATAAAAACCTTGTTCTCCCCAGCCAGCTGCTGAAACAGCAGTGCTTTCTGCAGGCCTTTGGAAGAGGAACAAATGTCTGTAGGATTCCTGGAGCAGTCCTGGATGTTTTAATAAGGAGTTCTGCAGCAAAGCATTCCCATGGGAAGGGGTTTCTGCTGCATGTCTCCAGTCCCATTCACCTGTGGGTTTTGTTGGCTGCAGTCCTGCAGGTGGTGATGCAGAGGGGAGCTGGATTCCCATCCCCCAGCCCACACATTTGCCATCCTGCATTTCCAATAACTCATTCAGAGCGCTCCCGCCTCTCCTTCCCCAGCCCTGCTCTGTATTTTGCTGAAGTCAGTGCTGGCCCTGTCACTCCTCCCAGCAAGCATGTGCCTAAGGAGAGCTCAGGGGCACTGAGCTCGCATTGGTTACCTTATTAGTGTGGAATAATCAATGGATGTTGTCCGTGATTCCCTCAGTTCTTTGCTTTGGGTTACCATCTAATGACACCCATTTGCATTACACTCCCCACAGTTTGGGCAGAAATAGGTTCCTGAAATGAGGAGTCTTCAAACAATGCCATGACAGACATGAATGGCATGTGGAAATAAAAATCTGACCCTGCCACTTCTTTGCTTGGAAAAGATATTAAATGAGTATTTAGGCAGCAAATGCCTGTTACATCTGGCTTTTTTTCCCTGTTGCTGCCGTGGTCGTCGTGTTGGTGCAGTGCTCCAGAGCAAAGCATGGCATCTCCCGCCCCAAAACACAGGTCATTCCTAATTCCTCAGCTCAACAGGCTTAATATCAAGCAGAATAACACACTGGGAAACCAGAAGACTTCCAGCTATAAGTGGAATTTCTAACCATTTTCCAGTTCTTTTCTCTTTTGCTTGCTTCAGAAGCTACTGTTGAATTTGCACCTTCATTCCTATTATAGTAATTAACTCTTAAGTCTCCCTAGACAGATGCAAATAAATTAAGGAGGCAAAGAAATGTATTAGAGGCTAATCCTGGTTGGGTTAGTGAAAGCAAAGGGGCCAGTAATTCTTTCCTTCTGTTATTTCACCTGTTCTGGTGGTAGAATGAGGCTGTGTCAGGGTGAGGTGCCTGGGTCTGCAGTGCTGGGTGTGAAGTATCAACTGTGGCAGAGCCCTGGGGAGGAGACACAGGAATCTGGGAAGGGGACACACTTCCCAAAGCATTGCAGCTGATGCAGTGGCTTAAGTGTTAGCTGGAACAGGAAGCTGTGTGCCAACACCTACAAATCACACAGTTTGCTTTGCCCTTGCGCTGCAGGTGTTTCACAAAGATGAGTTTGGCAACTTGCTGTCATCCCTGAGCACTGTGCCCTTTCATGCCTTGACAGAGCTTAACCTGGCTATTGGAGTAGACCTAATTTCTGAAGGCAGGGACTTAAGATTTATTCAGGTGGAAGGAACTGGGTTTTTTTCCCCTGTGTGCTCCCTTGTGCTGAAGAGTGTAGTACACTGAGCTATGTGAGCGTCCGAGTGCTTTACCTTCCTCTCAAGTAGTTGGCCAAAGCTGGGTTTGCACTGAAGCATCTTGCAGTAAAGCACCAGGAGTAGTGAGACTCCCAGAGTGAGGCCACAGTGCTGAAATCCTTCATTTTTATGGGCTGGAAGTGATAACGGTGTGAACTGAATTATACTCACGTCATGACGTGATCCACGCACTCTTACGGGTGGGTAGATATTGATTATCCATCAATAGGGAGTGATGGTGGATGATGATTCAAATCCCAGCTGTCAGGTGTCCTGGCTGTTTGTCTAGTCAATTAAAACATTGCTGTGATTCAGCCTATTTATGTAAAACTGGAATTTCTTTGTATTGCCGCAATGTTACCTATACCTCTAAAATCAAGTCTCTCTCTTTTTCAGGATGGGGAAGGCCAGACTGCACTCCATTATGGTAAGCTGCCTCTAAGCTTGGCTATTCCTTCTTAGCAGCATGGATTTGCAGCTGGAGTAAATGCCCTATACACAGAAAGCAAACTTCAGGAGAAAAATTATCAAGGAAGCTGAATTTGATTAACCAGTGGCTACCTCCACTAGCAAATCCCAGCATGGTAGGGGTAGGAGCCTTGGGAGAAGATTGCTGCCCTCCCTTCGTTCTCTTCTGGAAATGTCATTTTAAAGTCTTCCTTTTCCCCCAGTTAATGATGTTGAGTTTCCCTGTACACAAGAGTGTCTCCAGGATGTTGGTGTGGCACCTGCAGACCCAGGAGTAGCTCTGGTTAGGGGATGCAAAATTCCTTCATGGGATCTGTGGCCTTCAGGGAGGGTCTGTGCCAATTTTAACAGGTTACACAGGTCAGGGGAAAGGGACAAACAAGGTGGCCTCCACCTTCATGTGACCTGGTGACAAACATGTTTGATCACAGCTGAGAGGGCAGCAGCCTCTCTACCTACCAAAATCAGCAGAGGCAAGTCACAGTTGGTGTCCCTCCTACAGTTACAGGCTAATTAGATACATGATTTAATTGAAAGATTGTTCTATCTCCAAATGAGAAAAGTAGAAACTGAAGTGACGCGTGTGGTGCTGATGTGCAGGGAATAGGAAAAAAGTATCAATTTAATCTGGATCATAATCTTTTTCCCAAAATTAAGACATAGCCAGTTATTATCTTGTACTCTCTCTTGATGCCTGTCACTGTAATTAAGAGCATACTTGTCATTCTGAAGTGTTTGTGTCTTTCTCTCTCAATCTCTCCACAAGGACATTAGCAGGATGGCAAAATTGCTTTGCAGACATCAGTCCAAAGCACAACATTTGGACCTGGAGCTAAACTCTCAGATTCCAGGGTCCCTGAACTGAGACTGTAGTTACAGTAATGTGTGATTTTTTTCTCTGTGGGATCTTTCCTGTAGGATACTGAATTTTTCAAATTCCTATCACTGCAACTGGAATGGTAAATCTGTTGCTTAGCACAGCACTGTCTGCAGGTGGACAGCACTTAAAATGCCACATTGCCTCTTTGTTTTCCTGAGCCATTCCACAGTTGGGGCTTTCTCTCCCCTGGGAAGATGCTTTCCCAACTCCAGGACTGCAGGATACACATTTGATTATAATATGTTGTGCAAAAGCATAGCACACATGTAAGTTATGCAAGAGCACTTGATTCAAGCAAGCCCAGTAAGTGAAAGGAAAAGGGGGGTGCATCACCTGAGTTTAAATTCCATGCAGGTGGATCCCTCTGGCTGGGGACTGAGGCAGGTTGTTCAACACAAGCAAACATAACTGATACAATGAACATTATTTCAGAAATGGTTTCTCTGATCCACTCTGCCAGCTCAGGTGTTTCAATAATGAGTTTCCCAGGATTTTCTTTCCAAATGTTTATTAAGTGTTGAAATTTTTTTCTTCTCCTTGAGTACTATCCCCTCTCTCCTCCTTGTTTATCATCTTTGGGAAGCCTCTCTGGGTCACTGGCACACAGGCCTGGTGTTCCCATGGGTGCCTGGCTGTTTCTGGTGGCCATCACTGCCTCCAGGACATCCTCATTCCCTTTCTTGCTGATCTGGCCATAAATCACCCTGAGCCTGGAAACAGCTTCTTAAATGGGTGACTGGGTTTGATTCAAGTGGCTGTTGGCCTGAAACTGGAACTCACTGTCACCTCCCAGTCCCATTTTGGTCAGCACTTCACTGCCAAGTTGTTAATTACAGCAGAGAGGCAGCAGAGCTCCTCTGAACACCATCTCTGAGCAGAGCAGTGCCTTCACAAGGCCTTCCCTTTTGCTGGAGGCTGTTCATGGAGTTCAGGGAAGGGTTAAATCCCAACAGCAAGGCAGCCCCTGCTTTTAGGGTGTCTGCAGCCCTTTTTATAAGCCAGCATGGCCTGACAGCTGTCCTTGTGGTGACAGCTCTCCTGATTGCAGCCGGTGTCAAACCACATCCTGCTGGGGGTTATAAATCCCAGCTCCTTCCGATCGGCGCTGACCCCGGCTTTAATCGGGGGTTAAGTGGAGGCCAGCAGCCACGGCAGGACCCACAGCCAGCCCCTGCTCCCGTGCCCATGGCTGTGTGCATGGTGGCCCTGCTGAGCAGCCCCTTCTCCTCGGCTCCTCTCCATCCAGCCACCCGCTGGGAATCCTGAAATCATTGCTGCTGCCTCTCCCAGAGGAAATCAAGGCTTCTCTGAGCGGTGCTGGCCACGTGGCTGCGGAGTGGGCAGGCTCTGTATCCTCCTGGGCACTCCAGCTTCCCTGCAAAGCACCATCTGTTCGGCTCTGTCTGCACCGTGGCAGGGCAGTGGGAGGGGATGCTGGAGGGAAAATAAATAATAAAAAAAAATTCATCATCTGAACCCTGAGGATTAATGGAGTCGGGAGGCGAACTGTGCTGAATGGAAATTCATCTTCACCCGTGCCAGTGTCAGGGCTGCTGCTCTGGCCCTTGACAAATCGAGGGTCCCAGGGTGTGATAAATCCAGCAGCTGTGCTCATCCCCAGGGGTGTCCCCAGCCTGCTCAAGGACACAGCACTGGATGAGCAAGCCACCTTTCCCTGTGGGGACCAGCTCCTCATCCCCAGAAGCTGCCACTGTACCTTCCTTGGCACCTCTGGAAGTATTTTCTGCAGAGGGATGCAGTTCAACCTCGCCCACACCCGCACCCGCTTCCTCACCAGCCTGTTTCCCCTTTTTGACCCCTTTTTTATCCTTTCAATGTAAGTTCCAATCACACATTGAATTTATTTTAATGAGACATTACTGCTTGTCCTTTTGGATCAGTAGAAGACTGCAGAGTAACGCAAAAGACACTCTTAATTACTGAAGGAGTCAGTCGGTTGCTTTATAAAAACACCCAAAACATGATTAAAACCAATTGCTACCAATGCAAGAGGAAGCTGCCAGCTTCATGGCCTTGTAAAGCAGGTTTTGGCTTCACTAGGGTCCGAGTCGCACAGGCTAAAGGGAAAATCCAGGGTCTGGGACTTCTGCCGATGTCAGCCAAGTCCAGCTCTTCAGTGTTAAAGAGTTTTCCTGATTTTCCTGGTTCATTGTTTTTTTTAGCATCCTTAGGTAAGACATCCTAGGACAAAGAAGAGCTTGGGTAGAAATTGACTCTATCTTGGCAGAGAAAATGAGGGATGAAAAAACAGTTGCTAGTAGGGGTGTGAGGAATAAAATGTGTGCCATTAACAGCTGTCCCAGGCCATGGGCACGGTTGCCTGGAGCTGGTGCTCGAGGAAGTGGTGGCCAGCAGTTATAAACCATCTGAATTTTGTGCAAAAAGAAACGATGGACAGAAGTCAGGAGTGAGGCAATACTGAAGATGTCATGCCTGGGATGTGCTCTCTGCTCCCTGGGAGATTCAGGGCCAGGTGAGGGGCAAGGGCTTAGAGATGGTGAATAAATACTGGGTACAAAAGCAGGCAGGGATTGCTTTCCCAGGTGGCACTTTGGGGGTCCCTGCAGTGCTGCAGTAGCACTCTGGGACCCTTCCCAGGGTCAGTCTCCAGTCCTGGATGTGAAGAAGCCTTAGCCAAGCTGTGCCCAGGCTCCCTCTGTGTCCCAGGTGATGCCCTGCAGATCCCTCAGCTCCCAGCCCCTCTGACTGGACTGTGGGCTCTGGGTACTGATTGCACCAGTGGCACCCCCTCAGGACTTTCGGCTTTGCATTGCTCTCACTCTGTCTTTTCTCCTTCCTTTGCACTATTAAATCCAAAGCAATAATCATGTCCTGAGCACTGCCCCAGCAGCGCTGTGCTGCACCGGGCCAGGTGCTGAGCCGGCGTTTCCTGCCTCCGGCGCACGCAGTGGGAGTCGCCAGCTACAGCCAGCGCTCCAAAAACGCCCATCACTGCCACCTCGGGCCAGCATCCCCACACTAACCCTTCCCTTGCTTCCCCCAGCTGCCACCTGCGAGTTTTTGGACATCGTGGAGCTGCTGCTGCAGTCGGGAGCCGACCCCAGGCTGCGGGACCAGGAGGGCTGCCTGCCCGAGGAGGTGACGGACTCCAAAGCCATCACTTCAGCTCTGCAGCAGCACGGCACCGTCGAGCCCTGATCTCCCCGGGGCACAGAGATGCTCTGCAATAACATCCCTTCCCCTCCCTCCTCACTGCCCTCCCCAAACAGCTCGGGGGTTCAAGGGGACCTTTTAAAGCACAGGGTCTGGCTGGGCTCTCCAGCACGAGGGCCAAGTGCATGCCCTGAGCAGGATGGCATCAGAGTTTGGCGTGCTCTGATGTTTATCAGTGTTTGAGGGTGGGGGGGGAGAGGGGAGAGGGCCTGGAGGAGGCCTCAAGTATTATTTTAATGTCTCAAACACGAGTACTGTATGGGCTGTCTCACCAGAGCAGCGTGGGCTGACTGGTCGGCTCCTCTGTGGTGATGCAGGGCCAGATGAAATGCTCATCTCTCCGGTTCAGGTTGAATTTTGGTTTGGTTTTTTTTTTCCCCTGGGTCCAAACAAATAATATAAATAAAAAGCACAGTGTTGGGATCAAGCCTCAGTGTGTTTGTTTGGGTTTTTCTGGGGTTTTTTTGTAGGGGGTGACTTGGAAGTCATAAGAATGGGAGGCAACTCAGTGGAGGCATAACCCTTGGGAAGCTCTGCTCTAGCTCTTGTCCTGGGGAGGGAGAGCTGCAAAGACAGCAGGGTCATACAGATGTCTGTCTGTCTGTCCCTCTGGTTCTCACAGGACACATGTTGCTAATCAGCCTCTCCAAGCTGACAGGACTTTTACCACTTTGCTGAATTGAATGGCTTTAAACCCCATCTCTGTTAGCAGCTCCAGGGCCTCCTGCTTTGTGTCCATCCCTGGGATGGCTCCTTCAGGGCCAAGGTCTGGTAAGAGCTGAGCACAGATAAAGCTGCACCCACCCCTTTGGGTCTGTCTCACATATTTTATGATCTTCATGTGCCTCGTGGCCATGCCCAAGTGCTGCAGTGATGTGGGGTGATCATTGGGTTTGCTGCTTCCTCATTATTATCCCAGCTGGGCCCACAGGAGCTGCCAGGGGTGGGTTTGTGCTGTGGGATAGCTCCCAGCTGGGAGGGAGGCTGCTGCCCTGGGTGGGTATGTGACAAGAGGAGACTGTGGCTTCCCTGCCTGAGGGATATTGCCATGAGTTAGCTTTTCCCAGATGAGATTTACAGCCTGGGGGGAGCAGAGGAAATCTCCATGGCTGTGACAGGAAGCTGCTTGCCATCAGGTGCTGCAGCACACCCAGCCTCAGGAAAACAAATGGGAACATTCCCGTGGCTAAGGGCTGGCTGGGCAGCAGGCACACGTGGGCTTTGGCCCCTCACAGTGTCTGTGGCTCCTGCCAGCATTTGCTGACGATGACAAAGTCGCTGTGCTGGCTCCAGCAGCCACCACACCACACACAGCACAGGCCAGGCTCCGTGGTGGGGACAAAATGGCTTGGGCAGGTTATTTTCCATTAACTTAATATCAAGCAAGAGCCCCACAATGGCTTCTGCTCCCATTGCCCCTGCCTAGGGCAGCTGCAGGCCTGGCTCATCACAGCCTGGGCCTGGGCATCTAGATGCAGATGAAGCAAAAATGCCAACCCCAATATTGCAGTCACACTGACTTTGTGAGGTGGCACCAAGGTTGGGGACAAGCAAGGTCACCCCTGTTCAGGGCCATAATGCACAGCCACTGCCTGGCTTGATAGACACTCTGGGTAATAAAAAATCTCTGTTAAAGCCGGGATGAAAAGCAGCAGCCACGGTGCCGGTGCTTTCAGAGAGCACATTTGGGGCCTGAGCACTCAGCCCTGGAGATGTTTATAGCACTTTAGGTCTGTTTGTGAGGTT
>VWYI01037563.1:368102-381194 GCA_013399455.1 Anthoscopus minutus | reverse complement strand
GGAGAGAAAGGCATATATTATTGTTTATAATCTGCTTTATTCAGCCAAACCTTTCCCCAGCAGCCTTGCAGATTGCTGTTAAATCCCTTGGTGCCTTTAACTACTGATACAGAAAGTGGTTAATGTGCGTTCGCCCTAAGCTTGGCATCTACTCCAGGAAATCACTTTAATTGAGAAGCATTAAATGTTAAAATGATTAAAATATAGAAAGCCAACACACAGGTGCCCACAGAGGGGCTTGGACCCCACCCTCCCCTCCTGCCTGGCATGGCCCTTGCATCTCACCTGTGCCCACTCCCTCAGCGCTGTGGTGGCACAGCCAGGCACGTGGTGGCAGGAAAGCTGTGCCACCTTGGGCTGCCATGGAGATTCCCACCCCAAACCTCTCTGTGCCAGCAAAAATCCAGGGCACGACAAGCAGTGCCACTGGTTCCATCACCCAGGGGTGTCAGCTCCACCATCCAGGCATGACCATGGGAATCCTGACCCCAAACAGCCAACAGGGCCGGAGCAGGCGGTGCCACTGAGATGGCAGCGACCTCTGCCCTCCCACTGAGGAAGAAAATCTCAAAGACAGCAGCTGCTAAAGAGCATCCCGAGTTTATTTGCCATCGCTTTCCCTCGTGGCAGAGGGGGTGACTGTACACATCTCATGCCAACACACCAGAGGCAGGGTACAAAAGCAACGCCCTAGGCCCGAATCCAGGGGCAATTTGAGGAGATTGTTTCTCCCCAAGACATGGCAATAAATAAGGTTTTATTCTTTAAAATTTATTATTATTATTATTATTATTATTATTATTACTATTTTTGTTGGGTTTTATTTTGTTCTCCTTTTTATTCCCTCAGGAAACAAGACTCTCACTTTCTGGAACTGTACAAAATTTACACAGCAAGGGGAGGAGGCATTTGGCCTTGTTGAAGGGGGATGGAGAGCAGCAGGCACAGCTCTCCCCCGTCCCCCTCCCCACCAGTGCCAGCAAGGCCGGGAGCTTGGCACAAAGCAGCACCCAAGGCAGGGGAGGGGGGAGGCACATGGATGCAGCTAGGGCAGCTCCTGCAGCACCAAGGCACCCAGCTGGGAGGGGCAAGGAAGGACAAGGACAGACTAGTGATGTGCTTTCTCATGTGGCTTTTTTTTTCTTTTTTTTTTTCCTTTTTCATTTTTATTCTTTTTTTTTTCCCTCTGCTTCTGGAGCCTCCACACCTCTGGAAGGAGCCAGCTAACTGGATCCACCCCCAGCCCTCCCTGAAGGGCAGCCTGGGCTCATCAGCATCACCGCAGAGACACAGAGGATGGCAGGGACCCCATGGCCAGGACATCCCTGTGGGGCTGGGGCAGAGCTGGTCACGCCGGGCAGAGAGTGTGGAGCTGGATCTTATCCATGGGGCTGAATGTCTGAGGGTAGGGAGTGTGGCTGTGCTGGGGGAGATGGGCATGAGGGTTTTGAGCAAGGGCTAGTGCTGAGTGAGCCTGGCCAGGAGCAGACCCCATGGGGCTTGTGGGATGTGCCAAAGCCACCGGGCTCCTTCCTGGCTGCTTGCACTCACCCTTTAGTACCATCAGACCCACAGCACCAAAGGAGGAGGGTGACCCATACCAGGAACACCTCACACCCCAATCGCCTCCCCTCCCC
Source organism: Anthoscopus minutus (assembly GCA_013399455.1). Lineage (NCBI taxonomy): Eukaryota > Metazoa > Chordata > Aves > Passeriformes > Paridae > Anthoscopus > Anthoscopus minutus. The sequence goes on along the minus strand of VWYI01037563.1, from coordinate 379,557 downwards.
ACCACGCGGGTGACGAAATTTCCTTTCCCTGTTTGGGAAGAATTTTTTTGCAATGCCCTCAGAGCAAACGTTGCTCACCTCTCTCACCCACCTCTCCAGTGGCTGCACTGCAGGTGCCAGCCCCAGGCATCCCGGCTGGCCCCTCCATGGCACGGCTTGGCCAGTAGGTATCCCGGGCTGGAGGCAATTTTTTAAAGTTCCTCCCCTTCGCGTGACCATGGTACAAAGCAGTGATGCTCCTGCACGCCCAGGGATAAATCACGGCCACAAGGCCAGGAGCAGGCAGCATTGCCCCTGGGCAGCGAGGCAATGGCCCTTCTCGGACGTGTCCGCGGCAAAATAAACCCTTCTACAATATAGACTTCTCTTTCTGCGGAGGCTCCGGGCAGCGCCGAGTTGCATTTCAACACCATATCGAAAAATAACTCTTGAAAATAGCAGCGGTGCTCGGCAGGGGGGTGAGGGGCTGGCGCGGGTGCCGGGATGGCCTCTGCCACCCCTGATTGTCCTTCTTTCCCTCCTGCCGGCCACGCCACGGCCGGGTCCCCGCCACCCCCAGCGCAGCGCCGGGGTCCTCGCCGCGCGTCCCGTGCGCTGCCACCTCTCTTGTGCTTACACCCAAAGGCATCCGTGCCCCCAGCACAGCCAGCCCAGCCATCGCCACTGCTGTCCCCCCTCCCTCCGGCCCTCCAGGGCCAATTCCCATGGGAAATCCTGGAAAGGTCAGCCGCCGGCGGGTGCCCTCAGTGCTGCGCTTGCGGGCCGGGGGAGCGCGGGGGGCTGGGGCGGAGGGCGAGCAGCGCTTAGAAAGGGGGGTGATCCATGTCGTCCAGCCAGGAGGCCGGGCTGGTGGGAAAGTCTGGGTACCCGACGCTGCTCCCCGTGGAGATGTCGGAGGTGGGGCCCCCCCCGGCCATGGCCCGCAGCGTCTGACTCACCCCCTGCGCCCCGTGGGCCACCAGCCCCAGGCTGCCGTCCATGGCGTAGTCCAGCCCGTTGAGCAAGGGCGGGTGTGCCGGCAGGGACGAGATGGAGGACGGCGACTGCGGGAGGCCGTAGGGGCTGCCGTCCCGCAAGTCCTGGTACGTCTGTCCCGTGCCCTCCATGGAGAAGCCGCCGTTCAGCAACTGTCCGCCCGCCACGTCCCCCACGGAGCCGTAAACCCTGTTGTTGTGGCCGAGCTCGGAGAGGATCTGGTCTTCTGCCGGGGACAGGAGGGAGAGCGGAGGCGGGGGGTCAGCGCCGGGGGCAGCCCCGCGGCCCCCCGGCCCCGCTCGGGCGCTGCGCTCACCGCGGAAGCTGAGCTCGCTGTCGCTGACGCCGCAGTCCTCGGCCGAGCTCTCCTTCTCCAGCTTCCCTCCCCCGCGGCTCCGCTTCACGCTCTTGTAGAACTGCCCCCAGCGATGCCGCCCCGCGTCCTTCTTCAGCCGCTTCTCCTTGGCCCGCCTGTTCTGGAACCACACCTGGAGCAGAGGCAATGGCGACATCGGTGGCACCACGGCACCCCGCCACCGTGGCAGTCCTGCCTGGCAGCGCCTCTGCAACCCAGCACCCATGAAAGCCAGTGCTCCAGCATCCCAGCACCCCTACATCCATTCCAGCAACCCTACATTCATTCCAGCACCCCTATGTCCATCCCAGCACCCCTACATTCATCCCAGCACCCCTACATCCATTCCAGCACCCCGTGTCCATCTCAGCACCCCTACATCCATCTCAGCACCCCTGTGTCCATCTCAGCACCCCTACATCCATTCCAGCACCCCAACATTCATCCCAGCACCCCGTGTCCATCTCAGCACCCCTACATCCATCTCAGCACCCCTACATCCATCCCAGCACCCCTCTGTCCATCTCAGCACCCCTACATCCATCCCAGCACCCCTACATTCATCCCACACCCCATGTCAATCCCAGCACCCCTACATTTATCCCAGCCCCTCCACATCCATCCCAGCCCCCTACATTCATCCCAGCACCCCTATTCAATCCCATCACCCCTACATCCATCCCTACATCCCAGCACCCCTACATCCATCCCAGCCCCTCTACATCCCAGCATGCCAGCACCCTGGCACGCCTGGCACACCAACATCCTGGTATCCTAACACCTATGCCCTCATGCAACCCGGCATCCCTAAACCCCTTCAAACTCCTGCCCCCAGCACCCACAGCCCCATGCAATCCAGCAAGCCATCATCTCTGCAACCCAGCTTCCAGGCACCCACATCACCCCAATAGCCCTGTCACCCCTGCATCCCCTAAAACCCCGCACCCCAGAGGGACCCCTGCATCGCCTTTCCCTTGGGGCAGGGTGAAGAGGGGCACCCGTGGCCTCACCTGCACGACCCTCATATCAAGCCCCGTCTCGGAGGAGAGCTGCTCCCGCACGTGCCGGGCGGGCTTGGGGGAGTTTTTGTAGGCGTTCTTCAGCGTTTCCAGCTGCTTGGCCGTGATGGTGGTCCGGGGCCGCTTCGCACCCGCCTCGGAGTCATCTGCAAGCGAACGAGCCGGTACCAGCCCCGACGGGCAGCACAGACCATTGAGGAATATCTCCCCAAAACCCCAGAGCCCACAGAGACACCTTCCCGCAGGGACAGGAGCCACGGCCCCCGCTGTGCCCGTGCCCCTCGCAGCCTTTTCGGGGCGCCTACCGTTCTGCTTGGCAGTCTCGTAGTCCTCCTTGCAGACCAGCCGCCCGTCCTCCATCAGGTAGAACTCGTCACCCGTGGCCAGCTGCCGGCTGCAGATGATGCAGGCGAAGCAGTGGAGGTGGTACACGAAGTCCTGGGCTTTGCGGACCACCTGAGTTGGGGGGATGCCCTGCTGGCACGCCGTGCATTTGGTCCCGAAACGCCTGCGAGGAGAAGCGGGCGGACCCTGAGCCCCGCGGCGAGGTGGGGTTTGCCGGGATGGGGAGCAGGAGACGGGGCAGAGTTTAAACCAGCAATCAACCTTATTATGCATGACACTTCACACGGCGGGGGTTTATCTTCCTCAGAGTGAGAGACCGGCCTAATGGAGCCGAGAAGGGTTTGATTTTAATGATTCTTTTAACTAATGCTTATAGGCTGCCTGATTTTTCCCCTGCAAGGACAGTACATATTTCATCTACATTAATACCAAATAAATTAATTACACCGCCCCGCTGGCATGATGAATCCCAGATTAATGTAGAATGATGGGGCTCTTACACCATAACGACGGCCTGAGAGGGGCGTGGGGTGGGCTGGTGTGGGGCACAAGCCACCAGCGCGGCTGCAGGGAGCATGCAAAGGACGTGAGAGAAGCATGCAAGGTAAGGGTTATGAGTGGGGAAATAAGTGTGGAAGGAGCATGCAAGAATGGTGCGAGGAATGTGGAAGATCAGTGCCACGAGTGTGCAAGGCATGCGGCAGAGACACGCAAGGAGCGTGCAAGAAGGATGCAGAAAGCGTGCAAGAAGAGAATCCACTGAATTAATGGCACGAGGGTGACACGTGCCATGAGAAGGAAGTCAAAAGGAAGCGGATATTCCACCGGTGTTTTCGGCAACAGATGCTGCGGGATTGACCTGGGGCAGATCCCCACCTCCCACTGGCACCACAGGGCTCTGCGGGGTGTCCCCCACTCCCCACAGCAGCCCTAAACACCCCAGGGCACCACGGAGCCTTCCTGGGGCTGCAGCAGCCCCGGTGGCGAAGCTGTCAGGATAAATCTGCCCCCATCTGCAGGATAAGTCTGAAGGAGGCAGCACAGGAGCACCTTCGGCCCCCAGCCCCAAGGCTGCAGGGACAGGCAGTGGCATTCGGGAGTGCCCAGACAGCGCAGCCACTCCAGGCACCTCCCTCTGTCCCCTGAGGCCGGAACATCCCCCAGCCACGCAGAATCACCCTCAAGCCTCATGAGTACCCATCCCCTCCAGAAAGCCAGGGCACAGCCAACAAGGCTGGGTCTCTGAGACTGTCCCCGAGCCACGCAGGTGTCACCCAGGGATGGGTGGCAGGCCAGCACGATTTTGGGGTGTTGGAAGCAGAAGGTGAGAAGGAAAAACCTGGTTTGTCTCATTTTCTGGACTTGTATCCTAAAGGGAGAGTCCCTGGACATCTGATGGGGAGACCTCAGCTCTCCTGGAGTCAGATGGGAGAGAAGGTGGGAGAGGAAGGGAGGAAGTGGGAGAGGGGTGGAGAGGAGATGGACGCGAGAGGAGAGAGGGATGAAGAAGGAGTGATAGAATGGAGGATAAAGGGAGGGATGGAGGGAAGGAGGAAGGCAGGGGTGAGAGAGGGATAGGATGGACAGAGGATGCTTTTCTGCTGCCAAGGCTAAGCTGGTGCCCACTCTGCAGCCCTCATCCACTGCCCATTCACCTCCTCTCATAAAACACTACAAAAGCCATTTTAACAACACATCCCGACACCCCGAAGTGTCTCCACATCATCCGGGGACAGAGGACCCGGGACAGAGCCGAGGACCAAGAGCTGCAATTTAGGAGAAGGGAAGGGAAAAAAAAAAAAAAAAGACAAAAAATCAAAAATCGATCTGATCCTTTCCAATGCAGCTCCTGCGTTGCCAAGTGCCTCTGAAGCTGGGCTGAAACCCTCACGTCCCCTGCAGGTTCCCTACCCTGAGATCAATGAGCGGTTAAGGAAAGGTGAGGTGCGAGTGCCGAGCCGCTATTGATTGGCACCAAATAATCCAGGCAGGACCTCATCTGAGAAAGTCGCTGATCTTTCAACTCCAATTAACATTGATTACCCGCACCTTTTGGGCGACTATTTAAATGACTCGGAGATTAATAGGCTGGAAAATATCAGAAGTGAAGTGTTATTATCCGGGCTGGAGTGGCCGCTTTGACCGTCCCTGGGAAGGAGAAATGCAAGCTGCATCTTTGGTCCTGATGCCTGATGAGGATCTAGGAGAGCCTGGGGATGGGAAGGCAGGGGAAGCCCTTTCTAGGGACTAATCGTAATGGCTTTAGGCTGGTGGGGAGGGGTGGTGGGGACAGCCCGTGGGGCTGGCCCAGAGCGGGAGATGATGGCATGAGGAGGTGGCTTTAGCTAACCCCGAGGGGCAGCAGCTGCTTTATGGCTGAGCTCCATCTCCTGCATCCAAGCAGTGAAAGGCACCCACCGGTAACGATCCAACCCCTCTGTTTCGTGGCGAAAAAAAAACAACCTTCCCTATCCCTTGGGAAAACTCCCAAATTTCACCGGCAGCCAGGGAGCAGAGCAGCCTAAAGGCAAAGTCCATTTTTAATGGGGAGTGGGCTGTCCTGTCTCATGGGAGCAGAGATGCCAAGGCAACCAAATGAGGTTCACACTAATGGCAGCCAAAAAAGGACAGATTAAAAAAAAAATAAAAAAAGGTAAAAGGTGAAGGGGAGAGAAACAGCATCAGCAAATCTCGAGGAGGCGAGAGGCACTCGGGAGGAAGAGAGCGTTGTCGCTGCCTTGCACGGGTTTCTCCTGCCCTCTAGCTCCGAGCGGAGCCGGGGCCACCGGAACCGCCGCACGATGTCAACCCCGAGGGCCTGAACACCAGCCCAGGGGAGGGACAGGAGCATCAGGGAGATTCGGGGCTTTCCCATGGCTAAATCCCAACAAGTACCCAGCTGGCAACAGCTGCAAAGCACCGACGTTCCCTTTATTTCCACAACAACAAGTTGTAGGAAGATTTCGGAGAAATTTTGCTTAAAATTAGGCTGTGTGCTTGCTCCACGGGCAGAGAGATGTTGTTTTCGGGGGGAGGGGGTACTCACTTGAAGAAATCCTCCTTGCAGTAGACGCTGCCGGCCCGGGAGAAGCAGCGGTCGGCCAGCTGCATCTGGCAGTCGGCGCACTTCAGGCAGGAGCTGTGCCAGTGGCGGTCCAGGACCTTGAGGATGAACTTGTCCAGGATGTGCTGGTTGCAGCCGGCGCACTGGGGGATCTCTGGCCGGGAGGGATGGAGAGAAAAGCAGCATCAGCCAGCGACACCCCCTCGGGGCTCCCAAAGCCCTGCCCGGGCACATCCTCGAGGTTTTTGGGGTGAGGAGCTGCCGCTCCTCAACTCCTCGGGGTCCTGGCGCGTCTCCTTTTGCAAAGCTTTGCCAAAAGGCGCTGGGACAGCCAAGCCCACGGCTGGACACAGACACGCACACGCGCGATGCTTTTCCTCCCTGCACCCCCTTTTTCAGGCCGTGTCCTGCTCTCTGCCACGCGTTTTCCCTGCCTGCCTCTCTCTCCCTCTGGAATGGCACAGCCACCAAGCAGGGACACTGCTTGTTGCCCCGCATTGACTCACACATATGGAAGCAGATGGATTTGGGGGAAAAAATAGGAAAAAAAGGAAAATGGTTTAAAAAGAAAAAAATGCTTTTAAAAAAAGCAGCAAAAAAAAGAAGGGAGGGGATTTTAAAAGGAAGAAAGATTTTTTTTTTAAAGGAAAAATATAAAAAAGAAAAACACGAAAAAGAAAAAACATAAGAAAAAGGAAAATTATTTTAAAAGGGAAAATATTTTTTAAAAAGGAAAAAAGGTATAGAATTAAAAAAGATTTAAAAGGAAAAAAGGATAATAAATAGATAAAAAGTGAGGAAGATAAAAAAAGAAAAATTTTTAAAATGAAAAGATATTTAAGAAGAAAAAAATTCACAAGAAGTAAAACTATTTTTTAAAAAGGAAAAGAAAGACAAGATTTAAAAAGGAAACGAGAAAAAAGAGAAAATAAAACAGAAACAGGAAAAAAAAGAAAAGCGAAAAGAGGAGAAAAAAAAAGTGACAGAAGAGAGGAAAGGAATGGTAGAAGGGAGAAAAAGAGAAAAAAGAAAAAGGAGAAAGAGAGAGAAAGGGGAAAGGGAGAGAAAGAGGGGAGAAAGGGAAAGAAAGAGCAAGGAAAGGAAGAAAAAGAAGGGGAATAAAAAAGAAGGGCAGGGGGAAGAGGAACGAAAGGGCAAAGAAGGAAATAAAGGGGGGGGTGGGGGGAAAGGAGGAAAAGAGCGCAGGAAAACCTCATATTGTTACAGCCTCAAACAACATTATTTCAAAATCCTTTGGGGTCCTGCCACGTACCTCACGTGAAGGCAGCGCATTCCATCATTGCCCGGGTTACCCAGTGACAACCCCAGCGCCCCTCACACCACAGCTAGCGCTGCCATTCCAGCCCCCCCTCGCATTAACAGCACGATTAATTAAAAAAAAAAAAAAGCAAAATAAAAATTCTACGCCTTCTAGAGGTCCCTCTTTCCCTTCTCGTTTTGGGGACACCTGGATGCTTCTCTCCCTCCAGCACCGCGGCCGCAAGGTCGGCACCAGCCACGTTTTCCACGCTGGATTTGTTAAACCCGTTCGAGAGCGCCGCGAACGCCGCTGGCATCGGCGGTGGCACCAGCACAACACCAGCCCCAGGAAATCCTTCTCGGTCGTTTCATAAACGCGTGTGCGTCTTCAGGAAACACCTTTTGTGTCTAAATGATTATTTATGTAAACACGTGCGTGTTTACATGCACACATCCGACGCTCTCACAAGCCAACAAAGAGCTTTCCCCTTCCCAAAAGCAGCAGCACAGCTCAATTTCAACAAGCGAACAACTGCAGCCGAGAATACAATATCTCCCTTCACATTTCTAAAGAAAACTATTTTTTTTTGAAAGAGGAGACCGGTTTTCCTTCCGATTTCGCTGTAGATGCACGGCACCAACCTCACGCACAGGTGCCTGAGGGTGCAATGATGCCTGCGCGCACACAGAGGAAAAACAATAATAAAAATAATAATAAAAATAGTAATAAAAATAATAACTACAACAATAACAAAAAGAGTAACTGCCAGGGAAACCAGGAGATGCCCCTCTGGTTTGCAGAGAGAAAATATCTAAAATTTAAGCCCTGCACCTTGCTTTGTGCTTTGCCACACAGGCAGCTGCCTCCCTGCCTCGCATTTATTGCACTCGTTTTAACTGAATTATTTTACAGAACAGGAATAAAGTTAATGGGTACTCGGGAACGAGGCGCTCCCTCTCTGCCCTCCAGGATTCCCTGGCTCTGCGCAGAGGGTGGTTTGGATGATCCTCGGTGGGGGAACACGGCCTCGGGTCCCCCCTCTCCACCCCGGGACCACCCCAGCGATGCAGCAGCCTCAGTGCAAACCTCTCCCCGGGGGACGGGGGAAGTTTGGGGCTCACCCCCTGCCCCGGGCCCGATGTGCCCGGGAGGGGACGGCACATGTGCATCCCTGGCGGCCGCGCGGGCGGGATTTGGCCGTATCCCATTAAAGCCCGTGGGCAGATCCGCAATCCCCCGCCTCTCCGCGTACCCTCCCACGCACAGGGACCCAAGCGATGGCCTGGCCCCCGCCGCCACCGTGATTTATTAGCGGCGGGTCCATCTTCCCATTCCCCCCCACCGTCGCCGCCTCTCTCTCCCTTGACGGGAAAAATTAAAGAAAGAACCACCGAAACGAAACAAACTCGCCTCAGTAATCCCTGAGAGCGCAAAACCCCCTCTGAAAGCGAGCGGGGAGAGACGCGGGGCAGCGCCGGGGGGATGCGCTCCCCTCCGGGCACCGCGGGGCCGAACCAGCCCCGGCTTTGGGGCTGCGTTCTGCTCTGTTTAGGGGAAGGGATGGAACCCACGGATGCTGCGGAATGGGTGCACGGGAATGCGGAGGGAAAAGCGGAGCACAAAGGCGGCCAGGTCCGCCGGTACCGGAGCCTGCACCGAACCCAAGGAAAGCGCCGGTCCCGGGGCTCCTTCAGAAATCTTTCTGCGGGGAGGAAAGCTCATTCCTTCACACGCAGAAACCTTCCAATTCATTTCTCTGCTGCGGGCAAACGACTTTCTCGGCGGCGATTAATCACTCCCCCTGCTCCAGCCCCTTGGCCAGAGCCTGCCGGCACCCGGGCACTGTTCCCGCAGGCTTTGGCACAAGTTTTGACTTCGGTGAGATTTGCAAAACAATATTCATAAATAATATTCGGAATTTTATTTTTAACAATCCCGTCTGCAAGGCTAAGCAAGGTCTGTCGGGCGGGGGAAGGTAGTGGGGGGAGAGGCAGCTCAGCTCCCCAAAATCCTGCAGAAAATGATGCTGTAGGACACAGCCTCTGCTAAAATAGGGAAGCTGGTGGCTAAAGACAGAGGAAAAACGGTGATTTAATAGTGATTAAAAATTCAGATGTCACGGATTTTCCTCTCACAGACGATGAAATATCCAGGTGCTGCTGCGTGCTGATGGGAGACCCTGACTTCTTCCTGGGAAGGGGTCCCCTGCCCAGGAGCAATTTCTTTTTGCTCGGAGGGGGCTGTGTTCTGTGTCACTGAGACAGGATCACGCCCCAAATCTGTCACGACATGGAAGCAGGTGGTTGGGAGCTGGCAGCGGCCATAGGGCTCGGGCTGGGGCAGTAGGAAAACCACAGGAAGATGGTTTTCAGCAGCCCAGCCTCATCTATTTTCTTTCTGCCAGTTTTTTTGCGTAGAAATAAGTAACTATAATAATAATAACAAATATGATGATGATTATTATTAATAATAATAGCTTTAATAGTGATACAAATAGCAATAATAGTAGTAGTAATAATAATAATAATAATAATAATAATAATAATAATTATATCACATCGGATTCTTTCCTGCTAATTCTCGATATCCATCAGTCAGTACGGGAATGACAATGTCATGGGCACGGGAGTTTGGTGCCCCCAGAAGGGCCAGATCAGAGAGCTGTTCTGGGGCAATGTTGCTCCACGGTGGTTTAGGCATCTCGGATTTTTCCTGAATCAAGGGATTCCGAGGCCATAGAAGTGACCCAGCGACCCGGAACCGGCGGCGTGACTCGGGATACGGTCGTGGGACAGACCCTGCCTGTCCCCGTCCCTGTCCCTGCACCGGCTCTATTCTCCTGACTGGGATTTTATTTCCCCTCTGCTGCGGTCAAATTGGTTAAACAGGCCCGCCTGCCCCGCTCCCGTAGCTCGGCAAAGGGGGATGACGGTGACAAGTCCCCCTATGAGCCGCGGGCACCACCGAAAAACCCACGGAAAACGAATTCCAGCCGCTTGGGGGGCCGGGGCCCCGTGCGGGGCACGGTACGGAGCGGGGGCTCCGCGGGGCAGCGGCCAGAGGTGGGGGAAACGCGTCCCGGAGCGGGCACTCCCGTGCCCCACCGTGTACCCCGAAGTGCGGCCGGACCCCGGCCGGGCTGTCCCGCCGTCTGGGCCCATCTCGCCCCTCCTCCGCCGCCTCCCGAGGTCCCTCCCCTCAACTTTCTCGGAGCCGCTGTGGGGGGGCCGAGCATCGCCCTGCTGGCCCCGATGGGGTCCCCCCATTCCGGGAGCGCAGCGACGCCCCGGGTCTGGGGAACCGTTTGCAAACGGGGAGAAATAATAATAATAAAAATAACAACAATAATGATAACAACAACAACAGCAATACCTGCGCAGGTGGCCCCTCCGAGGAGGCCCCCCCGCCAGCCCACGCAGCCCCAGGGCACTGAGGCACGGCCGTCCCCCACCATCCATAGGGGACATCCATAGTGCCCACGGCATGCCCCGGAGTGGGGCTCGGCCCTATAGGAACGACGGGGCCGACTGCGGCTCACTCACAGCTCTGGTGCCGCATCCCCCCTTGGGGTGCACCGTCCCCAGTGGGGTCCATCCCCCCGTGTGTGCACGCCCCAAGCCGTGCCCGTGCGCACCCCCACGGACACGCTACCTGTAGCTGCAGGGCAGGTACGCGCCCATATAGACACGCAAGTGATTTTTGGATAGACGCGGATGCGGCGGCATCGCTCCGGGAGCCGCTCGGAACTCAGCCGGGCTCCCTATGCCCGTACCACGCACGGCCCTGGCTCCCTTCCCACCGCCGCCGTTCGCCGCCTGTCGCGATAAACGATATAAGCGGGGCATCGTGCGCTGCGGGCCAGGGATGCGCGGGGGCCGTGGCCGCACTCGAACACACACACACAGACACACACACACTCTCACACTCACACACGCGCTTGCACACGCACAGCCGGAGCCGCGCCGTCCTCCCCGTCGGGGCCGGGCCCGCATCGCTCCGCTGCCCGCCCGCCCCAGGGCACCGCTCTCCCTTCCGCACCCTCCGCATTTTCACGTCCGTGAACGGCGCTACACGCTGGGGAAAATAAACGCAAAGTGTAGAACCGGGAGCGAGCGGGAGCGGAGGCACCTGCCCACCCGCAGGGCGCTGCCCCTCCGGCCCGGGGCCGCCTTTGCGGCAGGGAGCGAAGGAAGGAGAAGAGAAAAGCGTCCTTACGTTGCACCGGCACACCGAGGATCTCGGGAAGCCCCTTGACAGCCCCTTCGGCAGCGAGCGCGGAGCTTTGCATCATTTTATTGGCTCGGGGGGCGGCGGAGGGGAGAGAAGAGGGGCGGGAGAGCCGCGGGCCGGGCCGGCGGAGCCCGGCGGCGGGAAGTGCCGTGTCCCGGTGCCGTGTCCCGGTGCCGCGTCCCGGTGCCGGTGCCCGCCGGTGCCGC
>VWYI01037563.1:352807-368054 GCA_013399455.1 Anthoscopus minutus | reverse complement strand
GGGCGGGGCCTGCGGGAAAGGGGCGGGGCCGGGGCCGGGCTGTGTCCGGCGGTGCCTTTGGGGACAGAGAGGGACGAGCCCAAGGCCGCGGGCGGGCTCCGCTCTCGGGGCTCAAGGATCTTCTCCCGCTCCGTGGAAGGCGCTGGAGAGTCCCCGCTTCGGGCGCAAAACCCCAGCCCTGTCCCTCCTGCTGCTGGGAATGGAGGCTTAGCCAAGGGCCGCTTCCCTCGTTCCGGCGGACACCGGCACATCCCGCGCCAACGTGAGCTACTGCCCGGCGGCTGTCACCCCGCCGTGGCAAGCTCTGCTTCCACAGGGCGCTGGAACGCATCCCTGGGGCCCATCCCAATGGTGCCTCCCCAGGGACACATCTGGGCATGGAAAGAGCCAGCCCAACTCGGCAGTGCTGCAGCGTGCCCAGCCTGACGTGGTAGCACAAGGGTGGCAATGCCAAAGTCACAGGGTAAAGGGCTCGGTGTGGCTTCCGAGAGGAACCCCATGGGGCTGAGGGAAAACCCTAAGACAGCCCAGCCTGCAGCCGCAGAGGGAAACAGATGTGGAGGTACCTGGCAGCCAAGGGCTGAGCGAGGAAACTCGCTGAAATGGAGCTGAAGTTAGAGTGGGTGCTCCGATGCTCACCGTGTCACCAGCTCGGGGACAATGGTGCCAAACAACCCCGATGTGCTGGGCTATCCCGCTCTGCTTAAAGAGCCGCCCCGAGGCGGCACACGGCAGCTTCTGGCAAGTGAGGGAGGATGCTCACCCAGCCAAGAGCATGGCCACCCTCAGCCCAGGTGTGCCCATGCCAAGCCTTCGTTTCCATACTGTTAGGAAGAGGCTTTTCCCACCTGAAAAAAAACTGAAACCCTGCCCCGTCGGGAAATGTGAAGGTGGGACAAGCCAGCAGCTGGGGGAAAAAAGTGTTTCGAAATAAATCCAAGAAAACCTAAGAAATGTGTTAAGCCTGATGGTTCCTTAGGAAAAAAATGGAAGTTTTTCTATGAGATGCTGAGGTTTGACCCCTCGAAGCTTCATTTTCACCAGCAAACCCCCATCCCCCTCATATCGCAACTCTGTGTAGAGACCGGTGTGCGCTCATTACAGGAGTGAGTTCACCGAACGCCAAAATCTGCCTCCCATCACAGGGAAGTGAATCCCAGCCCCTCCCATCCCGTGCCATCCCCTAAATCACGCTGCAGCTCTTAAGTGCATTAAGCGCCGCCAGTCCCCCGCTGCTCCCGGCCACCTGCGCTCCGCAGCCCCTTGGGGCAGGGGCCACCGTCCCCCCCCAGTCCCCAGTCAGCCAGAGCGTGGCTCTTAACACGCAGAAAAGCAGGTCCCTAAGGCAGATTTACGGGAGAAGTTTAGCCGGACGCGCGGACTGACGGACAGACGGACACTGCCCCATCGCCTCTCTGTCCTGCTGCTTTGCATTTCCAACCTATTTCCCTAATTATTCTACCGCTGCTGGGAGTCGTCGCGGTCTCCCAGCTCTCTGGCACGCTCTGATTTATCTCTCAGCCGGGATAACAGCTCCCCGCACCCCCTTCTCTTCGGGGAATTCAATTTTCATTCATTTTTCTGCTTTGCCAGATTGATCCAACCCCCTCTGCCCTGCCCTGGATCACTCATGGAAGTGGTGAGTGGGCAAAGGGAGCCACACAGCATCGAGCCTTCACCCTGGGGAAGCATTGTGCTGCTGGGGGGCAGGGAGGGGGTTGAGGGGCTGCCGCCACCAAAAAAACCACCCCACCAGTTTCTTTCCCCATGCTCGCTCACACATCTTCCCAGTAGATCCTTCATCCTTTCCTCTCCTGCTAGTATTGCTTTGTTCCCCTCCATCCTTCCTGCTGTCCATCTGTTCCTTGTGTTGGTGGGGACCTTTTGGTTTCTTAGGGATTTTTTCAGATCACTTTGGGCTTTTTGGTCTCTTTTGAGTTTATTTTTCCCATCTCACAGGAAGGAGAGGGTGGTTGAGATGGGCATGAGGGGCTTGCCCAGCAAATCCTCTCTGTGCCACCCAAAATGCTGCTGGGTCCTGGTGGTGCCCAGACAGGGAGGGTTATATGCAGTGGGTGTGAAATCCAGGCTTCCTCCTCCTCCCAGAGGCAAATCAGAGCTAAGGCTCGATGGTCACCATCCTGCAGAAGGGTGAATGTCCATGTTCATGAGGTTGCATTTCTGGGGCACTTTTGGGGGGCTCTGGCCCCGCACAGATTCTCTGCTCCTTCCTTGGCATTGCCCTGTGTCCCTGCAGCCAGAGGAAGACGCGAGCAGCCTGAGGCGGTGATGCAAAACCCACAGACGAGCAGGGATGGTGCTCCCACACCTTCCCTGCTGGGATTAATCATCAATAAAACGCAGGTAAATCCCAGAGCCTGTGACAAGGCACAGACCTAGCCTCCCCTTGTGTGCCCAAGCCCTGGGCACACTGGAATTAGGGTTGGTTTGGGCACTGTGTCACCGATGGGGACATCAGTGCATTGTCCCCTGGTGCAACAAGGGGGTTTCAAGGCACAGCTGGGGGCAATATAAAGAAATAAAAGGAAATATAAGGAATACCCACTCCTAACTCATGCCTGGGGGCTGCGAGTGCAGCTCTGTCCCAGTCAGCAAACCCCAAATGGGTTTGGAGATGCTAGAGAGCTGAGGCTTTGTGCCACTCATGCAGCGAGTTTGCCAGGCGTCAGCCCAGCTCCCAGAGTCCCCTCGTGTGACAAAATCAGCTCCTCCAGACCAAGGTAGGGACATCCGTGCAAGTCCAAAGCTGCCAAAGCCACCTTTTGGCATGAAGCCTCCCCTCTGGGCAGCATCAGCCATAGCACCCTGAGCCCCACCGTTCGCCACCTGTGAATTATCGCAGTAATTACCCCCTCCCACTTACATCCCTATTGCCAGGACTGGCCTGGAGGAGGACAAGCACATCGAGACCCGGGTACTCACCAGCAGCCAGGGAAAGCCTCTCCCCTCGTGGGCAGGGGCGTTGCTAATCGTAATTGAAAATTAATCGGCGCTCAGCGAACCCCCGGTGATTTTATGGCTGGAGCGCGGGTGGAGAGGGGATGCCGGTGGAGAAAGGCTCTTCCCTGTGCCGAGGAGGGAAAGGGAAGAGGGGCAAGGCTGGAAGGAGAGAGCGTTGAAGGGGTGGGAAGGTGGCTGGGTGTGTGGGGGGCTGGCCACCGGCCTGGCGGAAAATTAAATTGCACTTGAGGGTAAATTGTATTAGGGAATAGCGGCCGCCTCGCGCCAGCCCGCGGCCATTTGGGTAATTAGCCCCAGGGACCCCCAGGCTCGCGGCAGTGCCGGGAAGGAGTGACCCCATCAGGAAGGGGGCTTGGACTGGAGCCCCCAGGACAGCCTGTCCCACCTGTGAGAGCGGCCACAGCAGTTTTTGATGCTCCCGCTGTGCAAGGCTGAGGGGGACACCTGTCCCCAAGTCATCCCGAGAGGGGGACACAATGTAGGGGACACTGCGACCCCTGCTGCAGCCCCTTTGTGCCCTGCACTGGGGCTCCTCAGGTGTTGGTGGGGGACACCCCGGCGCCACAGGCCGGGAGAGTGGGGGCCGGGAGGATTGGGACTGCACCAAACAGGATTACGGAAAGTCTATTTACTAGACTCTCTTTTTCCTGGGTGCACGGCAGCTTTAGGCTGCGGGCCTGTCAAGGACGCTAATCTGGGCATCCCGCTAACCCCCTTCCGGCAGCGCCCACCTCCCCAGCCCTAATCCCCCTCTCCCTCCACCTGCTGCACCCCCTGCCCGCCGCACCGAGATATTTTGGGGCTGAGGCGATCACGGGCAGCTCCACATCGCAATCCCTGGGCCCCACACAGGGGAGCAGCTGGCGGGGAAGGGGGTGCATGGGAGGAGTTATTGATGTTAGGGGTGAATCCCCCCAGGGAAATCAAGGAGAAGGAAGCAGCAGGGCTGCAGAGATGAGACCTTCCCCATCCATCACCCAGCGGTGGGCAGGGCCGGCACCCGGCTCCGCGCTGGGACGAGGCCACCGAGCACCAGCTTCAGGGACACGGCCAAGGCCGAGTGGGGCAGAAGTGGCAGGACAGGGGTGCCAGCCCCACAGCGCCTGGAGGTGTGGCCACGCACAAACATGAAGGAAAGATGGAAAGAGACAATTTATTTCATGGGCAGGTGAGGGAGGAAGGGCTGGAGGAGCCAGAGCTCCCGGAGCCAGGGCAGCAGCAGAGCTGGGCTCCCTCCTCCCCATCCCGCCAGCCCTTGCCTCCCACCTGGGCAAAGTGAAGATATCAAGAAAGAGGCTCCAAATCGGATTGACACCCCCCCTCCCCCTTAATAAAGTTTATTATCGGCCGGGCTCTAATCCTTTTAAATCCCCCACGCGGGGGGATGGGCCAGGATTAGGGGAGGGCAGCATAATCCCAATGAATTTGTTACAGGGGGATTTAGACAGCGCTGAGAGAGCAGATGGCCCGGGCCCTGGCTCTGGAAAACAACCATTTTCCTTAATGATTCCTAACAAGGATAAAAGGGCAGAGAGAATCGGGGACAGGCACAGGGGGCCCACACCCACGGAAGTCCTGGTCCCTAGGGATGCTGCCGTGTGTCTCCCTGTGACGGGCACGGTCAGCACTGAACTGCAGCTCCACAGCTCGTGCCAACCTTTTTTCCAGCAGCTTCCTGGCCCTCACATACTTCCCTTTGCCTCCCCCTGCTTGAGGAGAAACCAGGAGCCATCCCAGGCCTGGGGATATACCAGCTGTACAGGGGGCAGCCGGCCGGAGGTGCATCATCCCCAAGCAAAAGGCAGGAGAAAACATAAAATAGTAATAAAAAAATATTGAATGGATTTTTAAACTAAGTGCTCTTCCCGGGGCGGGGTGGAGGCAGGAGCAGGGACATCAGGAATGGGTGTGAGAGTCCAGCATGCCCACGGGGCAGGGACCAGCCGACACAGCAGGGCAGGTATCAGCAAAAATAATTTATTCCACTAACACAAGCAGAGAACGAACAACAGCGTGGGGAGGGGGTGAGGAAAGGTGGGGAGGCCCCGGACAGAAAAAGCGTCTGAACCCATGACTGCTGCCCCCACCCAGCAGTGTCTGCTTTTTGAGGGGCTAAACCTCCACTCTCCTGACCCCACTAGTGGTTGGACCCCAACGGGCTGCTCTCCAGCACTGGGCATCCCAGTTTGAAACCAGCCCCGTGCCAGAGAACTTCTGAGGGCAGCTGGGTGCCACAACACAATCCACCGCTCACACCCCAGCTCCCACACGCCCTCAAACATGGCACTGACACTTGAGAGGGGGACGCTCTGACACCTCCTTCATCCCAAAAAGAGCCCTCCACCCCCTACCCCGGGGGGGGATGTGCCAGATCCCTGCCCGCTGTGGGACAAAAACGCTGTCCCAGGGGTGTCCTGCCTCAGCAGCCCACCCACCCTGGGAAAATCCCCGGGCTCCCCAACCCCTCTCAGGCCATGGGGAAGCCAGGGCGGCCTTTCCGGGCGCGGGTGCGGAGGCGGAAGAAGGTGTACATGCCCAGGAGGCACATGGAAGAGAGGAAGTAGAGGGCCACGCAGAGGCTGATGTCCAGGCGGGAGAAGCCCAATCCAAGCACCCGCAGCCAGGGGCTCCTCCGCAAGCCCTCCCCAACACCCTCCTCCTCCTCCCGGAGCAGGACACCGGGGGCGCGCCGGCGCTCCCTGCCCGCCGCGGCATCGCGGGGCAGGGCGATGGTGTCCCGCTTGCTGATGCGCCGGCGCCGGCCCGCGGCCGCTCGCAGCGCCTGGCTCTTGAAGTGCTGCTCGCTGAAGGAATCCAGGTCCACGATGTCCTCGCCCCCTTCCCGCAACTTGGGGTTCAGCCGCACGATGCTGGGGCGCCGAGGCTCGGGGGAGCCTGGGCGCGCCGGGACTCTCGCCTCTCCCTCTGTCTCCTTTTCCTCCTCTTCTCCTCTCCCCCTCTCCTCTCGCGGGCCCTCCGTGCCCAGCCTGGTGCTGGTCCCTTCCCTGGCCACGGGGATGGGGTCGGGCTCGGCATAGTCCATGTAGATGTTGGTCGGGGAGAAATGTGCCTTGAGAAACGTGACCACGGCTGGCTCCTCCCAGGCATGGACCCCCCCCTCCTCCTTGTGGCACTGGGGACACAAGTCCGGCGTAGGCCACTGCAGCTTGGGGAATTTGGGGTCCTCCGTGTCACCTCCTGCAGGGACCGGAGCCAGGGAGGGGGTTAGAGGGGACACGTGATGCACCCTTCCCCTGTATAAACAGCCCAGAGAATCCAGGAGCTGGGGATGGGGACATTTGGAGGAGCCACCTCGGGAGGGGAGGTCCTCTGAGGGCAAACAGCAGCTTTGGGAAGCTCCCTGTAAGGAGCATACAAGATCCAACTGTATCTCCAGGGCAGTCTGCTGCTGTGTGACCAGCTGCTGTCTCCTGGGGTGGCGGACAATGACAACAGGATGTCCCCACTGCTACACCCTGCAGCAAGCTGCCAGACTCATCCAGGAGGAGGGATTCTCCTCCACCTCACCTCCCCTTTTCCCTCCAGTTCCCCCTCACCTGCCAGGCGAGCGTTGACCTCGTTGTGGTGGGACCAGAGCCACAGGATGGCCTCCTCCCTGCTTGCCACCTTGTCCATGGACTTGGCTGCCATGGCCTCAAAGTGCTCGGCGCATTCCTGGCAGCCGAAGAAGTGCCGGACGTAGCAGCGCATGGTGCTCAGCACCTCCAGGGGTAACTCTGGGGGAGGCAGGGCACAAGGGTGAGTCTGGACCCCCCCAGTGCCACCACCATAGTCCCATGGCTGAGGTAGCAACCCCACACCCCAGCTCTCTGCCTCCTGTCCCGCATGGAAACTAGTCCTGGATGAGATGAAGAAGGGTGGAAAACAAGCCTTTGTCCACATGCAGCATCCCTACCCGTGCCAGAGCTCAGCTGGACATTCCCCTCCCTGAGCCCCTGATGGCCCCAGGGACATCAGTACCTTTGTCAGGACCGTTCTGGGCAGCCTGCACAGTCAGCAGGTGGAAGACAGTCCAGAGCCCACAGGGGTAACCACGGAAGTGGCGTTCACTGCCCTGGCAGCCCACCCAGGTCACGTTGGTGGGGAGCATGGAGGGCTGGGAGGCCTGGTGGACAGATGGACAGGGCATGATGGGGCTGGCAGGCAGTGCCAGCTGGGGGGCAAGGGGCAGGGGTAAGGAGAGCAGGGGCTGGGGGTCCCCATGGGCATCTTACATCTTTGTTATTCTTCATGGCCTCCTTCAAAACTGTGCGGGGCAGCTCGGGCTCTGTCCAGCTCTTCAGCCAGGCATCCAGGGTCTGCAGGTAGGTCTGCACGCAGGGGCGCCCTGGGAAGTACTGCAGAGTTGGGAGAGGGGTGAGAAAACACAGATTCCATCCTGGGAGCAACAGAGCAGCCCACAGGCATCCCTGGCTCACCAGCACAGGCACCTGGCAGCACCAGCATCCTCTCTGCTGGAGAGCAGCATGGTCCTGGCAAGGTTTTGGTGCCTGTCTCTGAGGGGCTGGGGGCTGCAGCTTGTTCCCCCACCCTGGGTGGCAAGTCCCCTGTGTGCATGTTCAGGCTTCAAACCCCAGCCCCAACTGAGGGAGGCAAAAAGCCACTCTGTCCATAAGTCTGGCAAAGCCGATTAGCAGCTGCACTTTAAAACCACTCCTGGGAGAGGAGCAGCCTGGCAGCTCTTGCCACCGACAGACAGACAGACAGAGGGACCGACCTGTGGGGAGGAGGAGACACCAGCACACAAAAGAAGTGATGGAGAAGTGAAAGGATGGAGGAGTTTGCTACGTCTGAGCTTTTCTTCCTCCCAGGCCCATGGTGAACCACATGAAAAGACCCAAATTTGCAGGGGAATTACCTGTGACCTGACAATTGTGCTACAAACACAATGTCCCCCAACTCCTTTTCTATGTGATTCCCTGCCTCCAGGAACCACTTTTTTACACATTAGGACTTTTCCCCCTCTCCTTTCCTTTAATACCTCTTGGGAATGCAAGAGTTAAGGCTGGGACCTGCAGGCTGAGCCCTGGGCTGGCAATCCTGGGGATGCTGCTCCGTCCTGTGGATGAGCAGGGCAATGGCAGTGCTGGCTCACAGTCCCCGGGGAAGCACCAGCACCCACCACCCACTGCCACAGCTCATCAAGGGGAAGGTTTAAAGCATTAAAAATGGATCAAATAAAACCATTGCTGCGCTCCCCACCACCAAAGCACACTTGTACCCATGAGCAGGGAGCTGGTGCCACAGGGATTTATTTCCCTATCTCTGAAGTTCACATTGAAGGGAGAAAGAGCGAGGGCAGTGGTTGGAGGCAGGCAGAGGAGCCACATGAAGGTCTGAGGATTTAAGGCACGTGTCTGGAACTCTTTCCTGGAGGAGAGCAGATGGGGGTGGGAGCAGGGGGCGTCTTGCACATCAGTGGGGGCTATGCAAGGCCCTAACTGAGAGTGAGACCCTGGGTGACAAAGGAGGGAGCAAAGAAGCAGGGCCCCAGTCTGCCAAGTAACCTGGGCTATGAAAGGGATTGGAGATAGAGCTCCTGCAGGCCCGGAGGAAACAGCCAAATGCAGCAGGACTACATCACAGCAGGAAATTAAACTGCCCTGCTTGTGCTGGCTCAAAGCTCTCAGTCACTTCAGCTGTGCCAGGCCCAACATTGAAGAAAAACTGAGACCTTATAGTAGGCTTGTCTGGAGCCTGACTCAAGAGTGGGAGTTCCTTTCCTGGACTATTATCAAAGGAGCCTGCAGAGACTGGCTCTCTGAGCTGAGCATCCAGATCAGAGAGACCTCTGTAACCATCTCTGACACCCCAGCAGGTGACAGCCTCTCTTCTGAAAAGACCTCAACACCTCCTACAAGTGATGATCCCACTGTCACCAAAGCCATCAACACACATCTTGTTTCAAACACTCCAGCTCTCCCTGGGACTCTGAGTTTGGAGATCCATATGGATGGGGACTGCCTGACAGCAGCCAGGGGATACACTCAGCACCAGGACACAGAGCCCACACCCGAGACTGCCACGCTTCAGTACCTGTGACTACTGGGACGTGGTGGCCCACACCACGCATTTGCACTTCTTAAAACAAACAAATGGAGGCACAGGCAGTTCCTCTCCTGACACCCAGAGCTCCTCACCTTCACCAGCGTGGCCACGTAGCACTTGAAGGCAGCCAGCTGTGCTCCTGACAGCGAGGAGGCACGGGCAACCTCCACCCGCAGCGAGTAGTGCAGCGCGGACTCCAGGTCGGCCATGTACAGCTTGGAGCTGGGGAGAGCAGCACAACACGAGGCTACATCAGCCCCTTAATCCTCACCCCAGGGCTTCTCCCAGGTGCCAGCCCTTCTCCCAGCCAGCCCCAGCATGCCCAGCAGGGGGAGGGGTCTGACCGGTCGGCTCGCAGAGGATGTGACACTCCGTCGGTCTCGTTGGAGGTGCCGGCCGTGGCGTTCAGCTTGTAGGAGCCGCGGGTGATGCCCGTGAGCGTGCGCAGGTAGTAGGTGTAGAAGGAGCGCGCCTCTACGTGCCTGCCAGGAAGGAGAAGCTCTAAGTCCCTCTTCCCTCCCAAATCTGACCCCAAGGAAGGGAGCAGAGGAGATGAAGGCTTAGCCAAGTGGGTAGTTCAGGCTTGGGGAAGGGAGTGTGGGGTGTTCCAGAGCTTCCACGTGCCACGGCAGTGGGCAGCCTTACACGCATCCTGGAGCAGAGCTGAGCCCCAGGTAGCCATACCATGTAGGTGTGGGAAGGGAATGGCTCAGTCACATGGATTTTCCTTTCTAGCAGCTCCATCCGGGGCTGGCAGTGCAGCTCAGTGCCCACCAGCCTCCTCTACTCAGCCACTGTCTCTTTCCTAATGCACCTTCAGCAGCACAGAGATGGGGCACGAGGCTGGCACCCCACCAGCATCACCAGAGCCACCTCACCGTGTCCCACACTCACACAGGCAGGCGGGAGAAGGAGCCATTGCGGAGGAGCAGGTATCCAGAGGGGAAGGAGGTGACACCAAACTTCTCCACGAGCTCCTCCTCGCTGCTCAGCACCCTCCTCACCGCAATGTTCTCGTACTGCAGCATGTCCAGGGCCACCTGCAAAGCCCAGTGTCAGATGGGGAGAGCAGAGGGATTCTCCAACCCCACCAGGGAGGTAGCAGAACTGTTCAGTGCCCTGTGTAACCTTTGGCACTGGCTAAGCTAAGCAGGGAGGCTTCCTGGAGAGAGCTGCGCTACCAAAGGCACCCAGGAGTTATCAGGCACCAGGAACACAGGCTCCAAGAGAAATGGGGGATAAATGCAGCTGTGCCCACCTCTCTGCCCACGAAGGAGTTGCTCTTCTCAAAGATGAGTGCCAAGTACTGGTCCTTGTTCCTCTGGAAAAAGGTGCGAACCTCCTCAGCACTGCAAGAGACAGGAGGACAGCAGCAGGTGCCTCGGCATCAGCAGGATGCTCTGCCCTCCCCCTCACAAGGAGCTTGACCCTTGCCCACTGGGGTTTGGCAGGGAATGCTGGTGCAGGATCAGCCTCACTGAGCAGGCTCCTCCTGCTGAAGTTTTCAGCCTAGTTTTCTGCTCTGGTTCACAGGCTTTGAGAAAACCCACTGGGCTTGGCTAAGGAGGTTAAAAACAAAGCACAGGCAGGCCAGGGCAGGAGGGAGCTACACGCTCACCCAGGGGAAAAGACAGCAATGAACTTGAACCAGGGCTGGGGTTTTGTTTTGGCTAAGACACAGAGGCGCAAAAGTACCTGAGGTATGTGCCTGGCTCAACCATTGCTCTGGGAAATCCAAAGGCTCCTTCCTCAGGAGAATGCAGCAACTGCTTGCATCCAGCAAGGATAACTCAGATATCAACAAACTTGTACAGAATCAAGAAAACCCTTTTTCAGGACAGTAAAAAGCTTCTAACACACAGCCTCACTCAGCATGGTATGACATTGCCACATCCCAAAGAATGTGGGGCCCAGGAATTGCTTGCTCTAAGTAAGGCTGATGAGCACGTTTGTTAGCAGATGCAACGATATCTGCGATCTCATCTGGGCCATGGCAACACCTCTACCTTAACCAGGCTACTCCTTTCTCATTTTGGGTTCAGGATTTCCCCAGAATCCTGCTCCCCATGGGACAGAGGCCATCCTGGTCTCCTGCTGCCCCTACCTTGCTGGCTCCAGTGGAGGACAGGCAGGTGGCCAGGCATCCTGGCTCTGCTCAAGGTTGGTGATGATGGCGTGGCGCAGGTCCTCGACAGTGGCACTGGGATCTGCAGGGGGCAGGACACCAAGGGGTCAGTCCTGGGGAAGCCAATCCCAGGGGCTGAGCCAAGGGAAGCTGCTTGGAGCTGCCCCCCCAGAGCTCCCTGATATTGCAGGGATTGTATGGAGGTGTGGGCAGCAGGGCCATTCACACCCTGGGTAGAAATGAGTCTGAATGGCTCTGAATACTCACTGGTAATCCTTATCCCATCCTCTGGCTTCTTGCTAAAAGCTCTGAAGAACTGAAAGGGAAAAAAACAGAAGGGGAAACTGGAGTGAGTGTTTGGAGTGGA
Organism: Anthoscopus minutus; assembly: GCA_013399455.1. Taxonomy (NCBI): domain Eukaryota; kingdom Metazoa; phylum Chordata; class Aves; order Passeriformes; family Paridae; genus Anthoscopus; species Anthoscopus minutus. The sequence goes on along the minus strand of VWYI01037563.1, from coordinate 356,511 downwards.
ACAGGAAGCAGTACAACCCTGCAGGCTGGGGCTCCCTGTAAGATCAGCTCTGCCTCAGTTTCCCCACATCACTGCAGCATGCCAACTGACACCAGCCAGCATAGAGGGAGCTCCCAGCCATGCCCCCATTTTCTGGGGCATCCCCAGAAGGGAAGGATGCAGGCATGGGCTGGGAGCCATGTCCAGCCAAGCAATGAGCACCAGCAGGCAGTGGAGCAGGTGTCTCCAGGGGTCCCAGGGAGGCAGCTGGAACCTTCCCAGTCCTGCAAACCTGTCTCCTTGCTCCAGAGCTCTGACAAAGCAGGAAAAAGGGGATTTTTCCCACTCCTGGCCTCCCACAGTGGCTCCAGGACCCAGGGCAGAGCCAGAGCAGCAACACCAGGTTGCATCAGCCAGGTATTTGCTTTGCAGGCTGGGCTGGGAGCTGGGGCTGTTTGCAAAAGGTGCTTGGCAGGGAGACAGGATGTGAAGCAAGTGACGTCTCAGCATGGCCACATCACCACACCTCCCTGCTCCAGATGTTTCCATCAGAGTCCCAGGGCAGTGGGTGCCCACTGAGACCCCAGGGCAGGGCTGGGGCCAAGCCAACCTGCCTGGAAAACCCAAAATCTGACCCCACCTGGAGCTGAGCTGTAAGCTGGGACTGAGGGCATGTCTGATAAACCCCTGATGCCTACCCATTCCACCTCAAGGCAATCCTGGTTTTAACTGCTGGCTGTGGCACCTGGAGTGCTTTACCTTCACTGCTTGTGTTGGAGCAAGGCTCTATTTGCAGCGGGGAGCTCTGCAGAACAGTGTTGACACAGCTAAAGGGCTGGGCACAGGCCCAGGAGGAGGGGTGGCTCCTTGCCAGCCACCACAAGAGGCTCCCAGGAGTTGCAACCTCCCGCAGCATGCCCGTGCCCTCCTCTAAAACCTGTGCCTGCAACCCCTCTCTGCCCTCAAATAGCCTTTCTTAAGTGTTTCCGGCTCAGGATTCAGACTCTCCCCCATGCTAGCAGAGATCCAGCCCCTATGTTTTGCCACCAAACACCATTTTGGTTTGCCCCACTTCTTATTGCTCCACTGCCCAGCAGCTGCAGTGGCTGCAGCCGGGACACAGCATTGTTTTGGGGAAAGGTGAAACGGCTTCAGCCTGCAAAGCCCCAAGGGGAGTACTTTGGTGCAATACCCCTGTCAATCCAATTGAGCAAGACAGGCCAAAAGGCAAAGCACAGCAAAACCCAGCAAATACCCGGCACACGCAGTCTCACCTTCATGGTGGGGAAGCCGGTTATCCCAAAATCGGAGCACACTTGCTGGTTGTCCTCGTCAGCACAGTCGATGGCTGCCAGGATCACTGCAGGCCTCCACTCTGTGAGGACAGAGGATGAGGTCAGCACAGCACAGCACCCCCAAAAAACACCCTCCTCCCCACAAGTGCTTACTGAGACAGGAGGGATCTCCTGCTGTGCCAGCAGCAGAGGCACTCCTGTCCCAAAATCACTGCTTGCCCCTCGCAGGGCAGTGACTGATGGTTTGCAAGCCTGGACACCCACGGCTGTGGTCTGTATTGGTGTGTGGTGCCCTATTTTCCAGGCAGCAGGAACACAGGGAAAGCTGTACAAGGCAGGAGCTGGCTTTGCACACCCTGCTCTGCCAGTGCTGGAGCACAAGCAGCTCTGCCCGACACTGCCTGCCCAGCTGGTTCTGCCTGTCCAGCCTCTGCCCCAGCTCCCAGGAAGAGGACACCAGGAGAAGGGGAGGGATGGCTAGCCACAGCTCAGGGAGAGCAAAGAACACAGGCTGCAGCTTGTCTCACCCCAGATCAAGGGCACTGCTGATAACCAAGAAGGAACAACCCAAAACCAGCAGCCAGGCCAGGGCACTGCAGCAGAGCCTGCCCAGGTTGAGCATCCACTCCCCATTTGTGACTCCCCAGTGAAGGCCAGCAGGCCCCTGGGGTAAAACAGATGAGCAAAAGGTGGCATGGAGGCATTTTAAGCAACAGCCTCTGAAAGCCAGCAGGAAAATGGAGAATAAAGCTCTGAAATGGCTTCTTTATAGTGTAAAGGACACAAGCTGGAGAACGCTCTGCCTGTCCGTAGAGTGGGACAGGGAGAGACATGGCACACAGATGGAGCCCATGCTGCCCCAGGCAGGAGCATGCTGGAGGCAGGGACACACTGTCCCTTGTCTCAGGTGACGGGACAGGTGAGCTGCTTCCCACTGCTCTGGCACTCAGGGCACAGGAGGAGCCCAGCTGCAGAGAGCCAGCCACGTTTCTGTACTCATCTGCACGTGGTGCCCACAGGTCACCCTGGCATCCTCCCACTCCTACGAAAATCCATCCGTGGGAATGGCAGTGAGGCTGCTGAGCAGCACAGCTTCCTCGCCCTGCCTCCATAGGTGCACCATCCGCGGTCCGGCCTCCGGAGCAGGGAGCCCTGGGGGAACCCTCTTTTGGAGAGGGGCCAGGAGAGCCGGCATTACCCCCCGGGCCCGGGCACGCACCCCATTCCTCACATCCTGCCCGCTGGGAAGCTCTGACGGCATCCCCAGGGAGGGGACGGCATCCCCTCGAAGGGACGGAATGCCCGCCCGGCTGCCTGACTCATGCGGCAGCCACCGCGCTGCATCAATTAGGGCAATAACAGGGAGAAGCTGCGCGCACCCCGGGATGCCGGGGGAGGCAGGGTGAGTGCCGGCAGGACGAGGGGCCCAGCAGCGGGGTGTGCGGGTCCCCAGCCAGGGCTGGCACCGGCCAGGCCGCGCATCAAGGTCAAAGCCGGGAACAAACCAGCTGGGATCAGTGCCCAGTAACCTGCCATCCCTATCTATCCCTGCAGGCACCGAGAGGAGCGGGGCTGAGGAAAAGTCTGGGGGCCAGCGGGACCCCCCCATGCCTGGGGCTGGCTTAGCCTGAGCTTCTCCCTGGAAAAGGAGGTCCAGGGATGCTGCTAAGCCAGATCTGGATATCGGGGGGAAAACCTGGACACAGGGAGGGAGCTGGGCCTTCCCAGCAGGCTGACGTTCCAGGGAGGTTGGAGATGGGCCGCAGGGGGGGTTTGGGGAGCTGACAGAGGATAGGGCAGAGCGGACTGAGGGATGGCGGTGGGAAGGGCATAGAGGATGTAGGGATGCTCACGGGGACGAGGACGCGGAGCCTGGCATGCAGGGAGGATTTAAGAGTGCGAGCGAAGAGGAGGAGGAGGAGGAGGAGGAGGAGGAGGAGGAGGAGGACGGGGCAAAGACGCAGGATGGACTGCAGGATGCTCCCGGTCTTGGGGAAAGCGGGACTCCCCTGCGCAGGGGCACAGGAAGGAGGATTTAGAGGTGCTGAGGAGCGAGCAGACAGAGATGCAGGGGGAATTTGAGAGCGCAGGGGCAGAGACACTGGGAGCTGGCGGAAGAGGACGGATACAGGGATAAAGGGTGGGGGGCAACAAGGCCAGGGCCACAGGGAGGGATCGGGGAGCCGCTGGGGCGGGCAGGCTGGGATGAGAAAGGGGGAGCCAACGGGACCGGGGACTCACCGCGGATGTCGTGGGCCAGGGCCCGCCATGTGGGCGCGAAGTGGATGCAGTGCCCGCACCAGGAGGCGAAGAACTCGACGGCCCAAGCGCTGCTGGAGCCCAGCAGCCGCTCCTCCGCCCCCGGCCCCAGCAGCTCCAGCGGGTCAGCGGCCGTATAGAGGCGGCCGGGCCGCACCGCGGGCACCCGGA
>VWYI01037563.1:277188-352713 GCA_013399455.1 Anthoscopus minutus | reverse complement strand
CGTCGGGAGCGAGCACGAACACCCACCCAGAGCCGCTCGACACAGCGCCCGGCCGCAGGCCTCGGCCGCGGCCCCACCGGGCCCCCGGCCCACGGTAGGCCTCGAGGCCCCTCATATCACGGCGAGGGGCCCAATAGTCCCCTCCTCCCGCCCATGCTTTGCTGCGGTGTTATCCTTCCGTGAGGGTACCTAAAATTGTACAATTCTGATAAAGTGAAGGGCTGCCCAAAGAGGTGCTGGTGTCATCGTCACTGGAGGTGTTTAAGGAAAGAGTGGATGTGGCACTGAGTGCCCCGGTCTGCTTGATGGGGTGGTGTTGGGTCGCAGGCTGGACTCGACGATTTAGGTCTTTTCCAACTTAAATGAATCTGTGATTCTGCAATGGAAAAAGGCAGTTGATTCAGCCCCAAAACGCATTGTTACTATCGTGGGCACACTGAGGGCAGTGCCCTGGTCAGATACGCTGATATCAGCCAGCATCAGTGGGCACCCTGTGGAATGGGGACCCTGGAGACATCTCTGCCCTCTCCCCAACCCTGCCAGGGATGCCTAGAAAGGATATCCAGTGACACCCACAAAATCCAGGTCTACATCTAAAAAAAGCAGCCTTCTACCTCTAGTGGCCCCTTTAATGGAATGTCTTCAAACTGAGAGTTAGATTAGATATTAGAAAAAGAAAATCTTCCCTGTGAGGGCACTGAGACCCTGGCACAGGCTGACTAGAGAATTTGTAGACGCCCCATCCCTGGAAATATTCAGGGCCAGGCTGGATGGAACTTATAGCAACCTGGTATAGTGGAATAGTCAGCAGGATGATGGAACTAGATATTCTTTAATGTCCTTCCCAACCCAGACCATTCCAGGATTCTGTGATTCCATCCTCCCTGCCAGGCCAAGCCGTGCCTTTGCTCACGCACACACACACGTCAGACGGAAGGTGCCCGTTGCTCAGTTGCTCAGTGCCCCGGGGCAGAGCCATGGTAGACACAGCCCCAAAATCCAGCCCTCTGCTCCCTCCCCAGCCCCTGAGGCCAGGGAACCTCTGGCACTGGGGGTGCCCATGGCTGCTGAGGGCCTGGTGCTGGCTCTGTCCCCAGGAAGGCCATTATCCATGCTGGGCCCCACCTAGGCATTTTAGGCAGACTTGCCATGCTAGAAAAACAAGCCTGCCAGAGCCCAGGCTCGCTGGGGCAGTGGAGGGTAGGGGTTCCACACAGGGCAGAGCTTTGGGAAACGATGGGGTTCCCTGACACAGCCTGGCCTGAGGGGCTGGAGCATGGTGGACATAACCTGCAGGATTGCTCCCACCCATCTTCTGTGGGTCCAGGCTGGTGGGAATGGGGCTGAAGATGGTCTGCTCCAGCCCTGTCAGCTGTAATTAAGTCCTTAAGGGATTATCATGCCTCACTGTCTAACAAGGAGGGTGAGAGACACAGCCTAGCTTGTGCAGGGCTGCTCTGAAAGGTGGTCCCTCACTACTGACAGAGACTTTGCCAGGACTTGTCCTCATCCAGCTGGTGATTAAAACACAAAAGTCCCCATGTTCAGGATGATCCACCACCGTTATCTCACCCAAAGTTAAAGCCTTATTTTAAGGGCTCATCATTTGATTATGTTATCAAGGCAAAGGAGAGGTGCTCAGCACCAGTGTAATTGCCAGCATCCTCCCCATCCAGCTCACCCTTTCCTCCCAGGCAGCCCAAATTCCTTGAATCCTTTTTTAGATGCAAAAGCAGCATCTAACACCAAGGCAGAGGGGCAAGAGCCCACACCCTGGGGCTCTGGCTCCTTTGGAGGTGAACCATGCCATTGCTCATCCCCCAGAGCCCTGGGGTGGGGATGCTCCTGCTTCCTGCTGCTCCGGGAACAGCCGAGGTGCTACCTACGACCCTACTGCCCAGCTGGCACGTCCCATCCCCAAGGCTCCCCAGGCAATAGCCTCCTTCTGCAGCAGGGTGTGGAGTTTTCCAGGCATAGACTTGTCCAAAAATCTCTTTTTTCCTTTGAATGCTGCTGCAAAGCAAGAGATGAGGCTTTTCTTCCACCTCAGACTGGGAAGAGACATATTTTTATTGTAGAACACCCTGAGACAGGGCATGGGAAACCAAAGATGAAGCAGCAGCCTTGAAACAACTCTTTTAAAGTTAGATTTGAAAGCAACTAAGATGAAATAATAGCAATTAAGAAGCAGTAGAAGTCGGGAGGTTTTGGAAATGCCCTCCTAGCGCTCTCTGCCTTTTTATCCTCTCTGGCTGCCAATGGAACCTGCAGGTAGCAAAACCAGGACACAGGTGCTGGATGACTCTAAATGCCCGGCTACTGAGCCCCAGCCAGCCCCAAAGCTCAGCTTTAGGCTCCCATGGCACTTTTAGGAACCTGCTTGCTTTTCTCAGCAAAGCCATCAGCGCCTACCTCAGCATCCTTAACTTTGGGGAGAGTTGTGCTTCACTCTGTAGCAAGGCCATGGGCTAAGGATGACCAGAGAGATTCCTGTGCTGCACAATCTCTGTGCAGCAGCTGAGCAGTGGCTTTAGTTCATTAAGCTCATCAGCTCTGAAATCTCCTTTCCCAGACTAACACCCAGCAGGAATCTTCTTGAAGTCAGTGAGGCGTGGGCAACATCAACAGGCTGAGAACCTCAAAGGCAGCCACAATCTCGCCAAAGTCATTTAAGCCCTGCAGAACTTGTTTGTGCACCCAAAATGGATCATTTTCAGACACAAAGCTACTCAGATCACTTCTGTTGGGTTAGAGAGGAGACAAGGGAAGACTGGTTGGATTCTATGTGTTCAGCCCTTGAAGTGATGGAAAAGACTACATTTCAGAAAATGGAGAAAGGCTTTTACTGTCCATTTTAATTTAAAAGCATGAATCTATCTATAAAATGTTCAGAATGGCCAGGTGAGCAGACCCAGGACCTCATTTCCCTTCTGTTGTGAAGGTTCAGGGTCACAGGGAGATCCTGAAATGGACTTTCTTCCTTGAAAATTAAAGAACACGTTCCTACCTAATTGTGTGATTCCAGGAACTGACTCCAAGGAAAACACGCAGCCAATGCAAGACTCATGATACAATCACGGCAACCCCGTCACTGGCATTTCAGAGGCTTTTCAGAGAGGTTTGCATCCAACACCCCTGCAAGCACCTTGGAAACACCAGCTGCAGAGGAGGCTCAACAGTTTTCCTTTCTCCAGAGTTTACAAGATGATGAACTCAAGGAAACTCTCCTTGATCTGCAGCACAGCACTGCTTAAAGTTTGATCCTTCTGTGAATAAAAGAAAAAGCCTCACTTCCCTCAGACAGAGAGGGAAAATTGTGCCACCTGCCACCTCCCTGACATTCCAATCCAGGTGGCACTTTTTCCTTGGTGGCATAAATCACACCTCAGCTGAGACATGGCTTCAGACAAGACCTTTGGGAGCATCTGTGCCACAAAACTGCTAGTTTTTCCAAGACAGGGAATAACACCAGGAGTGGATGTGAATCCCGACTGCTTCCCAAACTCTGTGCTGGCTCTGCCAGGCTGACACCTGTGAAGACCCCACTGGCAGCTGGGAGTTGCTGACTCCACAAGACAGGCTTGGTTGCAAATTGGTGATTTCTACCTTTCAAGCCCAACCAGCCTGTAATAATAAGAGGCACAAAAGCAAATCCAGGATACATTCTCAGGATGTGATGAATGTGTTCACGTAGTTTGTGTCTGCAGAGAGAATACAGCAGTACCAGCCTCCTGCTATTCACCCTCTGCTGATTCATCCCTGCTCCAAAAGACAGCAGCCATGCTGCCCTTGCTCTTTTCAGAAGAACCCAGGGAGACCAGGAGGAACTGGCATTGTCACTGGTATGTCTGGGTAGGAAATGTTTTACCTGCAAATTTCAGATCTACCAACAGTCATAAATGATTACCATGACCGAGGTTGCACAGAGCAGATGTTTTCCAGTCCAGCTCATGTTCCCAGCTTTAAGGAGCAGATCAGAAGAGGCCACACCACCCAGATTTGCCACATCATTATTTGGCAGGTGGTTTAATTGCAGCGCATGAAACTGAGAATACCACAGGGATGACAACGGAGCACTCCTCTCTTGCTCTGAAAGTAGTCCTGCAACGTAAGCAAGGTCTCACCTACCAAGGACTGCTGTGCCCAATCACAGGTTCACTGAGCAGCACTGGCTCCATCAGTCCATGGAGCAATGCAGCCAGACACAGACACTGGGCCAGGCTCCTCGCTGATCTCCTTAAGCCAAACCATGTGAACAGTGGGATCCCCTGCAGCCTTCTTTATTTTGCTGGAATCAAATCAAATCTGTGACACCCTACTTCCACCTCCAGCAAACTCTCAGACAAAATCTGAGTTTGAATCAGTCTAGACTTCATGCAAGAGGAAGCCACTGGAAACCCACATCAGGGAGGGAACACAGCCCAAGGGACACAGCAGGTCTTGTACAGGTGGAGCTGGAAAACTGGGGCCAAGAGAAACATTTGGATGGGAAACTAACCACCTGCTCCAGGCCATCAGCACACTTGGCAGGCAAAAGAAGGTATCTGTACTCCAGGAGCCTCCTCTACAGCCCTCAACCTGTCCAACCATCACCTTCTTCAACAGAGCTACTCTATTCTTTTCCCCAAATTTCTGCAGGACCTTATTCAGGAGGAAGCAGGAAGGTGCAGGGCTAAGGCTACAGGTTTTGTTTGCTCGTTTCCAGATCTCACATGGTGCCTTTTCCTCCCCCACAGGACCGGCATCCCAGAGAGTGCCCTACACTTTCAAACTCCATTACATCTCATCTGCATTCCTGCCAGGCAATGGCCCATGCTCTGGGCTGGGTGCCAGTGGCTGGGCTGACCCCCTCCTCTCCTTCCTGTACTCTGAAGAGCTGCTGGTGTTCATCAGCTCCCCACCAGCTCCTTTTCTTCCCAGGGCTGTGTTAATGAGAGCCTGGACATGTGCTAGGCAGGGCACAGGACGTCTGGAGCAGAGTCAACATTTCAACAGAGCGCTCCAGTGCTGTGCCAGGCGTTTCAGCACGTGGGATGGCTGCAGCTGGCACCACACCCCCAGGGAGGCACCTGGGAGTGGGCTGTACCTGGGAAGGGAGGCACCAAACAGTCCCACTCAATCCAGAGTGCCATTTGGAATGTGGCTGCTGGCCATTGCCCAACACAGGAGTTTCACCAGGTGCACAGGTGAAACAGCTGTCGAAGGTAACCATGCTCCAAGGGTTCTGGGAAGAGTTGCACAAACACCACGGGTAGAAAGTCAGTGACAAAGTGAAGCAACATAGACTTGCAAATGAGGAAATGAGAGCCTTCATCAAGCTGATTGCTGGGCATCCTGGGCAAGGACAGCAGGAGCAATGCAGCAGTTTGCTGCATCACCCACCGGAGCACCTTGGCAGCACTCCCACTGCTTGAGCCGTTTTTAAAGGAAGCCTCCTCTTCAGCCAGAGAAGCACAGATCAGGTTTATTTTTTTCAATGAGAAATGCACTCTGAGCCCCTTCCAGGGATGGATGCGAGTAGACAATTGTCCAAAAATACAGGACTCGAGCAGTAATATTGCTGCGGGGCGAGGAAAGGCATGACATGGATGCTCTCCTGCTGCTCACTAATGAGGACACAGAGGCTGCAGCACAACTTTGCCTCAGCCCTTTGGACATCCAAGGACCCACCACTGTGTTTGGCTGGTTCAACCACTGAGCTCAGAGGGCTGTGACGTCCTCCTGTCTGTCTGAGTGCTCCGATGGTGTTCCCGGCACGCTCTGCTGAGGACCAGTCCTACAGCACACCAGCACTGCAGCAGACCTGCTTCCACAATGGAAGCCTGAATGCAGCAAGTCCTCCTCCAGGATCAGGTACCTCTGCTAAGGAAAAGCAAAGAACAAGTAACTGCAAGGGTTTAGTTCACACTGGTCCCCCCCATTTAATTCAAACAGCCCTCCCAGGCAGGTGAGGAGCTGACAGTCACACAGTGTCCTCCAAGCTGGAAAGACCAGTGCTGGGTTTTGTACAGGGTCTGCAGTAAATGGAAAGCAGAGACTTTTCTGCTGGGGTGTACATTAAAAAAAGGCACCAAAACACAGCACAGGTAGCAGAGCAGGAGTGACCACAGGCACTGAAGAGGCTCAACAAACACCTGTGCTCTCCGGCTCACACCTTCACACTGCCACTGCATCACCACATGCCCACACCTGTGGTTTGGCACTGCAAGTGCTCAGTTGTCCTCTTACAGAGCTCCAGGACCTTTCACATGGTGAAAGTGAATTGAGGTTTGGTTTTTTCTGTCCTGGAAAGAAAACAGCAAAGATTAGAAAAGTCCCACCAATACATAAAGTTTCCAGGGAGCAATGTTTGCGCCTTGGTGGGGAAGGGATTGGTGCTGCTAACAGCAGCTCTCCAGAGCTGTACCAATTTAGAAGCCTAATTGAGGGATACAAAACAAGACTGAGGCTCTGAAGAATTTAATTCCAAAACTGTTGTTTAACATAAAAATGTTTTAAAACATGAGTTTTTAAAATATATTTTAAGTAAAAATGTGCAAGGAGTAGTTTTTCTCCCACAGTGAACTCCTGCAACGATTGCTCAATGCTATTTTCTGGTGTTATCAACAGTCAGCTTTAACAATAAGGAAATTCTAATAAAGCTATGATTATAATTAAGGCAACTGTAATGGGATTTTGTAGGCTGTGATTGGCATCCCAAGTACAGCATCAGACAGAAAGGGGAACGTACAAGGGACAAATCTCCAGGACACCGTCAAAATTAGCAAGTGCTTGGGTAATTAAAAAGCTCCATTTTATAAAAACCAGGAAACAAGATTAATTTATAAATCAGTTTATTTACAGATTTTGTTCTCTTAAAGTACATTTCAGTTACCAAAGATATTTACACTGGTGTACACAGGGACCACCCTGGTTATTTTACAGTTCTTAATTACAAAAAAACCTCCCCAACCCCTCCACATCCTTGGGTCTGTCTACTGTGCAAAGCTGCTGTGGATGTGAACATGAGCTGAAACTGGCCCAAAACCCAAGTTACCAGGTTATTTACACATACACAGTAAACGGGTTTCTTTTCAGCATCTCCACAACACAGTACACAGGGAGACCGAGCCTCCCAAAAGGTGGCTTTGCAAATATGTATCAAAAAGCTCTGCAAAATCAAGGAAAAAAAAACCAACCCTAGTAAATGCAGGTTAATTACAGTATTCCTTTCATCTGTATATAATTTTTCATTTAACACTTAAATTACAAATAAGTTCAATAGTTTGCTTTTCTCCATTTTAGTTGGTTTGTAAACACTTCAGATGCACTAAATACCTTGTAAGATTCAGCTGTTTGTCTGTTGAAAAGTACTTTGTTTTCCTAATATTCTTAAGATAGCAAAGAGATATGAAAGTTGGAACTGCACACAGTTCCTCTCAGAATAGTCACAACAAAAGGTCTCTGTGCTACTGAAGGTCTTCTGCAGGTACACACTTATTCAAGTATTGCAAAAAGCTAAGGCCACTTTTTCAAGAAAGGAAAAGGAACAAGATGGGATTTTTCAATCCCTCATTACACCTTGTGAGCAACAAGCCTTCTCTGAAAGGCAGAAGTACTGATATTCCAGGGCTGGGCTCACAGAGCATCCTGCTGTTAAAGAGGTACTCACACCCCGTGTTCCCACAAGCCTGGGCTTTCCCACCTGGCTCTGAGATCCTTCCAAAGATGGAACAGCATATCCCCACTGCTGACAGCCACTGCCCCAAACAGCTCACAGGTCTCAGCAAAATGTCCCAGCCTTGAATCTTCTTATGTGGTTGCACCAAGATAACCAGGACGCAGAAATATCATCTTGTTCTTATAAAGGGAAGGTTGGGGAGAGAAGCAGAGAATTCAGCCTGTTTGTGGGACCCCAGGCTTCCCCATAACTCCTCACTACCAGCCTGACCCTTGCTTCATCGCAGTAATCATCAGTCCACAAGTACTCAACCCACTTGAGGTTTTGAACATACATGCAACTCAACACATGGAGGTATTGAGATGGTAATTCATGTACGTTCCAGTCATTTTAGGGCTGCTCCTAGCAAGGATTGCTACCAAAAACAATCAGTGATATCTGCAAAGGAACAAAGCCATTACTTAGACATAGCTTCCTTCTGTCCAAACACCTGTTAAAAACAGTGCTTCTGTGGAGGGTGCTACAGCCAAAAGACAACAGGCACACGATCTCTAACAGACCTCCATACCCTGTCAGGCTTGACTGCACAACCTCCTCCCTCCTGCTGGACAGACCAGAAGCATCCCATGAGCCCCTCACAACAGCAAAAAAGCCCTGGGGATGCAGGACAACCTTCTCAATACTGGCCTACGGAACAGAACCTAACCTGATGCTCCACATACAAACCGACTCTGCAGGTTTCTGTCTTCTTTCCATAATTGCTACCTATAAAAATAGCAATCCTTGCTATTGGAACAGATACACCCAGGAAAGGGAATCTGAGGTGGTGACCCAATCAGTGACACCATGCTGGTTAAATCTAGCAGCTTTAGTTTGCTTCTGTCTTAAGCATCCAAGGGTTTCCTGGTTCAGCATCATGACATTTTTACATGAACAAATGAATCACTTGAAAAAAAAAAGCTGAGCAATACTCCACCTAGACCATTTGACTTCCAGCCAGCCAGAAGGGCTACCACTGCAGGACAGACATGCATGTACCCACTGGAGGCATCCCTATCCACCATTACTTCCTCCTTGTTCTTCCACTCACAGAGCTCCCATGGATATGGCTCACCACTAACTCACAAGTGAGGTGCTGGCAACACTACATCTGAGAATCTGCATGGACCTCTGGCAAATCCAACATTTCCCAGTGTTGTCCCTGAAGAATTACCAGCTGTGTGTCATTGTGCAAAATGCAAATACTCCAATGATAGCTTTCAAAAAATCCCTAACAATAAACAACCTGAAAAAAAAAAGTGGAAAAGAGAAACTCAACTGGAGCAGTAGCAGAGGTATGCACAGCAGGAAGCCCAAGAGCCAAGCAGATGAACGAAACAGCTGAGATCTCCCAGCCACACCTGCTGTGGGCTGCAATATCTTTTGGGCACCTCTGAGGGCTTCCAAGTATCTGTCTATGCTCCAGTGTCTGGAGAATCTGACCTTCCTCTGGGTCTTGTCCCAGGTTAGCAAACAGGGACATCCACTATTAAGGCATCAATGTTTGACCTCAGATTGTCCGTGTTCCTCCAAGAAAAACACAAGAACAGGAAGAACAGGTCAGGAACCAGCACCCAGCAGAATGACACTGCAGATGAATTCAGCACCAAATCAAACACATAGCATGGTGCAGAAGTTCTGGGGAAGGAAGGGAAGAGAAAGAGCTGAGAATTTTCATGCAATTTTTCAGCTCAGACCCCTCAACTTTCCATCATCTCTGAACCAGGTGCTTTAGTTTTCAAGCTCCACTCCTAGACCTGTCTTTGCATCCCACCCTTGGTCACTGAGGTTTGGTTCTTCCTACCTTTACCCTCCTCGTATCTGCCTCATGAAGCTGGAGGTTTTGTGCAAAGAATATGGGGCTCTGGAAGTTTCCAAACCAGATGCTCTTTCAAGTTCATGCATCTCAAAACATAAGACAGTGCAGCCAACTGCACAGGACACTCTCCTGTAATCCACTTAATAAATTATCTGAAAATAAATAAAAAAACCCACAAGCACAAAACATGCAGACAGTCAAGCACCAAACATCGCTTTCTTTGGTGAATACACTCTGTTCTCTAAATTGTTCAAGTAACAGCTTCTCCAATTCGTTAGGTGACAGTAAGGGAGAAAGCTGAGGGATTGAAGGCCAAATTTTTGTGAGGAAATATTTTCCACTCCTGCATGTCTCGTGCCTGAGAAAATCCTGAGTATCCATTATCTGGGAGCAGCTGGTGCTCCATGAAGAGAAGTGCTACACGGTAGGAGGAAAGTTGTCCAAGGACTCATCTTTTCATGCTTGACATTAGGCAGATTTTATCTTGCTCCGCCTCAGAGCAAAGCAACAAGAATTCTATACTTGTAGGCAGGAAGCAACATCATCTGCTTTCCCTGGACTGGGCTGGCACCATGCTCGGTACCACATCACAGAAAAAAGATGAAAACCAGCTTCATGGAGAAGTGAATGAAATAGGCTCGGAAGCAGAAAGAACTGATGCACATTGTTAGGGCTGCAGGAGAAGATGTGTTAAGATTATAACACTGTTCAGTATGATAAGTCTCTGTTTATGACCAAAACCTGACCAAACTGTTGCTTCTCCAAATAACTCACATTTCTAAAGACAAGTTGAGTACTGATGGCTGACCATCATTCCGGCAAAACAGCCAATATCCCAACTTAACCCAACCCTTTCAGGGAACAAGCCAAACATGTCAAAGCCCAGGCCAGGGCCTCGGGCAGCTGCTGACAGTTATGTGACATAACTGCATTGGCACATGAACAGTCTTGAGCACTCCTCAAAGCAGCCTCAAGTGCAGGATCAGCTTGTTCCAAACAATAAATCTGGTGCACAGGTTTTGGCAGCCAGTTCAGGCTCTTTTCATCCCACCTGAACTGCCTGGGAACCCCACGCGTGGAAGTCCAGCCACAGCACGTGCAGGGAGGAGAGCAGGTCAGGAGTCAGAGAGGCCTGTGACTCCCTGGTTGGCAGCACTGAGCTCACTTCAGCACTGTCAGACAAGCAGCAGCCTCCGCTGTTTCTCGTTTATCTGGTTCAGTACATCAACAGTGTCTCTGACTAAGGCCTCAAAGATCCCATCTGCCAACTGCATCTTTACACACAGTTCATCCTCGTCGTAGTTCACCCACTGTGCTTCTTCCTCGTGGAGTTCCTGCACCTTGGAGGGTAGAAAAGCAATACAAACATTACAATTCTGTTGCTTTAAAATAGAAGTTCCAGAAAGAGTCCAAAGCAGAGTGTATCTGCCAACAACATATCTGTCTTTGTAAGAGATTACAATAAACACTTGGAAAGCAAAACAAACACAGATCTGTTTGAAGCGGGCTATTTCACTGTATGAATGTTTTCCACTTTTCACTCTAGCACCCATTTTAAAGGTTTTCATATTCCTGCACAAGTTTTTTACTTGAAAGGACTCAGCTAATGGGATATTCTTGGCCAACAGTAGAAGCTCTATAATTAATTAGTCTCCAATTATGTTTTTGCAAGAAACTGATTCCATGAGGCTTAAGCTGGTAAGAAACAATGGAAATGCCTTGAACAGGAGAAAGGGAAAAAGAAAAGATTTCACTGCAATTCAGTTTATAATATAATAAGAAAACTTTTGGGAAACAACTAACTTCCAATTCTTCTGCATAGGAAGACAAAATGCTTGCATGTGTTATAATACAGCATTACAACTCATTTGCACAGAATACTCCATGCTTCATTGGATTTGACAGCATTACTACAAATGGAATTCTGCATCAGTACATTCAAAGAGTACTTATTCCCTTCTATTACTTAATTGTTGACAAAGAAAATCCTCTTTTACTGCTCACTGACAAATAGGTAGTTTAATGTCAGACTGAAATATATGTAATTTCATTCAGCAAATCAAGTCTTATTGATAGTCTCTTCAAAATGGACATCTTCAATTACACTTACTAAAAATTTGTCTTACTGACCATTTCAGTATTACAGACAAACCTTAACACAGCTCAAACTTTTTAGAAAAGAAGAAATGAGTGCAAACATCACTCATATTTAAAATGACAAAGAAAACCTGTTGAAAGCTCTATTTCTGCTCAGCTTCAGCAGAAACCTCCTTTGGCCATAAATCTGACACTCTGAACTCAAAATACATTTACAGCGTACAAGTGGGGCAGACACCTACACACTGCCAAACTAAGGTTAAACATACTGAAAAATCCACGAACCCGGGATCAGCATGTTACTTTCTGAGACAGAACATGAACTATAGCCCCAACACACTCTCCTCCTTTTGCCTGAAGCTAAACCTCCCAGAAACTGGTCTGTTTTGAAGCTGACAGCTGCTGTGGCACAATGATGATTCAATAACCCCAGCACAGTGTAAAGCCCAAGAAAAGGCTGCTATGGGAACCCCAGGGAACTGGCACTGCTGCAGGGTCTGCAGTCATTCATAAGGCCCCAATTAGACATGGGGCTCCAGGCTGACAGCTCCTTTCTCCCTCTCTTAAGAAAGCTTGGGGAGAGGGGCAATCTCAATCCTGCAAACAGCTTTGGAAGAGTCATGCTGCCTTGCTTACAAATCTGTGCTACCACAGCAAGTGCCGCTTTCCCACACAGCTGTCAAGGACGAGGCATTAATGGCTTCATTAGGCTTGTTACTAATAAGGAAGAAGCAATATTATTTGCAATCAAACTTTGAAGGAGTGCTGTAGGTGAAAAGTAATTTAAATGGAAGCCTAACTAGCAGTAGATAATTGGGTGTGGGTTTGTGTGGGGGTGAATGTCTGAAAGAGACTCCTGAACCCTCACACAGAAATGTGCTGCCTGCAATTTGTATGTGCTGGTTGTAAATTCTGATAAAGTAAACAGCTGCATGTCCCAAGTCCTCCCATCAATAAAGAGGCATAAGATAAAAGCAGCAATTTGAAGACTGATCGTGTGCTGCTTCATAGACTAGATAAGGAAAAGAAACATACAGTCACAAAAAGAAGAAGTGATGCTGAAAAAAGATTCCCTAAAAGCAGAAATTGTTTAGGAAAAAAACAACAGGGTGCTCAAAGGGAGAAGATGAAGATGGCTGCTGCAGGAAAGATCCTGGAAATGGGGGAAGATCCTGAAGATGAAGGAGGTGGGTGAGACAAATGCCAGGGGATGCCCAGGGACCGTGACCGATGACATCCAGGGCTGGTAACCTGGAGCAGCTGCACGATAGGGACTGATGGGATTCTCTGCCTGACCCTCCCAGGCCAGCAGCGACTCCACTGCTGAAAAGTGAAGTCAAGATTTAGTGAAGGCAACACTGGGGGTGGGGGAAGTGAGGGAGTAAAATAATCAAGCATGTTACAAACTCTAATCTCACCGGCCTTGAACAAACCCCAATGTCCTAAGATGCTGTTTATCCTGTCTCCCTGACAACTGTGTGATGAGACAATTTTTTTACTGTGCTCTAGCAGCAAAAAGAGATACATAGGATAAAAAAGTAAAAGTAAACAAGAGAGAAGATACTTGATCCAAGCAGAGAAAGGCTGGATGCTTAATAGCACCAGAAAGAAAAACAGTATCAATGATTACTTTTCTCTTGCCTGTATCATTCCCCCTCTCTCAGAGGCAGAGTGCACAATTTCCTTTGGCTTTAGGAGGAATTCCTGGAGCATACTTTTGGAAAACTGCTAGAATGTGCAATTTGCAGCTGCAGGCAAGTCTTGTTTATAGTGTATTCAGGACACATGTGGAATCTGCTGTGCTGCTTTGCAGCCCTGGCTGCACCATCTGAGCCAAGGCAGTTGCAACTCCTTTGGGAAAGGTTTGATCCATTTGTTGTGTTACCACAAACTGCTCCTAAGTAATTGAGACAATTTCCTTAATATCTGACAACTATCATGGCTTGCATGGAAATGAGCTTTGCCCTGTCTTCACTACTTTGCACTCTCATGACAAAAGTAAAACTTCACATATTTGATACTAGGAAGCAAGATCTCTATACCAGAAAGATAAAGATGAAAAGATAAACAGTGATGGAATGTAGAAGGCTGTGTCTTATTTTTTTTCTGTGCCTTTTTTTTTGGTATGCACGCTTTTTATTAAAAAAAACATTTAAAGAAAGGGGGCATCCACACAAAAGAAAAACCAGGAGATAACATGATCCTACTGGCCATCTAGTAAATATCACAGCACCTAAAAACCCACATAAAGTAATAAAAGCAGAAGGAACTTTAGAGAGTGACTTAGCATGTTTTGATTTCTTGAGATTCCTGATCAAAACCATGATATCTCTAAAATAAACTACACTTAAGGGTCAGTAGACTATTGAGGAGACTTAAAATAATAATCATCCAGATATAAAGTAGTGTCTTGGAAGAAGGCCAGCAGGATGAAGACAGGTGCATTCTCACAGCCCTTTGCTCTCAGAGTGCCTGGAAACCTTAAGACACAGCATGCAAGCAGCCTTTCAGTCTCTTCTTACTGTGCACTCCTCTTGGGTTTAGATCTGGGGTGCTGCAGCAGTGGTACCTTGAGCTTTGCAATTAAGCCAGCTTGGCAAGAACAGCTCTGCTTTGTTGAAGAGTTTCTGCACAGAGACAAACATTTTGGCTGTTAAATCAACAGGTCAGAAGATCAAGCACTTTTCAGCACTCTGCTGGCAGGCTCCTCAGGTGTGAAAACCAAACACATAGGTTTGGCAGTATCATGTGAGCTCTGCTTTCTCAAGCTCCAGATAAAAGAGAAGGGGGGCTGCCAGGGAAAGCAATGGCAGAGTTTGTTTTAGCCCCATGCAAAAAAGATCAGCACAGGGAGTTCTGGCTGAAGACCCAAGTGGAAATAAAATGGAGTAGAAACAACCTATTGTCAGCACCTGAACTTAAAAAAGGAGATACGAGGGTTCTTGCTGTAGTTTTAAAAACAGGTTTTGAAAGATGCTGGCTGTACCAAAATGTACATTTGACATTCTCCACAAAGCACAGATGGCACACATGTGATAAAGGAACAATATGCAAGGACAAGAAGGGAAACACTTAGACACTCCTTTAACTTGTTTTTAAACAAAGTAGCTTTTCATAAATGTGAATCTCCTGTACTTGTTTACTGAAAGCCAAGGTTTGCTATAAATGTTAGTAACTGGAGCAAATATCCAGCAAATCAGAGGAATCCCAATACTAATCCTTTCTGAGGACAGAGATGCCTGATTGAAGACAAAAAGAATGCTGCAAAAAGGAGAATAGGAAGATGTTCTTTTGTCACTGGCACTAAAACATGACTCACCATATTGGTGTCAATGCTGGGAAAGCAGAGGGCAAAGTGAAAATGCAACTAGAAGTGCAGCAATTGGATGAAGCAGCAAAGCTGAAGGCAGAGCAAGGAGGCAAAGGATTAATCCATCCTGTTCTGCCCCTAGTTCCCAGCAGATGGGACAGCCTGCCCACAAGTACCAGTATCACACAGATCACCAGTGCTGCTTCTCCTGCTGTGCCCCTTCCCCACAGGGATGAACCTTCCACTGGGAACAGGGTTTAATGTGATAAACCCAGAATGGCACATCCATCCCATAATCAGGTAGAGAATAAGTTCAGTAAAATAGCATTTTACTGGCATTTGTTTCTGTGCCTACAGAAGAAGTAAAAGTCATGCCCAGCTCCTGGGTCAGGCAGTACTGGACAGTCAGGTGTGTTCAATCTTCTCAGTATCACTAAAACACACAGTTGTCTCAACAGAAAACTGTGAAGGGATGTTTTCATCTTAAGGTTAATTTGACTTAAAATTAAAGTGAAGAAACTGTGTTCTAAGTTTAAATGCAAATAACAGAAGCCTAAGAATGTTCATCTCTGCTTTAAAAGGATCATGCTTTATTTTAACAGTCATTGTCTTTACAAGCAGCAATAGAACATGGAGAATTAATCAGCTCATGGATATATTCACATGACATTTCCTACACACTGCAGTGGTTTACACTGGCTACATCTTCACAAAAACTGGATCTAAGTATTTTGAATTGTGATTTTCAAAGACGATTCTATAGCACTTAAACCTAAAAAAAAATAATCTCCTTTCCCTTTCAGGAAATTGCTCTCTTTTACTACTTGAATACACTTTCAACAAAATGTGGAGAATTCTAAAATTGGCCTCTCAGTTTAGGGCTACCCCTTGAGCTACTGGGGATAGGCAGCAGGTTTTGCACCTGTGTATCCTCTTCTGACCTTGGATCTGTGTTACCCCAGAACTCAGGATCTTAAGCTAGGGTTGACTAGGAGACACAGAAAGCTGTCCAGATACTTCATGGTTTATAGAGATTTTAATAAAATAGAGTTCAGTTTTTTGCCTTATCTCCTTAGGTTTTCAGTTGAAAGTTCCTCTGATAGTGCCTCATATCGTGGTATAAATTTGTAAAAAATGCTCCTGGCACTGCCTTATTCCTAAAGATGGCATGCTGCAACCTTCACAGTTATTCTCAGTCTTCAGCTGAAGTTTTATTACCATATTCTTGTGAGAGCAAAATAAAATTAAACACATTATTTATTAGGCCAAACTTGTCAATGCTCCATTTATCTTTGATGTCTGGGTCTGCATGTAAATCACAGACTGGATTGTCTGAACTTCAAACTTCACCCGAAGCACACTGGATGCCTTCAACTAGAACATATTTTTCCAGTCAGGAATCTTTCTTTCTAGCTAAGTTGCAAAAAACTTAGGAAGTTGGCACTCATGCGTAATAGCTGTAATATTAGTTCCCTTGGGGATCTAAACATAGAACTTTCTTGTGCATGCTATAACAACCTCTATATCCCAGAATTAAGTGTATCAGGATGTACTGGGATCTATAAATAGATATTCTATTTACATAGAATTAAACTCCTGTGTTAGAAACCCTCCAGTGATGGGCAATTAAAAGACCATGCAATCCATGACTCCAAATTATTTATATGTGCTCGTTGTGTGGAATCAATTCCAGGTGTAATTAAGTGAAGCACAGTGTTAATGACGACTCATATTCCCAAGCAGAACCTTCACTATCATTATAGCCAATAAAGATGTTAATCATCCTGGCAATACAAGCCAACAAAATAACTTTCAAAAACTATACACAGCCAAACACACTCTATCTTAGGCAGTTTTAACTGAACTGTCTCTGCCCCAGTGGCAGTTGTATTCACCAGTTTAATTATATTCTCTGTATCCCTGGCTCCAATTAAATAATATTACTTCAAAATAAAAACATTTTAAATTAAAGTAAGAGAAAAAGCATACTCCCTTCTCAAAGAAAATGTTTACTCTCAGTCAAACATTTCAGTGTTTCCTTCTGGAAATTAACGCTTTAAACTTTTTGGGAGTAAGCGAATTTATACTGCAGTCAAATGAGAAGGCAGAATTAACTCAAGTCATCTTCCCTCACTGGCACAGGACTTCTGACACATTATGTACACTTTTTATTTTTTAAACAGCACGAATGAATACTGAAAATACACTTATATGCCACACTTCAGTCTGGTGGACAGTATCTGACACAACTGCTTATTTTCATTCACTTACCAGTATGTGATCCACCCGGTCTCGTTTCTTCCGCCCAAATTTCATCATCTTCTGCCAGTCTGTTTTGTGATTAGGCTCTTTCCTCAGGCTGAACAACTTCAGTACTTCAGCTGCAATGAAGTTCTACAGAACAGTAAAGGTGAGATTGATCACATTTAAGCTAAGAAATTAAAGATGTGCACAAAGCAGCTCCCCTAAAAAGTCACACTATAAAATTTACATCAACTGGAAGGACAACTATTAAACCCAGAAGTGTGGGGAGGGGAAGCAAGACACTGCTGTAGCAACCTTGAGAACAGACACTTTCAACATTACACAAACAGAAGATTCTGACAATTTAATTTATGGGAAAATATTAAATAAAAGCAGCATAGGAATTTGGTGTCCTTGTCCTGTGCCCCTGGTGTTCCCAGCCAAATGCTTTTGAAAGTCTTCTCAACTAACAGAGTGATTGAGATACTATTTCTTTCTTTTCTTTGCTTTTCTGGACAGTTAACATGCTGTATCTTCAGCAGGTTAATCAAAATTTAGTCAACCCCCTCAATTTCAGAAGAAACAGTGCAGGTAGAAGTTTTCATTTGTGTCCTGATGAGCTATATGGAAGGTTCTTTGTGGAGGGCTTTAAGGGAAACAGGTTTTTTTCCAATATCCAGCCCTGCAAATTTAACCTAGGTCCAGTCAGGCTCCTGTTTATCCTCCAGGCTCTGCAATTTTGTCCTTCCTTGAGCACTACACCACCAGTAACATGGAGGCCTCTGGCTTGTCAAATAAAACAATGCCCTCACTAGTCAAATTTTGGGTTTCTCTGTCCTCCTGCTGTTCTCAGAGAGGCTGGCACAGGTGTGTGTATCTGAATGAAAAATGTAGCTCATCCCATTTGACCCAACCCTAACACTGGATCCATTGCAATTTATACCATACAGAGCTCCAAAGAAATCTGCTACAGCAGCAGGCTGTCAGCATACCAATTTTTTAAGGCCAAGGTTATCCTGGCAGCTCTGCACAGAGGACTGAGGTTTAAAAACAACCAGTAGCAGTCATAAGGACAGGGAGCCCAATCTGTTGAGTAAAAAAGGACTATTCTGACATATTTTCTTTCAGGTTGGTAGCCTCCTTTCTTTCCTCAACAACTCATCTCTTGCTGGATACACCTCTTATGATCTTCTAACAATCAGGAAAATGCCAGTTCAGTGTTTTTCATCTTACTTTCCCTGCTCAACGAAGATTTCTTCCTACCTTGATTTCATCCAGATCATTTGGATCTTTGACTCGGCGAAAATAAGCAGATGTAATCCTACATGGTTTCATCCAAATGGGCTGATTCAGATTAGGATCCTCAGCAAAGATTTCCCCAAAGATCTCTCTTGTTAAATCAAATACCACCTGAACAAAGGAAGAAGTAAAAGTTATGGCTCCTTTTGTCCATGATAAACTTTCAAAGGGCAAGACCAAAATATCTGAAGACCATACCTTTCTATAAACCTGCTTGTTTATGGTGTCTGTGTCCTGCTCCTGGAGGGTGCCACTAAGATCTGTTTTAAGGCTGCAGCTTTGAAGATCATGACCCAGCTCTTTCAGTTTCCAGAGTTCCTCAGCTGCTGCATGTACCATCCCTTCCACCTCCACCGCAGTGTGAGGGACTGCCAAAGAGTCCTCACTTGGCTTTGCTGGCACTTTCTGCAGCTCTGCCTGGGGCAGCACTGCTGGTTCCTCAGCTTGCTTCTGCTGCAGCTTATGGGAACTCAGGCCATAGTCCTCATCAAACCAGTCCTGATCATCTCCCAGCACACTCAGGAACTCCCGGTTGAGCTCCAGCTCTGCCAGTCTCTTGGCAAGCTCCTCCTGACCACTGGCACCAAACACGGGACTCTCCTGCGATTCAAGAGCCACAGAGTAAATGTGAAAGCAGCGTCAACATGGTTGTCTCACTCAGTTTATATGCTTTACTGAAGCAGTTGGCAATAAATGACTACCAAAACAACCCACACACTGGAATACACAAAAATGTATGAGACACATACAGAACACACAGGTAATCTCCACATCATCCAACAGAACTTGGGAGAAAAACTGGCACGGCGCCACACGACATTCCTGATTCAATCACCCCCAGTCAAAGGCACAATCAACTCTCAAAATCAGTGCAAGATGTCTGCTACTCACTGGTCTGGGACACATGTCTGGAGAGGAAAGCTCTTCTCTGTCATCTTCCAAATCAGAACTTAGGAAGAAGTTATTCAGTCCGTCTGGAATCTGCTTTTCAACCTGCTGCGGTGGGGTAGTGGCTTCCTCCTTCACATCACAGAGTTCCTGGTTGCTGAGCTGGATTTTCTCATTCTTGATCTTCTTTATTTGCTGTAACTGATTGACTGTGTCTTTCACAAAATCTCTTAGTAGACTGTCTGTCAGCAAACTGACTTTTTCCAGTTGGTCTTTTGACTGTTCTTCCTCTCTAAGAGGCAGGCTGAGCTGTGCTTCTAACTGGTTCTTTTCTTTTGTCAGCAAATCCAGCAGTGGAGTTGCAGGCTTCTCCATGACATCAGGAGAGAGATCATCTAACTTTTCAGCACATTCCTCTCCCAGTGTCTTCTGCCTCTCCAGTTTTTCAGAAAGGAAATCTGACATGTCATCCAACTGAACAGTGGAAATCTCATCCACAACACTAGAAGTGAGAGGAGTGTGGTTGGCCTCCTCTTTTACAGCATCCTTCAGGTAATCCACCACTGACTGTTCTTGGCCAAATGAACCAGTAGCTACAGAAACCTCTTTTATGCTGTTTGATTTAGATGACAACTCCTCATCAACCCTTTCCTCAGCTGAGGCTTCTGAAACAGTTGTGTCCACAGGAGCTTTATCTTGGGAATAGTTCTCTGTTGCATTTCTACTCTGACTCTCAGCTTCTTTTCCAGGTTTGGAACTTTCTCTATTTTTCTGCTCAGCTTCATTTTGTTTCTCTAGTCTATCATCAATGAATGAGTCTTCATCATCTTTATTTGTGTCTAAATGGCTATCAATACTTTCTATAATGTGAGAGATTTTCTGAGGAGGAGCAAAAATACCATGTTTTTCTCTGCAATCAAAATATTTAATACCATCATAAGTTCCATTATTGTTCCCTTCAGGTTTATCCAACTCAACACCAGCCCAAAACCCTTTGGCAAATTTAGTCAGCCCCTTGAACCGCAATGTTCCAGGCTGGACTTTACTCACAAGTACTCTGTCTCCAATGTTGAAGTTGGACAAACTATCTGTTTCTTCTGTAATTGAAACTGAGGGCCACAATGGTGAACAAGCAGGAGCCTGTTCTTGTTCCACATCTCTGCGTTCACTATTTTTCATAAGTTCTGTTGGGGACTTGAGTTCCAGCAGCCTCTCTGAGTGCAAGCTGCCAGAGCCAGACCTGTCACTGAGGCACTCACTGACTTCGCCATCGCTGCCCAGGCTGGTGGATCTGCTTTGGCTGGCCTGGGTGTGCTGGGACTGATCCCTCAGGGACTCCCCAGTAGCAGAGAGCAGGGATCCCTCAAAGTCATCTTTGTAGCATTCCCCATGCGGTGTTTCTTCAGCTGAAGCTTGTTTTCTGGAAGAGGATCCTTCAAAGTCTTCAAGGTAAGATGTCTCTTTTTGACTCAAGAGCTGTTCTGAAAGCAGATTGCCTTCTACCTCTACAGATTTGCTGAGTTTGTGAGAAGTCTCCTCTATGCTTGGGCCACTTACAGCATCTTTATTTGACTGTCTCTGTTCTAAGATTTCTTCTGTATCATGAAGACTCTCCACAGCTACATCTAACAGTTCCTTCTCAGAGTGTTTGTTTTCAGAGTAGCGATCCTGTGAACTCTCCCATCCTTCATCTAATGTCAGCAAGACATCAGAACTCTCCACAGGCTTGACATAAGAACCCACACTCTCATGTTCTTCTGACTTTATGTATTCCAGGTCTTCTGTAATCTCAGATTTCTGGCTAATGGTAGAACCAACACTGCATGCATTTACCACTTTGTTCACTAACTCAAGGGATATCCTGCTAATATCTTTCATATCTTTGAGATGAGCTGAAGAGGGGACACTATCTGAGGAATCACCAGATCCTGCTCTGGAACTCCTTGGTAACACAAAAGCCATGGGAGTTGTTCCAGAAGGTTCTCCTGCAGGGACAGCTGCCACAGCCACCTTCTTGGTGTGCACAGAGAGAGATCTCTCAGTTCTTGATGACACAGCATCTTGAAGGGAAATAAAACGTGAATTTCAGCAGATTGTATAATCCACATTCTTTTATTGCAAACTGCAATCACAGGCAACTAAATTAATATCAAGGATCATGATTCTATGATAAAAGAAGATACAAACTGGTGCCTTGTAAACATATACTTCTGGCTGTCCTATGAACATGGGCAACTTCCATTGAGTTCCAGGGTTATAAAGCTTCTACTTTGGTTCCTTTAACCAGGATCCTAAGGTAAGGGCTCAGTTATGTGCTTGCAAGCCACAAATACAATGAAGATTAGAACAGGAGATAATGAGATAATCATCAACAGAAAAACAGTGGAAAGTATCTGAACTCAAGTGGTAAAGGAACAAGAAACAAAGGAAAGTAAAAAGGTTGCCACTTAATTATGGTTTCATATAAACCTCAGAAAGAGTACACTAAATACTGAATACACAGGGTGTTCTGCAAAAGCAGAATCCTGCTAAATAAAACTGCAGAATATACAGCTTCACCACTATTGTTTTATGAAATCTTGATTCTCTCTTAAAATCTTTTTGTGAATCAAGAAGGAAAAGGTTCAAGAATTTTCAATCAGTCCTCAAGACCTTAATCTGTAGTATGGATTACTCCAGTTACATACCTGCATGTTCTGAAATGGATTCCAAAGATGCTTTGGATCTCTCTGATTCAGTCAGTGATTTCCAGTTTTTAGCTGTCTCATGCCTAGATTGGAAAAATCAAATTGCATGAGTTACAGTTACACAAGAGGGTGATGTTTGGTTGTTTTTTTAATAGATAAATGGAAATACAAGCATGTATAATTATAACACCACACCAATGTGGTGTTATATACAATTGTAATTATAATTGTAACATAACTATTTTGCTTTGTCAACATACTGTGACCTTAGAAAATAGGAATGGGGACAGAAGAGAGTCTGGAAAGTAATTTTTTTAAAAGACTAATTAAACTTTATCTCTTTCCAGAAAAAAAAGTAAAAACAATAATAATAAAAAAAAATTTGGGATGTTTCTGTTTTGCTTTTTCTTTTTAATGTGAATGCACTAAAATTGCACCATCTGCTGGAGAAAATGAAATGCTTAAAAATACAGTAGCAAGTCCAGAAGATCAGTTACCTTAAACCAGATTGAAGCTGCAAAGATGAACAATTTGCCTCACACTGTGCAGGACATAATGAGTGACCAAAATGGAAAAAAATAAAAAAAGCTTTCAGGTTGATAATCCACGCAAAATATCTGGCAGAATTCTTGCACAACAGAAAATTATTATTTAAAAAAAAATTTTAAATAGAGCCTGAAAGGCTGGGCAGGAGAAAACTGTGGTGCATAAGATTACAGACACAGTAAATCTTATCTGTTTTGGGTCTGGTGACAGCAGCAAACCAGTAAATTGGATACTGCCAATGTCCAGTACTTTAAAACAGAGCAGTTAGCAGCTTTCCTTGCATCCATGGTTTTGGCTAAAACAGTAATCAGTTCCAGAATAATCTCAAAAAAGAAAGAGAAATCCCAGATACCTGTGGAGTGGTGGTGCCTTGATCTTGGGTTTTTCAGCAGCAGCTGAGGATGGAGTTTTAATCTGAGGTTTGGCTGTTGGTGATGCCTCCAGATCTTGGCTCAGCTCTGCTTCAGTCTTCTTGATAAACTCATCGTACGACTGCACATGGAAAACAATTCCAGCTGTTAATATACTAAACCACAACTGCAGTTCAACAATCAAAACCTACTAAGTGAATAAAGAATACACTTGGTTTCTCTATAAACTGATCTATTTACCCTTCCCAAGATCTACAGCTGCAAATCCTAGAAATTTCAATACTTTTACTTCCAAAACCAAATTAAATGAGCACTAATACTTCATCCCAGCTAGCATAGTAGTGTATAAACATACATAACCCCCAGAATGGTGCTAGCAACCCATTACAGATAGACATTTTAAAAGGGAATAGCATTTTTGCCTCAAGGCTCTGGCTCGTAATTGGAAATGGTTAAATAGCCAGGTTGGACCGGGCTTTGAGCAGGTCTAGTGGAAGGTGTCCCTGCTCATGATAGGGGGGTTGGAATGAAAGGATTTTCAAGGTCCTTTCCAAACCAAACTATTCTGTGATTCTGTGTAACAGTCACACTTCTATCACAACAATGTGTCTTTCACAGCTTTGACACAATATCCTGCCAACAACATCCAAGGCTAACAATCTGTTACTTTGCCCTTCTTTCTTCTGTTCCTAACCTCCAGCTGTTTGATCAAACTGGCTTCCTGGGCCTTCAGTCTCTCCTTTTGTCTCTTTTTCTGCTCCTTTTTCAGCTGGTAAACCACAGATTTCCTTTTCCGTAGTTCATCCTTCAGGGCCCTGATGCGTCCTTCGATGTCACTTTGATCAGAGGTGGTTTCTGAAAAAGTTTCATTTTAGTCTTTACAAACTTGCACCTCACAAAACAATTCTAAGCAAAACAATAAACAGCCATTCAGTAATTAAAAAACATAGTCCAAGAAAAATGTCAAAGAATTTAATGTCAGCATAGTAAGACAAGGTTATTTAACAAGGTAAGACAAGTAAGACACTACTATGTGTGTAAGATATAAAAAGGTGTTGTTTCTTGCTTAATCTGAAGGAGATAGGCACTGATATAGAAACTTGTTACCAAGATTGTTCACAACAACCACGTTTATGCTCTTCAACATGACATGCTTGTCATGTTGGGTATTGTAGAAATTCATTTTCTGTCATATTTAGAAATACAATGCACAGCTGCAAACTAAAAATATATCTGAAACACAGGCCTACAATTATAATATCAAATTTCAAGTTGCAGAGTACACTTCATTGATGAAAATGTCACTTGGGACAGTGGACTATAAGTTTCAGGCCCATGCAGATTTTCAGTCACCTAGACTAAATACAGCTATGAAATACAGAGCAGACAGGCCAACAGCTGGAAGTCAATTTGAACAATGCAGAGATTGTCACTGTCCCCAGATACTCAGATCTAGTCTCTGCATGGTAACCCAATTCTACCAATAACTCTGCTGATTTTCTTATTTCTGCTGTAAAAGCTTTCCTCATTTCCTCTTAAGTCTCTACAGAGAGACTGCTTCAGCCTCTCAGTTGTTTTTTTCCACATATCTGACCATGTCCACTAGTTTCTTGGTTTAAATGTATACTAACAGAGTGCAAAACAGGATCCTTGCCCAAGATTGGTGCTACCACAATTAACTATCAAAAACTCTTCAAAGTATTTGCCTGACATAGTCTTACTGGAACTCCTCCCTGATTGTGCCCTTTCCTCTTCTATAGCTACAGCTCCTAAGAGGAGGATTTTGGTTGGTTTGTTTTTCTAATGCTCAGTATCACCTGCAGTGTTTTCTGGATGCTCATAAATGCTGATTACTTTACTTAGTTTAAAAAGTCAGTTACCAATATGCCTTTGGTCAGCTAGCAGGAACAGCTGACATGTCCCTAATCCATCTAATTTATGAACATAACAAACCACCATAATGAAGGATTCCTTTCTTAACAACAACCAGTAAACAAAATCAAACTACTGTATTCTTTTTGCATTAACAACTGTTGTTAACCATTTAAAGAATGAAAAAAACCCCAAAACCCAAACAAAAAGAATGGAATCTCACTTGCTAATCAGGAGCACTCTGTGATGCCACTGTAATTAACAGCTCCTCCCTAACAATAAGTGACCACTATGTAATTACAGCATTTCTTGATGAACTCATAAGGGAAAGATCTGCACATGCTTTCATCTTTGACAATCTTGTCTACGCATGCATCAGACTGACAGGGCAATGACTTCATGACTTCTCAGCAGGCCAGAACATTTGTCTCTTTACAATGGAATGATTTATTGTGAAACCAACACCATCCTGACCAGCTTCCCACCTCTTATACCTTTCTTTAGAATTTGTAATCAAAGACTGTCAGTATTTTGTTTTACACAAGTTTATTTTCATGATCACTGTTACCTGCTCCACATTTCAGAATGGCTTCCTTATATGAGTCAGAGCTTTAAACCAACTTTATCAGGGTGCTGAAAGCTCCACTGTGTTGGAAACTGCTCTCCAAACAGAATCCTAACACAGATTACTCAGTGCAAATACGTAGGTGTTTCTCACAGTAAGTTACCAACTATCACAAACAACAGCCAGTACACACAAGAGAACCTGCTAATTCTTTTTCCACTGAAGACTTACCATTAAAAAAACAAAACAAGAAGGAAAATGCTAAGAAGTATTTAGTAGTGCTCTATCAATTGCACTGTTGAAAATAAGATGTTCTAGAAACTAAAAGCATAGAAAGAGTCAAAACAGACTTCTCAGGTGAACAGAGTGGTTGATGGTGACCCACTAGATGGTGGATCAGGAACCCATGCAATCCACATGACTGATAGCACAACAGGGAAAGGGCTGCTCTGCACCACTTCCAGTATTCCTCCCCTCAGCATTTACTGGCAGCCAGCTTGGGTAGTGGATAAAGGGTACAATGAGTGCATACAGGAGATTTTATAGCTC
Organism: Anthoscopus minutus; assembly: GCA_013399455.1. Lineage (NCBI taxonomy): Eukaryota > Metazoa > Chordata > Aves > Passeriformes > Paridae > Anthoscopus > Anthoscopus minutus. The sequence continues at coordinate 326,767 of VWYI01037563.1, read as the reverse complement.
AAAATGCCACCTTAGGCCCTATTTTCTACACAAAGACCAAACCCTCCTCCAAAAAAAAAATCCCTATATCCTGAAGCATTCATTGACTCTGTGCATGGCAGAGCAGGCCCAAAGGTCTCTCCCATATTGCCACGTAACAGAGCTGCTCTGATTCTGGAGCTGGGTGCAGAAGGAGGGATTTTTAAATCCTAGGACCACCTTAACTATTGACTCTTACCTTCTTCATATGTGTTTGCAGAACCTCTACCACTTTCTACAAGAAGACATCAAGCATAAACCTTCTTACATCAAGATCTTCTTCAGCTGAAGAGATCAAATTATATAATGGGAAAATACTCCCACCAACTCCAAACCTTGGCAATTTCCAGGAATTTGTCTCCCTCCCCACATCTATGTCTGATTTTAAGTTTGTTGAAATCAAAAGCTTTGAAAAAGCAATTTAAACTCAAGTAGGTATTACACTTACCTGACTGTGTCATAGATAAAGATTCATCAGACCAGTTATGAGATGTCTGGTGGGACTTCACAGGTGAACGTAGCTGTCCTCCCGTTCTGTGGCTGCCTTTGCTGGAGTCTTGCTTTGATGCAGATAAGCTGCTTTTGGGAGGAGACTGAGAGAAGAAAAGGATAAATAAGTAAATGCAGTTTGAAAGCAAAAGGAGCCAATCATCAGGAGCCAGTTATAAGGAAAGAACAACATGACAAGAGGACATCTCAAACAGCGGTACCTACACAATAATCTTTAGAAGAATTTAATCTTTGCTAGACAATAAAACAGTAATACCAAGAGCAGCAACAGCTAACTGCTTACTTTGAGCCTAGAGTTCAATAAACCTGCATAGACTACTCTACTACCACCTAAGTGAACTGACCTGGCTCTGACTCACAAGTGTTCAATACATCTGTGTCATCTGCAGCAACAGCAACTCCTAGTAAATAAACTAATAAAGTTAACCACTTCGTGTAAAGGGTGCAAGATGACATTCTGAATCAGTGAAAAAACTCAAAGAGCAAATGTTCTTCCAAAATGCTGCTTAATGCTTCAACATTATCCTACAAAACTTTAAAAAACCTTGGACATAACCTCTGGCACACATTAGACATTTTATTATTATCTCCTCAGCAAATCTGCCAATAAAGTATTTCAAATAAGTCTAGATAAGCAGTTCTTTTACTCCACAGACAGTGCATTTTCTGTCTTATTGAGCACAGGGCAAAGTTATCAGGATAAAACTCATCAAAATTATCATCCAACTAGAACAATAAGGCGGAATTAAGCAGCGAGCAGACACAGTATGAAACCCAAAGGACTGTGCATGAGGTTATAGGTCTGCTACTTAGCTACACTTTGGGATACATTACTTGCAAATAAGGCAAAGTGGAAAAACAGAGCATAGCTTCCATGGCCTCAAAGAATTTATACAATGGCAACAAGCAAGCCTACAGCTAATTCACATTGCTAAACTGGGTCAATGTTCCCACTTAGCACTGCATACCTATGTGACATACGTGAAATGTTTTGGAAGACTACCCACAAGTTTAAAAATATCTAAACTCTGTGTGGAAACAGTATTTCCTCAAGACTTCAAAGCACATGTCTGATCACAACGATTACTCACAGTAATGTGAAATGGTATCACAAATACAGAAAGCAGAGTTAGTTAATAGTGTAATCTCTACTTTGACAACTGGGATGGCTGTACTTGCCTCTTCTCTGACAGTGTGTAAGAGTACATTTGGCAGAACAGCTCACTCACCAGTTTGCCAGGGGAGGTAGAGGACTTGAAATCTTCAGAATAAGCCATTTCTTCATTAATTGTACTCTGCTCTGGGCTTTCTGGCTGTTCATGGCCCAAGTGTTCTGATGGAACAGACTCAGCAGCCAGACTGCCAAGATCTTCTGGGATAGAGCTTTCACTATTCAGATGAGAGCAAGAAGGCACTGGAGACTCTTCCTCACTAGCTGTTTCTGAGATTCAACAAGAGAAAAAACAAAGCACATCAGAACTTGCACCATCTTATAAACAGAGGCTGAAGGCATATAAGGCTGAAGGAATAAGGTTGAAGGCAAACTTTCTACGCTGTCTGCAGATAAAGTAGTAACTATGATCAGTATTTTTAACAAGCATTATTTCATACATTTCACAATGAGTGGAATATTTAGCAAGAACAAGCCCATTTAACTGAGAATTAAGATTTAAAGCTATGATTTATGTTCAAGAAACAACTGGACATGGCACTTAGTGCCCTGATCTAGTTGACAAGGTGGTATCAGTAAGAGCTTGGACTTAATGCTCTTTTCTAATCCAAATGATTATGGGCATTCTGTGAAAACTGCCCAACACTCATAGTGATTACTGAATATCTAAAATAAAGAGGTTTTCAGGATATTCTAACATTTTCCATATAATACACTCTGAAAAGATTTTTAGGGAAACCTGTCCTTCCAGTTGACCATTCAGAAGCAAGAGTCACCATTAGTCTGAAGAAGTCATGGAGGAGCATATAATCTGCAGGCCAGATCTTGAATTTAAAATTGATTGCTTCCTTTACAGTAGTTGCAGAAAACATTTTAATGTTATGATTTCATCATGAGTCTCTCAAATGGCAACAAACAAAACAATAATTTGGATTTTCAATATTCCTGTTTACTAAATTCTGCAGGAGTCATGGCATTACTGAGAGAGCCATGGAGAACTATTCAGTATTTGAGTAAAGGCTGGGGAGAAGGATTTTTCCTTCTGAAGCAGGACTGTGCTCCAATGCTTACTGCTAGATACAATCAGTACAAAGCAAGGTTATTTTCTCACTTATTGATAAGAATTCAGCATTCATGCAGAGCTTTTGTTCATTGGAACTTACTGACCCATACACATATCATCATTAAAATGTCTTGCAATGCGTAAAATCCACATGCCTGCTTTCAAGTGTAATAGGGCATTACTCTGAATTCTCTTTGCACAGTCAAAGGATGTGCTGCCTACTTTCAGCAAAGCAGGGGAAAAAAGGAAAATAGGTAAGTTTTTAGAACAATCCCTAAAATAATTTTCTCTCACTGCCATTGAGTTCCCTGTGCTTCAGCATGATCCACTTAAGATAGAACTGTCAAGCTGTAACTTCCAACATCTGGGGATTCAATTTTTCCTCACAATACCATCATTTATACAAATTACATACTTTACCACAGCTACATATTTCAAACAGGTTGCACTAACAACAGAGGGGAAAAAAGTTCCTTCAATTTTTTTAAAACACAGACAATGGCAAAGCAGTCCCTGACAGGAGCCATTCTCATCAGTAGTACTAAAGCTAAGAAGCAGAGACACTTTGCTCACTGCTGGGGAAAATGGTTTTAACAGAGGAAGTTCAGAAGACTACCAGCAAAAGACCATGCCATACTGCAGTATTTCTGCTTTGAAAGACAAAAATACAGTTTAAAAATTGTTTGTAGAAGTGACTGATGGGCTTATGCTGCACTGTTCACTTGGGAGGATACATAGCAAAGGAGAAATACACATTTAACTATGGTATAAAACCGCCAACAGAGTGCAGAAATTGAGATTCTAACAGTGTCCAGAAAACAACCAAAATATCAGAAAAGGAAACAACTCCAAACCAAAGCAATCCATTTGTCAAATTATGCTTCACTCTTGTCACATGTGTCACTTCCCCCAAGTTCCCATTACCTTTGGGCTCAGTTCTCTGATCCCCCAGCTCTTTCTTGGCTATCTTGGTTTTGAGCAGCTCTTTGTCCCAGGCAGCCAGAGCCTGCTTTTCCATGCGCCGTATTTCAGCTTCCTCTGCGTCCAGGCGGCGTTTCCACTCCAGCAGCTCCTCCGCGTGCTGCCGGCGCTGCATCAGCTTCTGTTCCCGCTTAGTGAGGAACCTGACAGGCAGAGCACAGGACAATGGCAAACCAGCCAGCCATACTCCCAACACCCAGATGATCAATTGCCACCATTCCCAGAGGTGCGGTTGTTCAGTTTGTTTTCTAGGATAATATCCACAATAACTGCTGGCTCCCGCACTTCTGATGTGCTGCTGCAAAAACCCCACAAGTAGACAAGAGTTCTTTTCTCTGCAGGAAGTAATGTCTACATCATACTGTAAACAGGCTGCTTACATTCAAAAAATCTTTAAAATCATTAAAAGTGCTACAAACTATGTGCTAAACTGAACAGAAAAAGTTCCCACTTTCAGGAAATGAAAAGTACCTGTGGTATTAAACTGGAACCTTCTAGAAAGCTGTGACCGTTTGAAAAATGAACTTTTTGTTAATCCCAATGACAGAAAAATTGTAACTTCAGTTGCCCCGTGTTTTTTTCCAAATGCTATTATAAGAGAAGGTGATTCTATATTAATAGTCCTCCTAGAGCTTTAATCCTTCTTCCTTTAAGCATCTTGGAATGTTAATTGTGAGCTGACAGCATCAAGAGAATAACAATGCTGGACTGTTTCTTCCCAGCTACTAACGTATCTGGCTGGCAGTTTAAGAAGAAATAAAAATTAAAGCTCATGCTGAAAATTCACAGGTTTTTTTCTTACTGACAAAGAGCTTGTAAGTGATCCATGAAACCTTAGAACTGACAAAACTCTCAGAGGATTTTGTAGGTATGAATAGGTTTGTGTGCACACACTTGTTCTCTTTGCCAGCTTCTGTCTCATTTCTGAGCACTGACTTAACCTTTCAAACAGTAAATTGGAAGCAAGTTCAACATCAATTGCACACACTTCCTCTGGCATGCCAAGTCTAGAGAACAGTGTCTATCCATCCAATCTGAAAGCTTTAAGATGACACAGAATCACTCTGCAGAAAGTCCATAGCTTGCCAGCTAGAGTTTGCCATTGGTACAGAAGTGGTGCTGTAAAAGGCAAACTGAATTCAAAGACTTGTGATACTTTGTTTTTGCAAATATCCTTATAATTTCCAAGCCATCCCAAGCACTTAGCATCAAAGTTTTTAGGCTGCAAAGCAGATAATAAACTCATTTGTACTTTTTAATCTCTCATGTTTCAAAAAACACTTTTGTTTACAGAGACTGGAATGGCCAAGTGACTGATGTGCAGGTCTCACCTGCTAAGGGACATTTCTCGTTTGCTCACTTAGTATTTGTTCTGTTCCCTGGAAAATTAAGCTAGCAGTTGATCAGAAAGGTTAAGACTCAGATAAGTCCTTCTCTAAGACAGATTCAGACAATGAGAGCAAGTTACGATATGAAAAGTTTCAGAACCCAGTTAGACACGTTCACAATCTTATTTCTGATGAGGAGGTGAAAACAAGAGGTGGTGAAAAACAGAGGCACCCCCAGAATCTCTGGAACATCTGCCACTTTCAAGCTGACAGATTCCATGATTTTGTGCAATATTTGATCTCTTTCTATAGACAAACATAGAACATCAGCTATACTTATGCAAAATTGACAGGCTGGTATCATTAAGAGAGCAAACTACCAACAGCAATTGCATTACAAACATGACAGGGACAGTCATGATAATGTGTCTTTCACCAGCACTATCAGATCTATCCAGTCTTACTCACACACACACATCATTACCAGCTAGTCCAGCAGATCATGAGTCTGGAACTTGTTTTGAATGTCATTATTACAAGGACCTCAATGCAAAAAGCAAATTTTTCTTCTTTCTTTCTACTCTTTTTTCATCGGAAAGTTTTGCAGTTCACTGGATCTTGAGAGAGGCAAGTCCAGTTGAAATAAAACGCAAGAGAAAGGCTGAAATAAATGGATTAAAAAGAGCAGGACTCCTTAAAAGCAGATGTCAAATGAATTAAGACTACAAACGGGGGGAGAATTAATGAAATGGCATGAAAACAATTACCACACAAAAACTACTTAATAAAAAAGTCAACAGAAGTGATGGGGGAGAAAGAGGATTCCAACAAAAAATCCCACAAGAATAGGAGGATCAAAGCAGCACAGCCAAAGACACAGACCCTTTCATAACCCTGGGGTTTTAAAGACCAGAGCCACAAAATACACATTGGTTTAATATTTACTGCAGTCTAGAGGGTTCCAGTTGCAACACCAAGCGTACACATTTATCCTCAAAAGCAGAAAAAAAATTTGCAAAAGCACATCTGGCATCTATACAGCTTGAAATGTGGGGGAGCAATGAGGAAGCAGCAGCACTCAGATTACAGCAGCATGATATTTCCCTGATGCTAACATCACACATTTTATCCATGCATTTCAAATATTAGTATTAACCTGCTGCTCTAAACTGTACTTGTACATTTTAAGGTATATTGACTATAAGCCCAAACTATGAGGTTCCAGCAGCTACTCTGCAGTAGTACCCAGACAATGGGAGCAAAGTGAACTGTCTGACTGCCCCTCAGAACACAGTGGGAATAAGAGATTAGAATCCTGGAATGGCTTGGGTTGGAATGGACATTAGAGATCACCTAGTTTCATCTCTCTACCATAGGCAGGGACTCCTTTTGCTAGACCAGGTTGCTCAAAGCCCCATCTGACCTGGCCATGAACACTTCTAGGGAGGGGACATGTTGTTTCTCTGGGCAACTTGTGTCAGTGCTTCAGCAACTTCAGAGGAAAAACTTCTTCCTTATATTTAAACTAGGTCTACCCTCTAAGCCTAAAACCATTACCCCTTGCCCTATCACTAGAGGCCCTGATAAGTCTCTTTCAGTTTTTCTTATAACCTCACTATATATGCTGAAAAGATACAATAAGGTCTCCATGGAGCCTTCTCTAGACTGAACAAGCCCAAATTTCTCAGCCTTTCTTCATAGGAAAGGTGTTGCTTCTCTTTTAATTTTTTCTGGCTTCCTCTGGACTTGCTCCTACAGATTCACGTCCATCTCGCACTGGGGACCCCAGAGCTGGACACAGGACTGCAGGCAAGGTCTCACCAGAGTGGAGTAAAGGGGTAGAACCACTTTCCTCAACTCGCTGTTTTTCCAAGCAGCCCAAAATAGAGTTGGTTTTCTGGGCTGCCAAGTGCACACTGCAGAGTCATATCCAATTTTTTGGTCTATCAGCATCTCCAAGTCCTTCTCTGAAGAACTGCTCTCAATCCATTCATTCCCCAGACTGAACTGATAGCAGGGATTGTCCTGACCCAGCTGCAGTGCCTTGCACTTGGCCTTGTTGACCTTCATGAGGGTCACACTGACCTACTCCTCAAGCTTGTCTGGGTCCCTCTGATATCATCCCTTCCCTCCAGAAAATCAACTGCACTGCTCAGCTTGGTGCTGAGGGTGGAGTGATCCCCCTGTCTATCTGGAAACAGTGAGGCAAGTGTCAAAATGCATCCATTGCTGAAGAACCTCTGGACTTTCTGGGACTGAACAGAGCATGCTCTATCAAAGAGTCTATCACTGGAGAAATATACAGTTACCTGACCAACTGGTTGTAGATATACAGCTGGAATTTGGGGTGGAGGTTGGGAAAACAGACACTGAGAGAGGCCCAGTGGTGAGACGTAAAGACAGAGAAGAAGTAGTGAACAGGAGAGCAGTGTCTACAAAATAAGGAGGAAGAGTTTAAAACTAAGAGAGCAATTAAGGCAGAAAGAATGAGAAAAGGACAGCATCTGGCAAAGAACTTTAAAATTAATTGCATTTAACATTGTATAGTTGATATCCAACATCTGCAGTACAAAAACTATACACTGTTATGCAGAAGGTTATAGAATATACACTTCTAACACTTCATTTTCTGTTAATGAAAGACAAGCTACTTTCACACTGCTGTATTTTCCTTTAAATTTTGGAGAGTTTTACTACTTTTATGCAGATTTCCACAAGGCACCAGTTAACATATCTCAGCCTGACCTTTCTCATGCTAGTCTCTCAAAAGAGTGTATTATTGCTATTAAAAAGCATGCTGGTTTTGCAATATCAACAATTTGCTGGTCTGAAAGTTCAAACACATTTTCTTCACTTGGCGAAACCTCAATAAAATTATTTCTACAGTAAGGTAAGCACCAGTGAAAGAGCAAAGAAAAAGGAGATTAAATAATTTACTTTTAAAACATTAACAGTTCCAGAAAAAGTCCAAGATACACCTGCCATTCACATTCCAGCTGCTAATTGGGATTTTTTGCAACAAACTACAGACTTGATCTCACAATACTCATATATCTAATTTGAAGTACTAACTGCAGAAAGATAATACCTATTGCTTTTAAAAAAATCTAGGTAACTTACAGCTCTGCTTAAAATGGTATTTCTTAAAAGTATTACCATTTTAAGCTAATTCCTAATGAATTATCAAATTTATAGAAAAAATACCATGCTCCATTTAGCTCAATCAACTACAAGGCAAGCTAAGAAGCACACTAAGGAAAAGCAAATGAAAATAAGCATTTAATCCATTATTGCACAGGTTATCATTAATGCTGCATATACAAGGAAAGCCAGGGGAAAGTGGTTAATTCTCTTTGACAGAGCATGCTCCTGTTCACATGCAGGCTACACAGACTCAACAGTTAAAATGAAAACAGAACTATTCTTTCATTGACCTTTTAGCAGAAGATAAATATTAAAACTGCCTGCTAAGTAAGGCAGCCGAAGGATTTCCACCTTGCTGTGGAGCAAATCCAGCACAGCAGGCTTTCCCAATTCCTTCCTCCAATTCCTTTGTATTTATCATTCAGCTTCTTCCTTTGAGCCCTATTTCCCACCCTGATTCTCCTCAAATGGCAGCTTGCTATCATTACACCCCAAACCAAACATCTTACTGTTATTTGTATGTGTTTTACAAATCAGTACACTAAAAAGAAGACACCAAGTCAGAACTGTTTTTCTATCAATAAGCACTGCTACCACTACCAAAACACCTGCAATGTGTGCAAAAGCTGTACAAGAGGGAAATCCAAGTTTTAGAGAATCATCTATGCTTAACAAAATACTTCCTTCTTTGAGCATATACAACAATCCAAGACTTTTAAAATCATAAAAGCAAAACCACATGATCTAATAGATCACACATAATTTCCACTTGTTCTGCCTAAAAGTAATTGTTCCATCTCAAATCCTGGTATCCAGCTTTTGAACAGTATTCTCCAGATGAGCAGTATTTCCAACTACATAAAATACTAATCAAATTATGACTAAAACATCTTTAAAGGTAGAACATACTTTATATATGCTACCATCCCTTGTAATATATAAGTCTTTATGCAATTTTAAAGATGAAGGTACTTTGAAAAAATAAGATTTCAAGAACAATATTGATTAATCCATTAGCTGATAAAAAGTGGCAAAGGAAGTACTAAATATACAAGTGTATTTGTCATATCTTTTGGTATTAATACTGTATCTTAAAATTCATAAGCTGCAGATTCTTTTTATCACTTGAAATTTGTTGAATTTATTTGTGGGAAAAGATAAGATAAAGATCCTTCTTTAACAAAAATATAAGATTAGAAGAAAAAAATTATTTTCTTGAAACTCAAGAAGTCAGCATGGCCTACAACACATAAGCTTTTCAAGTCCCCATCTTAGGTCATTTACCAGTCTCAAAAGATGCTTCAAGAATTTGCCACTATGATGATAAGGTGGTTTTCATACAACTTGCATGTTGTATGTAACATACAAGTTACATGTATGTATGTATCACCTCCGTTAATAAAGAAAATATTTAAAGAATTCATCCCAGCTGATTTTAATGCAATCAGAATTCAAATTCAGCAGCTGGATAATTAGAGGGAAATCACATACCTCACAACCTCAGTGTCTGTAAGCCAGATCTGAAACTCAGTCACTAGTTTTTGCATAAGACAATTGCTGTTTTAAGTTACTTTTCAACTCAAAATAAAAACTGGTACTGTAATTCCAGAGTCTCACTCCCTGTATTTTTTTACTCTTTAAGGTAAAAGGGGAGATACAAAATACAGGCACCATTTTGGCCATTTGATTTCAGGTCTCTCATTACAAGAGAAACTCTGACAAGATGTGCTGTGAAGCCAGAACCTGTCCCTATTCCTTGTATTTAAAAACACCAACATCTCATAAGATGATGTGCTTTTACCAACTTTATCAAGTACACAGACTACTAAACCAAATCTTCTACAATAAAACCATGACCACATGGTCTGCCATAATGTTTGAATCTTACTATCATGTAAGAACCATAATCTTTAACATATTATATTCAAAGATTAATATAGTTTTATTCACATTTCTAATCAACTGTTTTTCAGGCAATTCAGATCAAAGTGTGATAGCAACACCACCAATATTTCTGATGGCCATTTTTAATGCAGATGTGGGCCAAACCAAGCTGCTCCATTAAAATACCAAACTCTTGTAAAAGAAAAAGAAACTATATAGTTACTTTTCATCCATTCTGCTGCGCATTTTTTTAAGTTTCTGCATAATGCTGCTGGTCTCACTGCTGGAGATAGAGATTGGGGAAGGGCTGCGTGTCTCTGCATCAGTTGGAAGTGGGCTGGAACCATTGCTCTGCTTGATGTCATCCTCACTGGGAACCTCCTGCAATTAGAGGGTTAAAATAAAGAAGCATTGAAAGAATATTCCAAATTCCTTTAAAAATTGTGTTAATTTAGCTCGGACTCTCTAGATTACATTAAATACTGCTTCAGCTAAGTCTGTCCACTTGCAGAATTAACTTCATAACCTCATTTTTATTTGATACACAGCTTTTAGCACACCCTTTCTCTCCATAATTTAAGTTTTCCCCTAACTGTATCCGGAACAAAAAAGAACAAAAACCATAAAGTCCCACAAAACAACAAACCACCATAATTCATTCACCCAAACAGGAAACCAATCTTTTCTAAAGTACTACTATTAAACTTGTGTCCTCTCAAAATTTTATAAGGAGGCAGTTAGTTGCTAAAAACCTCATTTTGTTACCTTATAAAGTAGATGCAAGAAACTTAGCATAATTACACTAACACACACAGCAGGAAGTTTTGGGGTTAGTGCTTACATTTAGTACTTTGGGCCTGACAAATAAACAAAAATCAAAGCCTGAGAGATCTAAGCATCAAAAAACTCACATTCCCAAAGTCATTAGTTCAGCTTGAGAATGAACAAACACCATGTACTGCACATTTAAAACACTTTGTAACTTCTCCAAAGGCATTTTCCTAAATGATGCTCTAAAGAAATTAAAACATAAATTGCTGAGATAAAGAGGCGAGACCATTTCAGGCAGACAAAATTTCCAAGCCACAGGTCCAAGTTAATAGCCTTCCATTCGTATAAACTCTGAAGCTGCATGGCTGAAGAGGGAAGACTCCAGCTTCTGTGCTGAACACTCACCAGCTTGTTTTCTCCTGCAGACTTCAGCTTTTCCTGCAGTTTCATTGTAGTCTGACGGATTCGCTCGATCTCTGCCTGCTGTTTAAGGATGAGCTGCCTCTCCTTCCGAGCAGCTTTGTTTGCCTCCTGGAGACGTTTAATTTCTGCCTTTTAGGTAGAAAAGATTCAGCATAAGAACACTGACAGAACTCTCTCAAAAGCTGCCACAGTGACCTTGCTTTGAGTTTGACATGACTGCAAATACATGAGGAATTAACTAGGCTGAACTTCAATAGCAAAAAACTGGAGCTCAATTAATACTTCGGAGTCTCAATCATGAGATTACAGATAGAGAAGAATCCTTGAGAACTATGTGCTGATTATGACTGAAATGCAAATAAAACTTAAAGGCAAGAAATACTGCTGGCTCTCCATTCTTACATTTACAGTGTCTGAAACATTTACATGGCTTTCCACAGGACTTTCCTAGAGGGCTTCCCTTACCTTCTCCTGCTGTAATCTCAGCAGCAGACCACGCTGCCTCTTTCGAATAGGAGGCATCTTATCATCCTCTCCCTTGTCTCGCAAATGCCTGCAAATAGATTGAAAGGAAAAAGCAGAAATAAAATAATAAGATTACTTTATAATAATAATAAAAAAATAATAGAAAAGTAATATGAAAAAAGTGCACAATAGGCCTTTTACTCTTTAAAGTTAAAAAAAATATGTTTACTTTTCCTGTTCTGCAGAAGGGCATATACCTTAATCCTTGGCATGCTCTGTGGTGGAGTATTTTGCTCCGTTTGGGGAGACAGGCACAGTAAAAAGGCCCATGCTGGTAACAGGAGATTACACAAGAATAGGCAGAAGCTCTGCAGAGTTAGCACACTCAACCTTTGAGATGCACAAAAGGAAGGCCACTTGGCTCACTACCTAATAATCCTTTATCAAACCCACAGTAATAAGAAATTTTAAGAAAATATCTGCTGAACAATAGTACTCTAATGCAGAGAAAATTACTGGTTAAATCTGGCCACTGCTGTTTACTATTATCAATGGGCAGTTCGAGTGAATTTCAGGAAAAAGCCTATCTTTGATTGGAAACAAATCACTAACTACAACATGTATCCAGATTTACAAAATGTGGCTTGAGTCAACTAAAATGACCTCAGATACACATCAAGCAAAGGTCAAACTGTTTGACAGCTCTGTATCTTCCCGAATTAAGGGAACCTTAATTCCTGTAGAGGAATGGTTGGCAACTACCTTCTCTAACGGACAGCAAACATCTGCTCTTCTACAGTTTCAGTGAAATTCTTAATCAAACCACATTCAATGTAAATATCAAAGCACATTTATAAACTGGGTCCTGTTCTTTCCAAGTCCCAGTAACAACTGTACAGAATACTGATGTCAGAAGATTAGTTCAACCATTAATACTTAATAAGAGAGCAGTAAGGTGGAAACAAAACCTTGAAAAGTAGGAAATGGTCAGTCAGCAGTTATATATATTCAGAACTGCCTTACTTTTTCTGATGTTCCAGCCAAGCCAGTTCAGCCTTGGTCTTCTCTTTGAGAGCTTTCTCCCGGAGCCGGAGGAGTGAGGCCTGATGAGCTGCTCGCATTTCCTCTTCCTTCATGTACTGTCTGACCATCTCCATGGTAAACTTAGAGAAACTGTCCTGCCCTCCTGAGAAGGGCATGCTTAGCTCCTAGAAGGAAAGACAAAGTTGGCACAAAACCACAGAAATGCCATGGCTTTTTTTTTTCCAATTACAAAGTGCACATCTGTGTGTGTATACACACAGATACACAAAAAGAGATGGAGGAAGGGAAGCTGTTTTTTCTCTGAGCTTTGTGCAGACCAGCATTTTTTGCCCTGGGCTGTGTGACAGCTCTGGGAGGTCCCCACTTTGGCCAGAGAGATAAGGCATCCTCTTGTATTTCCTAGCTGTGTGCTGGCATAGTTGGAGGACTTAATCCACTGAGCTTTTAAAATCTACATCAAAAAGTCACTCCATCTAAGTCACAAGGCAGAGGCCTGGATGGACTTAAGTCATCACACTTGAACAGTGACATACAGCATGATTCACACATCTCTCCGTTTTGAGATGTTCAGAGAACTCAGAGAGAGGAAAAGAAGCCTCAACCCTGAAAACACATCTAAGAACAGCCAACTTGATGCTTAGCAGCTTAACCATGTTAATTTAACTTAAATATGATTGCCTCATCTACCTTGATAGATGACAGAGCTGTTTTGTCTGGGGACATTTCCTCATCAGAATCATCACGACTGCCCCGCTTCTTCTCCAGATTATTTCTGCGATGACTCTCAGAGGGCAGCAAAGACCGAAAAGATTTTTCTTCTATCTCATCCTCTGTCATGGACTCATCAAATTTCAGAGAATACTCTGTTGCAACAGAAGCGGAATCTGAGGGAGAAATCAGGGAAGGAGCTTTCCACTCAGTTTTGCACCATGAATGCAATTTTAGTCTGTCTCATTTCACTAATGTAAGGGGGGGATCAGAAAGACAGGGAGATAACGAATGTAGAAAAAAGGGTGTTTAGGAAAGAGCAATTTTGAGTTAGAGGACATCTGTTATCCAGCTTTGAGTGACCCAACAGATTTTTGTACACAGGTATAAACACAGTCTGGAGTTGCTGAAACATTTGGTCTTGTGTCTCCAGATTCAGCACGTGAGCACATCTGGCTAAGTAACACAGCAGAATCTCAAAAGGCTCCCATCTCACTGTGCCATTCTCTGTTACCTCCTAAGAGACTACAATTCATCCGAGGCTCAGCTTTCTTCACACACTTTCCCTTATTTCAGAAACTCATTCTGAACAGCACCATCCTCCCCGCTCATCACCTTCAGACCCATCACACACCAGCAGTACAGCAAACCTTTTTCATCTGGCAGGGACAAAACACTGTCACTGGGCAAGGAATCATCAGCAGCAGTCTGAGCCTGCTCTTCAATACTGCTGGCTGTCTTCTCACGACGGGAAAGCTTTTTCTCATTCTCCTTCGAAGATGGAACTGAAGGGCTCTCCTGGCGGCTGCTGGTACTACTGTATTATCCAGAGATTATTTTTTTTAAATACTTTGCACATTTCAAAATACTTTTATTACATTAATACTGTACACACCATGATTAACATCATAACATGCAGAGGGTTTGGTTTTGGTTTTCAGATGCAGTTTGGCTACTTTAAAATTCCAAGTTTCATCAAATTACTGATTGTTGGTTTTATTCTAGCTTAAAATCCATGTGGTCTGAAATTATGCACATCCTTTTCCTGGCAGTGAGTAGGGATGATAAACAAATGCAAACAAATCTTCTTTCAGATTTTAAAAGAATGAGTTAGAAATTCTGTTTTAGAAGCTAGAACTACAGAGGACATTTTTCCAGTTCAGGATCAGAGAAAGGCTGGGAGAAAACTTCATGGGACCTAACTAGATCAGGTAAGTGAACAGGACACAAAAAGCTTCTTACCTCTGATCATGAACCTTTGATCTTGAGGACTCAGAATAACTATCAAACATTGGTGAGTATGTCTGCTTTGAGTCACCTGTCTCCTCTTTACCTTGTGACATGGCACCAGACTCACATTTCCTGGAAATGAGAAGCATTTGGGGTAAATCTGCATTGTCTTAAACATAGGAGTAATACAGTTTTCATGTGCTTTCATCAGTTTACTAGAAGTAGAAACAGCTAAAATTTCTGCTAAAAGATTTCTTAAAGTTTAAACTAGGTTAAATCATCCCACAAAACATTTGGAACATCTTTTCCTACTCTTTCATGCAGAGTTTCACAGAAACAGTTAATATCACGTTTAGTGTATGCCATTAAGGGCATAAAGATGGAATCCAAGTTCATCTTAAATGTTAACTCATTACGACATCTTAACATTTTCTGCAAAAATAAATGAATCAAAAACTAACAAATCTTACTTCCCCCTTCCCAAGGTGTGAAACATTAAGCCAAACCTGTTTGTGTCAGCTCGGGCCCTCAGCTGCTTCATGAACTCTGAGTGGTGCTGCCGCTGGTGGTCAAACAAGGTGGAGACTGGAGCAGCTGGGGCACTGACAGTGTCTGAGACCTGGGTCCGTGCTAGCTCTGTCATCTGAGTACAGCAAAAAAAATGGGAATACAGTAAGTTTATCAGCATTAAAATGCTTCTGGAAGAGAAGATAATCATTCTGGCAGGCAATTTAGTGATTTATAACAACTGTGTAAGACGTGGGGTTACAATGGTTTGTAACAACACATGCAACTTTCGGTGGTAGAGATGCATACTGCTCTGTGAATACATATTCCTCCATCCTCCTTCCCTTTACACATAATAAATTATAGTGTACATTTAAAAATATTCCCAGCACATTGGTGACAGGTGTTTCCACTACTGCATTCCAGTTAAAACAAACAGCTGTTCAACTGAGTACCTGAAGTCACTTGTGAACAGAGATGGAAAAGCAACTTTGCTGACCCAGCATCAGTGACCAGGTCACCACATCAGCCTCTCCTCCAGCACCTCTTTTGCTCAGACTTCAAACTTCAATCGAGACTTGAAGAGATTAAAACCCTACACCAAATAAAAGCTATCTTCTCTGTTTCTTCTCCATTGTTTCTTAACTGGTTTCTACCCACTTCAGCTCAACCTACAAATTGTTTTTATCCAAGACTTCACCACCTACTCTTAGTGACCAATACACCGCATCTATTCAAGGTATATGAGCTTTTCTGCTCCTTTAACCCATTCCTGTCAACTCAAAAATTACTTAAACTTCACATATTTGGAAGAGCCCAGAGCAAGCACATCAGTATTATTCTACAATTCCATTATCCATGATAAAACCAGCCTTGGTGAGCACCAACACGTGCATGAGCTGTGAAGAAACAGTTCTATTCACATTCATCAGCCTTTTGCACTCCATCCCATAATACTGACCCACAGTTACTGTGATTTCTAAACTATGATGGAGTAAGAACATTTCTTGGTTACTGTGTTCCTTACCCATGCTTGAAGCAGGTGCCACATACCAGAAGCAAGAAGTATAAAAAATTATAAACTTTTATAAAAACCTGTAAACTAATAAATTTTCTGTACAGCACAAGAAGAACAAGGAGAGATTCAGAGCGAGGAAACATCAAACTCCGTACCAAGTCAAGAGCTTTGCTGAAGATTCTCTCCTCTCCTTTTTTATAAATTTTATTTGTTGTTGTTCTACCTTCAGCAGTAAGCAAAACTGCAATTCTCTGCTTTTCTAATTTAATTTGCACATGAAACAGATACAGGATCAATCCCTGATGGAGAGCAACTCTTACAAACCGAAGATGCTGTGTTCACCGTCATCAATCTATCCTCAAAGAACAAACTTCTTAACAGTTCATTAACTGGAAGATCATAAGAATATGGAACAGGGATTTAAGGTTGCTGATTGACTTCTAAGTAACAATGCCAGAGTTGCTCCTTTGAAGTCCTATCATTTGTCATGTTATGAAAGTGAAGAAGTTGTACCAAGAATGACACCAAACAGAAAATAACTCAAAAGGCAAAAAAGTATTCACAGTAATATTGCAATTAAAACAGCTTTTCTCTTTCCCTAGGGCCTCACCTCATGGAGTTGGTGAGTTGCATCTGTAGAGAGCAGTGCAGGTTCTGCTTGTTTGGCTGCAGCCTTGCACAGGGGCTCCTGTCCAGCCTCCTGCCGTGACTGGACTAGCTGCTGCAGGGACTCTGCATGGACCTATGCAGAAAACACAGTTCAGCTCTTCAAAATGGTCTGGCTACAGTAACTACAGATTTACTGCTCAAAATCCAGCAGAAAAAAGTTTGAAATAGGCCCTGGAGAGCTTCTTTTACCTATATTAAGCTTTTTTGGCACTTTCAGATGTTCACAGCTTCAAATTAAGAATACCTGTAGGCATGGATTTACTTACAACATTTTGCCTCTTACACACTCCACATTTTTGAAGGGCAGCCTTACCTGAGCTGCCTTCTGCCTTGCTTCTTCCAGTTGTCTCTGACTTTCTAAAGCTTCTTGTTCAGCCTTGATTTTCCAAAGAGCCAAGTCCCGTTCATGGCGCTGCTGTTGTGCCTACAGATCAGGAAAACGAGTTTTAACCATGCAAGTTAAATATAAAGATGTGATTTGCCTCAATCACTGATAGCAACTACCTCTTAAAGATCTGGATCTACTCTGCTGTGGGTGTTTCTGAAACAGAATTCTTAACCTACTGACCCTCTTCCTTTTTCAGGCAATGCACATTCCCCATACTCTTCCACTCCAGTGCAGAAAGGAGTTTAGGCGATCAATTAACTCAACAAATTAGAATAAACAATTTTGTCAACATAAGGAAACTTCAAGCAAAAGTATTGTTTTTGTGAAATAAAACAAATCATCCAGCCGACACAACTACACTGCATGGCACTGGAACTCAACATCAATCCCAGTAAACAATCATGCTTTTATGTAAGGAACACAACCAAACAGTGATTCCAGCTAATGGTATATTAATGACACATATTCCAGAGTAGCTACTTCCTTGGTGTCAACTTAAAATAAGAAAGATAACAGACATTAATCCTAAAAAATGGCCATTATCAGAGATGCCTCATCAGGCTCATTATGATTTCTCTGCACTGCTAACTTCCCTTACTTGACTAATTTTCTTGCAAACAAACAACAAAAGAAAAAAAAAAGTAAAAGGCTAAGACAAAGAAGTATTTTCCCATTACCTTGAGAATCTGAGCCAAAGAAACACTCTCCTGCTGGGCAAGGGAAATGCCTCGTACTCGCTCCAGATCCGAGAGCTGCCGCACGGACTCCTCGATAGCGCTCAGGTAATTCAGCTCTGCTGACAAACGGTGCTGCAGCCCCGCAGGGGAGAAACGCATGCACCCTGCAGGACAACACACACTGCTCACCCTCACAGACTTCAGTGTCCCACATCAAAAACTCCAGGAAAACACTGTAGCTGCTCTGGCATCAGCATAGTTTTTACAAATACTCACCGCTTGCTGAGGCTGCTCCTGCTGCAGACCTGCTGGTTCCCAGACCCACGTCTGAGAAGGCCACGTTTGGCTTCAGCCCTGGGGCTGTACCTCCAGGAAAACCAGCAGGTGACTTGATTCTTTCTGCTGTGTTGCCTGCAGAATCCAACTGCGACATCTTTTGGGAGCCAGGAGATGGGGAAGAAGTCGGTGTCTTCTGGGGTCTTCCCTTGTCTGAGAAACTGACAGTGAAACAAAACCCAGAAGGAGTTAATAATTCTCCTAGTCTGGCCATTTGATTAAGAAAAAGGATAACTTTGTCCTTCCATTCTTACACACAAACAGATCCATGCAAAGGGTCTGTTCAGTTTGCATAGGCCCAGTCTGTCTTCAGGAAATAGCCTGGGCTTTGTTCCTAAATTCCAGTGCAGAGTTAAGTTTCTAGAGCACCCTATTTTTCCCCAGATATTAAGCCTAGTTAGCACATACACACAAATATTTTTTAAAAGATTAGCACAGTATCTTCATGTTCTACATGACCAGATAAGCTCCTCGTGTTAGGAGTCTGGCATGAGAAAATCAGGATGCAATCATCTGCACGTGCATTTTAACAAGTCAGCAGTTTACTATCAGCACAGAGATGCACTGATTGTAACAAGCCACTGCCCTGAGTCTTGATCCTAAAATGCAATGGAGACCAAAACTTGACTTGAACAATTCGTAAGATACTATAGTAACACTTTTTGAGAAAAAACATTTCTTTTTTAAACAGAGAAAAAGATATAGATGCTTCTTAATTTTACTATTTCAATTTTACTATGCTGAAGAGGGTTAACAGTGGCTGTATAAATCCTTTGGGAAGACATTCTGCTTTACTTGGCATATCTTAGGAGGTCAAAGGACCTTTCAAATCCAATCCTGGATGTCAGCAAGTCACCAGTAGAAGCCAATACCTCTGAACTGCTCTAAACCAACATAGAATGAGAGATCACTTGTATTATTTGGTGCTTTTTAGAAAAAAGTGCAGTGAAAACTAAGTATTTCATAACCACCTTCACTGGACAGTTAGCAGAAAAACTGCACTTTTAGCTAGACAAAAAGAGGTTGCAACAGAAAACATATATTTCTTTGATTTTTAATACACTCTTTTCCAAGGATGGTTCATCTCTCAAAGGGCCCTGACTCACAGAGCTGTATAGGTTTTGTGAGTATTAGCTGAACACAAGTACAGCCAAAATTGTCTGTGTATCTACTGAAAAAAGAAAGGTGACTGCATAGGCTGAATAAAACCTGACACATTTCTAAGAGACCTCTTCTAGAAGAGGGAAACAAAAACTGTATTTCAATGCTTAAGGTGCTGAACATGACAGGACACCAGGTCTCATATTTAAAATACAGGGAAAAACTGTTTTCTGCATGTGCATCCCTCTAACATTTGACCATTTCTGTTCTTCCCTTTTGCATATCCAAAGACACAGCCAGTAACATTACCAAGCATCATTATATCTGCATAAAGCCTTACAACATTCCTGTTACCTCATCAGGGAGTGTCCAGACAAGTTTTCCAGCGTGCTGTCTGTATCTGGATTCTGCTCGTGCTCTTTATTAGAAATTCTGCTATTCAGTAAGGATTTCTTAGCCTGTTGGGATCCCCTCTCTAATTCAGACAGTATTTTATCTTCTTCCACAGAAAAGTGGTGAGAACTTCCACTGAAAGAGTCCAACCCTATGAAAAAAGAACAGTGTCAAAAGTTTGTTTGGTTCCACATGTGAATACCTTGCTGATGTAAGCCCCAAAACAATGAATTGAGAAGTTTCTCCTCGATTAAAGAAGTCTTTGGGTTGGAAGGCTATAGATCCAACAAAAAATGTAAAATTGGCAATGAAGTTCTCTTCTGTATATTGTATTCACTACCAAAACTGTCACTCAGGTTTCATTTCAGCACACTATCAGTTTAAATAAGAAAAATACGTATTTGATTCTTTAATACTAATAATCAGAATACAGCCTAGCTTTTTGTGGGAAAAGTAAAGAATTTTGAAAAAAACAGAAAGAGAGTTAATTTAGAATATCTAATCCTATTTTTGCCATGTTTCTACTGGATTAAAACCAAGCTTTTTTCATCCATTACCTTGCACCAAGCCTCAAGTTTCTTCATGCTTTTGTAATGTACAGGTTACCACAGAAACCAATGTATTTATTAATTTGTGCACTGATGGGAACTGTGATCTAAAGACAAAGCATTCAGGCAAATTTGTTGTTACTTTCACAAACGTGGCCATAACTCAGAAGCCTATTGGCATTTTCTCAGTACAGAATCTAAGAATAGCTCCCACACAACATTAAAATTAACTGATTTATTAGAAGGCTAATTTAGGAAAGGAAACTTTTCAATGCTGTTAATAACCTCTTCCTTATTTAACTTCAAATTACTGTATTTTAAGGTCAGAGCATAATCAGAGTCAAAAATAATCTAAGAAGGACTCACTGGAGGAATGAATCAATCATTCTATCAGTATTAGACTACAGTTTCCAGATATGTAAGACTGCAGTCTTCCTAACAAGGAAAGCCTTCATAGAAAAGAATATTCTACAGCCAAGTATTGCACTTACGTTCCTTTTTCCCTCTCTTTTTAGAGGAAGCAGATGAACGGGAAGATGCTGCAGATCGGGGTCCAGATGAGTGCTGAGAACCAAGCTCCACAGATGGAGGATCAAGGGGAGACTTCCTACTAGGAATTTCTTCCTGAATGCTTGAATTACTGCTGCCAGCAACACTAAAAAGGAGCACATTGATGGTGATTAAGGACTTGCAGCCCCCATGTTACACTCTGCACAAGAAAATTACCATACTTTGAGTTAAGAGATAGATGACTGCAATGCACTAATTAGCCCATCTAGAAAAGCATTGGTTTTGAAATGAAAAGCTATGCCAGCTAAGATATTGGAAAGTTTGATATGATATTGAACATATTGAAACATGCTTCCAATATTATGAAAAACTAAAAGATGGATAACAACTATCCTCTCCAATTTCAACTCTTAAAAGCTTTGACTCAGTATCTGAACAACATAAGAATGACTCAAAATGTGACTGCATTTCAGATAATCTCTGGGCATTCAGATATATATTTGTTGTTATACAGATATCAACTGCCAGAAATATGAGAAATTTCCAATAAAGGGTTACAAAAGACTTGCAAAAAAGAGACACCAATGCATCATACACTAAATAATACCAACAGAAGAAAGAAGTTTTAATCAGAAAGAAATAATTTTTTGCAGTCAACTTTTTCAGCGTACAAAGTGCATTTTAACTTCTTTTCTTCTGAAGTTAGGTATCACTGGTACAAACATACCTGTGGCCTCCCCCAGGGTCCCCCAAAAAGATATTAAAAAAGAGCCTTGGAAAATTCAGGAAGCCATGTAGTAGACATGGAGAGCCTAGGATCCACAGTCTCCAAATTTTAATCTGTACAAAAGCTTTTCAAAATTCTTACAGATACTTAATGTATCCAAGCACTGACAAATGCTTACTGAAAGCAATTACAGATTTACTATAAAGTTTTGAAGTACTGAAGGCATTTTCAGACTTACAAATAGCTTTGTTATTTTTTCTGAATTACAAGACTACCCAACTGAGCATTATTGCAGCCACACGAGTCCAAGAACTAATTTTCACCGCACTAAAAAGGATAAGAATCTGATCTAAAGTTACCTGTCCAGGCTAAAGAACAGCAAAAATCAGACAGGGAACAGGAATACTGGACTCTCTCTTAATTGTGTTGGCTGCAACATTAACTGCAAGATCCTAAGAAAGTACTTCATCACTTTGACTAGTATAGTACAGCACAGCAGAAAAGATACCCAGCATATTATGAAACAAATTTTGTATTAACTATTTTCTCTCAAATTCAGTATTTTTATTTTTCTAGGAAGTCCAACACAGTTACCTGAGATCACGTGAAATCTTTTTGTCTGTTAAAGTGCTGCTTCCCTGTGATGAAGCAAAATCATCCTCATATGAAGCCACACTCTCTGGAGGGCTCATGGCAGGGAGCAAAGGACGGAGAAGGGCAGAGCCTCCATTCAGCCTTTCTTCAAACACTCAAGTGGAGAGAGAAGAGAAAGGACAAAATTATAACAAACATACATTCAATAAGACATAGGAATTAAAATGCTCCCAACCATGAGTTACAATGATTTCCTTTCAAACACAAAATCGTCAGGGGAACAGCAGTATAGCTGTCCCTTGGCAGTTTTAACACAACAAGCACAGTCTTCCTCTTTTTGTAAATTATCAAATTCTTTACTTCAGTAACATACTCCAACCAAAACATTTTTGAAGAGCACAGTACTTTAGAGTAGAGTCATCTGCAGAAAATTTCATGCAATCATCTTTAAAGAAAATAATACAAAGGTATAAAGAATCGAGAAAAAAACAGAAGACAAAAATCAGCTTCTCAGAAAACGTTCCTCAGAATGAGGAGTTCCAGGCCAGAGACAAAGTACTTATAAAAAGAGGAATAGATTTGTACACAAAAAGAAAATTAAACATAGCCTCCTGCATGAGACAGCTGTAAATCATGTCTTACACAGATTCACACCTGAGACCCCTGAAAGCACATTCCTTAACTATGAAGCGTGAAGTGCATGGAGAAGTAAGACTGAGAAAGTAGCAATTCACAAAAGCTATGAGAAATGTTTCTATTCTTACCTTTTCCATGGAGTTGGTAATTTTTTGCAAAGA
The DNA here is from genome assembly GCA_013399455.1 of Anthoscopus minutus. Lineage (NCBI taxonomy): Eukaryota > Metazoa > Chordata > Aves > Passeriformes > Paridae > Anthoscopus > Anthoscopus minutus. Next base: position 303,762 of record VWYI01037563.1, on the reverse strand, counting down.
TGTTGATGACACTGTGGGGACTTCCCTTTGCCAGCTCCTCCCAGGGCCCCTTGCTGTGTGTGTCACTTGTCTGTGTGAAAAGTGGGGAGTACCTCTCAGCTGCTTTCTGAAACTCCTTTATGGGCTCAAAAGCATTTCTTTCCCGAATGCAAAAATCCTTCTCTTTTAATGTCTCCAACATCTTCAGTGGCAGCTGCTTGTGCTGGCCTCCTTCTTCTTCTGAGAGGTTTTCATCACTCAGGAGAGGCCCTTCGCTGATGGAGTCAATGCTGGACTCATGAGGAGTAACAGTTTTGCTCAGAGGATATGCCTGGTTCTCACGTCCTGGAGAGTCCATCTGCCTCTTGGATAAATGTCCCAGGATCCCTTCATGCCTGTTAGCAGCAGGAGACCTCAATCCAAGGCTGACTACATCAGAAAGAGGTCTGATGGTCTCAGGGAGCTTTTTAAACTCACTGAGGTTGCCTACCCCAGGGAGGTTGTCATCAAAGGCTGTATGAGACACGCAGGCACCCAACACCCTTTGAATTCTGGCTGAAAAAGTATTTTCATTTTCCTCCCTCACAGGAGGACTCACAGCCTTTGCCCACTGCCCCTCATCCTGGTTTTCTTGCATAAATTCTGAGTTCCACATGGTACCATAGTTGATACCAGCGCCAGCCAACTTTTTGGCTTCAGTTTCAATCCTGCTAGAAAGAGAAGCAGCTGTCGCTTTCAAAGCTTCAAGGCGGTCTAATTTGCTCTTATACTGGCTGGCAGAAGGTTTTACTAAGAGGTTTTCCTGTGCAGCAGAGGAATTCAGGCACGACTGAGGCATTGAGGGCCCCAGAGGGGCAGAATGGCTCATCCTGCCTGCCAACATCACATCACACTCCTTTGACAGAAGGTCCATCTGCTCCAGACTCCAGTGCTGAGAACAAGGGCCTCCACTTGAGCCCAAGAGAGCTTGTGGGTGGGGGAGCTGGACCCTTGGGCTCAACCTGTCTGGCTGTACCCACGGAGGCTCCATCAAATTGCTCCTGAAATGAAAAGTCAACATTTACGTTGATGACTTACAGAAGTATTGATGTCTTTAAGCATCGTGGCCACAGATTTAATTTCAGGACAAAATACTTTTTGGTGGAATGAGAGGGGCGGGGAATGGGACAGTAAACAGACATACAATGTTAGTTAGTAAAAAAAAAACAAACCAAAACAAACATAGCACCTCCCAAATTTGAAATGCCATTGATGGTGTACTCTTTGTTTTAGGGTTGTAACAAGTTGAGGTTTTTCACTGTCAGCAGGAAGTCTTTTCCAAAAACTTCCTGACTCCAAAAGGGAGAACATTCTTTTCTTCCTTATCACCTGCCCATGTCCAGAACACTAGAACACTTCAAAAGTCTCCCCAAAAAACTTCTCTGATTACTATGAGGGTCTCTGAACACCTTATGCAGTCTTATAAGTCTCATCTCTCCTCTACTATTTTACAATTACAATTTTTCTTTATGATGTTACACTAACCATATTTATTATATAATTTAGCTTTCTATTCTACACACAGTAGTACACAGCATTCCCAATGAGCCTCCTTGAACTTGTCCAGAAGGGAAACAGGTCTCATTGCACTTACTAATACTGAAGTATACATATAAGAAGCAGACATTCATTATGTAGTTAAAAATGAAGACACTTGCACAACAGGGATATCAAGGATATCCAAGAAGCTTCAGGATTTTTAGTTCCTTATATCTATGTGTCTGGTTAGGCACCTTGACTTACAGTAAGAAAACTTTGTTAATACACTGAACAATTCAAAATTGGGAAAGCTGCATGAAAAGAAATAGGGAAAGGCTAGCTCCAAGCAGAAGCAGAGGTGTTTGGTGCTTCATACAGAGTAATTAATGGCTGAATCAAAGACAAAAAATTAAATAGCAACACTGAGCAAATCAAGTAAGAAAAATCAACAGATACATTCAGAGGATCAGCTTTTCTTGCCCAAAGGCAGAGGAAATACGAGTGTCCCAATATGAAATACACATCCCACTGATGTCAACAAAACATTACCAAGCAACCACCATTCACTCTTATTTCCATAACAGCAAACCAGCCATAGCCAAAATTTTCATATGGATTCCTGCATCAGCTTCCTCTTTACTGTGAGGAAAACGCTCTAATTGACTTAAAGAAAATTACTCTCACAGGAACAGAAACTCAAGAGCCAAGGCTATTTTCACCTCTCAGAGATGAAAGCAGCAGCACCTTCCTGTCTCTCCCAAGGCCCCATTTGCTCACCTTAGTAGTGGCAGCTGTGGTTCTGAAAGGGACATGTCACTGCTGGAAGATGCACTCGGAGGACGCTCCTGAGCCTTGTTTTCTTTGTCAGATTCCCCAGATGGTTGATAACCAGGTCGAGGCTAGAGATGAAGACAACCAGAAAAATGCATTTTCAAAAGTGTGCCAGAGTTTAGGTGCTCTTGCCTCATTACAATTGAAAAGGCTAATATCCAGAACTCAACTCCTCTTTAAAATGGAAAGATGATTTTCAGTTAACTTTTTGGTAGGCCTTGCTGGGGCAAAAAGCAGCCACTAGAAAAGAAGTTGCACTTTGAAATCACTGTGTTTAAGCAAAGCTACACATTTTAATTTGTTCTTTTTTTCTTAAAAGAAAACCACCAGAGCAGCATGAGTCACAACCTCCCTAAACATACCACCTCCTAATCCTGCAAACAACTGCAAGACACTAAGTTAGTGAATCAGCTGTACCTGTGTTTCCTGCACCGTAGGCAGCTGAGGTGGCTCTTCTAAAAGGGTTCGTTCCAGCAAGAGTTTGGAATAGGTTTCCTGTAACCGTTTGGCTGCTGAAGGCTCAGGAGGAGGCACATTCTTCACTTTAGTAACAGCCTCCTTCTGCTTTCTGTAGAGCTCTTGGAGCCTTTTGTTCTTTTGTTCTGTTGCCTCCTTTTGTGCTTTCTTCTCTTCATTCTGCTTCTTCTTCCTCTCCTCCTGCTGCCTGATGATGTACTGACGAACCTCATCGCTGTCATAGTGGCGTTTCTTAGAGATCACCTGAGGTTCCTCACTGGCCACTACCTTGTCTGGTTTCCTTTTGGTTGGACTGTGGCTCCTCAGATTTTGAGCAGGCAAAACAGATTTTTGATTCTGCTTTTCCACATCTGTCTCTTGTTTTGTACTCATGGAATCCAACTGCAGGTCATCAAGAATTCCACGTATCTCCATGGGTAGGAAATCCTTGTTTACAGAGGCATGATCTTCCTGTTTATCACCTGGAAGAGCAGCTTCCAGTTTTCTCAGATTGGTCTCAGACCGCACTTTACTTCTTGACCTTTCAGAACTTCTTGAAGAGCTTTTATGGGTAGCATCCAATCTAGAATCAGAACCTGTCCTTCCAATGCAGCCTGCTAAAAAATGAAATGTCAAATATATCAGGTAACAATTAAATTTGGAAAACAGTTGCAAAAAGAAGGACGAGGGAGGAGGGCAGATCTCACTGTAAACAGTTCTTTGCTTCATTCAGTGTCACAGTCTGAATGTGGCAGCCTTTGCTCAGACTGAGCCCACACCCTTTCGCACCACACACTCTTGCCAGCCCCAACACCTCACAGGCATAAGAAGCAGAGCAGCTCCCAGCATGCTTTATTTGTCCTGTCTGAGATTCTGGATAAATTCTGAAAAAGGCTGGTGAAGGAATCAATGAATCTTTATGATGCACATGAATGAAATGATACTGTTTCTGGAAGAACCACAGTTCCTGTTAAACTGGGACACTCAATCACAGCTTATGGTTTCCAGCACACCTGGAAAATTCATCTGGCCTTTGGACCACTGCTAGCCATTCCTTTCTTCACTAGCTTCAAGAGGCAAAGACAGATTGCAGGTGGTCCATTTTTTTGGTTGCAGCCTGTATCTCATCTTTTCCAGACACCCCAAGCACCCATGCAGCACATACCACCCCTCAAGTCCCATGGGCAGGGAGGCTGACACCAAAGGAAGTCCATAATGCATGCAGGAAGAGAAGTTATGCATACAAGCCACTGCTGTGAGCAAAATTTCCCCCCACCTCCCTCAAATTCCAGGTTAAAAATAGGAGTAATTTTGATAAGAAACTTCTATCTCAGACCATTCTATCTCAGAAGTCTGCTCTAGTCTGCAGACATGCAGTGTTATATAATAAAGTAAAATGAAGTAAGTCCAGTGATGAAAGAACAACTTACCAGACTTGGCAGCTCTCTCTCGGCCTGTTCTGTCACTGGATACAGCTCTTCTGTCCTGTTCTATTCTGGGAGCTGGACCCAGGATCTTTTTTACCAGCTTTTGTCCCTCCCGCCAGGAGGATGCACTTATCACATAGTTTCCACCTGCAAAATAAAGAATAAATGAAAGTCAAGCTCTAGAGAATTTGCTGTGGTATAAGGGAGAAGTATTCATTGCAGCCATTTCTGTACCATTTAATTCTGCATCAGTGGTACAGCTGCAATTACACAAACAGTCAGAACATTGATGTCCCAGTGTAACACCCAAAACACACTGCAGCATGTTAAAGCCCTACAAAAACTGATTTAAAAAAGAAGAATGGGTAATGCAAGTCTAAAATACACAAAAAAGCCTTACTAGGGACGGGGTAATATTTCTAGAGCTGTTCACCACCACTCAAATATGGAAAATAAGAAATAAAACTGTTGTAATAAGAGGAACAAAAATAAAGGTGAGATATAAAAACCTCTTAACCTTCCTATCGAAACAGTAATAGCTAATGCTCTAGGAAAAAAATCCAAAACTACTTTAAGGGTATTTACAGATTATTAATTGTTGAGACACATATTTTGTGAGGATGTTAACAAATATTGAGCAGCAGATGTTTTACACCAATGCTAACTCACTGTCCCTTAGTGGGGACTTCTATTCCAGCACTGAAAACAGTTAAGAATAAACCACATTAGTTGATATCTAATTCAAGGACAGAATACCTTGCAGGTGACAGAAACACAATCAAAATGTTCTAGGATTATTCTATCATCCTCCATATAATTAAATTATAATAATTGGTTATGGTGGCATTTTTACCTAATTCAATTCACCTTTCAACACACTAACTTCCAATATTTTTGTCTAAAATAATGAACTTAAAAAGGAGAAAAACACAATATAAAAAAATTTAGTTAGATTAATTTAGCTAATTAATGATCTGTAAATTAATCAGACCTTTCAGGAGTATTTCGCTGCTTGAAAAGTACCTAACCTGAATATATAATCTGCAGTTGATTTTTAACAATTCCACTTCAGGCTCTGCCTAAAGAAACCCAGCCATTGCAGCATGAGATCACCAGAGCCAAACAAAAAAGGCACTGTATTGGGCCCAACAGCACTTTGAAGACAGGATACCAACAATGTCAAGTGAAATACAGCACAGCAGAATAATTGTTTTGGCAATCCCAGTCCTGTTTCCAACTCCCTTTCATGTTGTTATTTTAACCTAGAAGTCTGCAGCCCAGTACACAACCCTTTGTTAGCAGAACTCCTTGCCTGCATTGTAAATTACCCAAGTATTTTATAAAAGAGCTGTCACTTGAAGCATGCCACTACAAGCCTCTCTGAAACAGAGGCATCAGCCAAAGGGGTTCTCCTGCAGAACTCACTGTTCTCAATTAGTTCTGTGTGTGCTTAAAGAGCCAGTGTAAAGTGTCATCTTCCATTTCAAGTCAGCTGTTTAACTAAAACACGCCAACAGAGCAGAACACGAGCCATGGCTATTAATAGCCTTGGCCATGGTAAGCAGTTTCTTACTGCAGAGACTGGAGGAGGATGGACTAGGATGGATATGTCACTTACAGCTGGTTCTTGTTTCCCAGGGATTTCAGGTCATCCTTTTCCACACATTTAATCCATTATAACAGGAGGTGGCTTTGTATATAATGGAGGGGCTGGGGCTTACAGCTGTTGACTCCCTCGAAGGCAGAGAGGACTTCTTCACAAGGGCAAGCAGAGGAGTGGGCACTGATGTATTCTCCCTGGTAACCAGTGACAGGACCTGAGGGAGTGGCCTTAAGTTGTGTCAGAGGAGGGTTAGGTTGGATATTAGGAAACCATTCTTCATTCAGAGGGTGTTTGGGCATTGAACAGACTCCCCAGGGAACTGGTCACAGTCCCAAGACTGATGGAGCTCAAGAAGCATTTGGACAATTCCCTCAGGTACAGGGTGGGATTGTTGGGTTGTTCTGTGCATTGAGCTCTTCCCTCACTTGGAACTGTCATAAATATGTAAGCCAGCTGCATGGGATTCCTTAAGTAGGGATTGATCAGCATAGGAAGGAGCAAATCCATGATTATCACTTAAAGTATTAGTATTCCTTACCACAAAATATTCACTCACAAGATTTACAGCATGCAGAAGCACATATTCACTCTCTAAAAATCCTTTGTAATAATTTTTAAAGCTGCTTTTCTTCAAAATGTTTACAGATTATGGCTCACTGTACATAAGGAGAAACATAAAACCCTAAGAGGGGCTCAAGAGGTGCCTAAACCTGCATATATTTATAGAAAAGAAATAGCTCTGTGTGTAACTGCCACCATAGCTACTCACTTTGTATGAAAACTAAACCAAAATATGAAGTGTATCTGGAAGTTTTTCTAATTCTTTTGCTGCCAATGTCAAAGATTCATACTACTGGAAAACTAAGAAGCACTGACAGAATTCCACACGTGTTAAATTTTATTTTCTTCTATAAGGCACTGCTCTAGAGTAACCTGCTTGCATCATCTTCTCTAAATAATTTAATTGTATTTAATAATCAGTGGGATTGTCAGATAAAAGTGGGTAAAAAGCTTCTCAGTTAGTAACAGAAATAAACATTTCTTTAAAAATACCAAGACTTGGAAGACTAGTCAGGGAATGTGTGTTTACATTCTTTCACCAACTGAAAAAGCCAGGAGTGGGTTAAGTCAGAACTGAAAGTGCAGAATAGCAACAACTTGAACTGTGGAAGAACAACAACTAGAGAAGAACCAGGATCATCCTGTTTGCTTTCCCACTGAGAAATCATCCAAGGGAACACCTTTGATTGCAGCCCCTCCTCACCTGTCAGGAGAGCAACTCAGGAAGCCCCATTGGCACTGACTTTAATATATTGCTGACTGAGCCATGGGTCAGGCTCTAACCAGGGCAGAGCTACTGCTTCTTTTTGTCTACATTACCCTGACAGATACCTAAGAATATCTCTCCCCACAAGCAACTCACAATCTGCAGCAGTTTCCTCAATGTCCATACAGCAAGTGGAAAGGCAAAAACTTAAACCAAAAAAGTGCACACAGCCATTAACCAACGAAACCATGCACAACTCCCAATGCAGCACAGAGTACAAACTCACTACAACAGCCCTGTTGCACAGCTAAGAAGGCTTTTAAAGCAATATGCTTTAGTTTTTCTTTCTCAACACAAAACCTGTCTCTGAAGGACATTGTAACAATCCTCCCTCTACAGCAGAAATAGTCACCTTGTCTGGACTCTGGACTTGACAGTCGTGTCAGTTTTTGCACTTTCCGCACTGGTCTGGTTGCTTTCTTCTCTTTGTTTCTCTCATTAGATTTTCCTTTCACTGTTGAATCTGCTAAAAACAAACAAAAGCTGTTAAGTGATATCCCACAGGGGAGAACAGAGAACAACAAGCTTGCTTCAACATTTGAAAAACCAGAACTCAGGGAAACACAATAGAATTCACTGACTTTCCCAGATTATATATCCAGATCAATGACTTCCACTCCAGCACTTTAAAATCCTCACAGCATGGGAATTTTGAATCAAGGTCTGTTTACCTATGCACTGGAAGGCAGTGAAGCCACAGCAAGGCCACAACAGATCTTTACAAAGTTAATTTTCAGTTCTAAAGGAAATGTTGGCAGTTTAACATGGACAACTGCTGGTTCTCTTCTGCTACAGATACTACTTTTTATTCCTCTAATGTTCAACAAGGACATGTGGTTCCTGTACACACACAGGCTGCTGCTTCTACATTCATGCATGACAGCACATTCAGCACACCAGGAACTCTGTGGCCACTGCTACCACTGTTTCCTGGTTCCTCTTCTCTAAAGAATGGGATCGGACAACCTAAAACAATCAACGTGCAACCCTTCTATGGACAGATCTGAAACTTTAATTATATGCCAAGGCAAACATTTACAGCTCCTAATTTCATGTGAATGTGCTCTCTGATGGATGTCCATAGGAAGCATCAGAGGCAGAACAGGAGGTTATATTTCAAATACATAGGAATGGAATTTTAGGAGTCTTTCTCACCCTTAGCACCCTTTCCTTACAATTTTTCTAGCTGACTTTAAGGCTGACAACAAGAGCAGGTAAGACAATCAATGCACTGAGTACCAGGGAACTCAGTTTGCACAAACTTTCCTCCTCAACTCTTTTAGCAACAAACAGCCCTTTCCTGACTCCAGAAAAGTACAGGCTGCTTCCCACCCTGCTCCTATGACAGTAAGTTTGTCCTAGTACGGCCTTAACATCTTTGAGACAAAATTACTGGAAGCTTGGGGTCATACAATATCCTTTAGCCTAAGTGCTATACAAAGATGAAAACATCCTGCACTGTCAACATTTACACCTAAAAATCTTTTCATTGTAAAGGACAGTGCTGCTGTAGGTATCAGAGATATAACAGATTCTTTCAGCACTAGAGAGCAAGGAACAGTTCTGATACAACTGACTGTACACACCCAAAACACCACGTGCTGTAAATTTAATACAGAAGTAACACATGGATAGATAGTCTGACAACCTAAAAATACATTTACAGTATATATTATGTGCAGCACCAGTGTTTGTTTACTAGCAATCAGCTATTCAGTACCATCTTTCCAGCTCAGAAAGCAGACACATTCCACAACAGCTGTTCTACACATGGCATCAGGACAGGAGTGTGGATCAACAAACACACAGCTCCTTCCTTTTGTAGGCATTCGACACATGATCCAAATGCCTTTTAATTGGATCTCTCCAGCAAAGCTTTTAAAAAAACCCCTGAATTTCTATAAACAGATTGTTATGGTTGTCAAAGCTAAAAAAATAAATGCTGGTGTAGATTAAAATTCTGTGGAAATTTGGCATTAATTTCACAGACAAATCTGAACAGTGTATTTGCAAAATAATTTGTACTGAAAAGGAACATCTCTTCTTTCTGAACTATTTTTTTAAGTGATTCTATAAAAAGTCCTCAGCAACTTACTGAGGAAAAAAGACAAATTGGTTTATCACTACACAGATATGTGCAGATTTAAATCTCAATGCATTTTCCTTCAGTCTTACATATTTTGAGCAAAGAGAAAATTTATTATGAATAACTAAGCTCTTACACTGCAAAACTAGGGGTTCTCTTGGGATATTCTCTTCCATTCCCTTCCATTTTATTCACCTGATCTCTTCCCCCTCCCCCAATTCAGTCAATTCAAGCTCACATCACTCCACTGTAACCAGCCTAGCAAATAAGAACAGCACACTTGGGCATCCTACTTCAGCTCACCCAGAGAAAAAAGCTGCCAATGGTATTGCAGCTTTTCAGAGTGCAAGATGAATAAAGATTGTGTCTTGGAGCAGTACATTTGAAAACAGAAACCAAAAGTGGGTTTTGTCCTTTTAACCACAAAACTGTACTCATTCATGCAAACGTGTATAAAAAAGACACAAAATTAAACCAAAGTTATTCTAATGAGACTTTTCTTTTTTCCTGTTTCAAAGAAATGCCATTACTTGATTCTTTTCAGTACTGGTTTTCTATTAAAAGCATTTGAATGAGAGAATGGAGAGAAAGACTTATTTTGTTGTTTTTGTTTTCGTGTTCAGTAAATTATTCCTCCTGTGGAGAGACGGACAATATATTTAACACTCATTGCTTTGATTTTTTGTTTCCATTACCTTGTAGACTTGTACAAAATATATTTCTCTGCCTCTCAGAGAGGGTTGTATGGCTTAATCAATTCCACTTGAGACTCACCTTTTAACTGGAGTGCAATATCCCTGTAAAGCTCCCGACTAATACGAAACTCGTCTGCATGCCAGATCTTTCCATCTGGAGTGCGAATCCTTGTTTCAACAGGATTGAAACCTGAAAGGAAACGATTCAAGAGTTTAAAATAACTCCATGAAATGTAAATACAGCTTTGTCAAGAGTGGAAGGGATGGGAAACTGCTAAGCAAAAAAGGAACTATGTGCGCTTCTAATGCTAAATTAGAAAAAAGCAACATACCAGTCTGTCACTCACTCACAGTTGAAAAACAGAAGACTGGGTGAGGAAAAGATTATTAAAAATGTGAAAGGCTTTTTCAATCAATACAATGTTACTAAGCTCTGAGACCAATAAAAATATATTGCAAACAACTCCAACACCAACACCAATGCAGTGAGCTTCTTTTTATAGTAATTCTAAGAAGAAACAGGAAAAATTGCAAAAGAACTCACACTTCTGTAAATCAGCAAAAATTTTTTACTTGAGATCTGTGATCAGCCCATATTATTCACCCCCATATTGCCCAAACAGAGCAACGAGCCAGGTCCATGCTTTGAAATGTTGCTCAGTGGATTGAGCTCTGTTCCCTCACCCCTTACAACCAGCAGGGAGAGGATCTGCACCTCCATACCTCTGTATGATGGAGCAGCAGGAACAGCTGTCACCTTCCTGACCCTGGGAGTCACCGTGTTCTCCACATTAGTGACCACGACAGGTTGCTCAGCATATACCAAGTGCTGCCCTCTGCCATTTTGCTCCTCGGAATGTTCCCACTGCTTTCGGATCCTCTCCTTCAGCTTCTCCAACTTGGCATCGTGCTGCCGCTGTTTCAGGATTTCCAGCCTATGAGCACTGCAAATACTCATGGCAGAAGGGGAAGACACTTTCAGTTCACTGTCCTGGGATGTGTTACTCTGAGAAGCTCTTGTGTTACTCTCATCTCCCCTAGAGCCACTGGTTTTTTCTTCTTCCAGTCTTGGAGGTGCTGCTACCCTAAGAAATGCCCCATTACTCTGCAAGGCATCGATTGTTGGTCTGTCATTCAGGTACCTCACGATGGTCTCATCTGCAGCAGAAGGGAAGGGGCTGGCAAAGCTTCGGCTGTGCCCATCCCGCTCGTGTGCCAGGCAGGCTGGGAGTTCACTCTTCCCTTCTGCTTCACTCAGCTCCAAACCAGACAGCAGTTGCTTGGCCTCAAGCTGGCTAGAGCTGTGGTAAGAGAGAGAACTATATGTATCCCTGATGTAACAGAAGGGGAAAAAAATTCACTGTCAGAAACACAAATGTAGGACCTTCAAACTCAGCCATCAGCACATTCATCAATTAAATGAATATCCTCTACCTTGGCTCCACTTTAAAGGCAAATTCTTTTAAAGTCTGACCACCTCGTATTTAATAGAGCAATTCTGATGAAACAGAGACTTCTGTTCAAAATTTTGTTTGCTGTACTATCTGACTGAAAAGAACTATATATAACATTGAAGACTAGAAAATCAGCAAGCAGTAATGTCACCCTTCAATTAAAAGAGAAAAGCCTTAAATAACAAGTATTTAACTTAAGAGAAGCACAATTAGTGCATGAGCTACTCAATTAACAAAATTGGCCCAAATTAGTCTCACATGCAACAAGGAGGACCACCTCACAACTGACTCAAGTAGTGGAAAGAGACCAATAATGACAGGATAATAATCAGGTTCTATGGCCTGTTCTGTGCCACCTTTGTTCCATGAGAGCTATTCCTGTATGAGTTTCTCACACCGACAAAAATGGAATGTATCTTTAGTACTAGCTCTAGTACCACGAGCACTACTCTTGCTTCACACCGTCTTGGGAACACATTTGGGAACACATGCTGAAGAACTAGTGAAACAAAGCTGGAAAAGCATAAGTAAATAGTCTTTTTGGCTCTTATTACTGAAACTAAATATCTATCAAACCCATCAGGTTGCTAATGCCACAACCTGGCCCCATTTTAAAACTCATATTCACTGAATAAAAAATAAATTTGTAATATTTACTAAAAAGTCCAACACCACATGCTGTCATGGGGGTGGGTGAAAAGAGAAAGCAAACCAATTTTTGAGGGGTTGTCAAAAACACCACTAGTAGCTTAAATCTAATCTTAGCATGTTTTTCTTCAATAGTCAGCTGTCCCAGCCCTAACCTGTAGGAAGCCAATGGTTCACGAAATTCCACACGGCTGCATTTTTTCACATTGCTTTCCAGAGTGGTTGCTCGAAGAGGGCTGCGTGAGGACTTCTCTTTGCTTGATTTATTTTGGCTGGAGGATCGGGAACCTGAAGCAGAAAACAAAGAATTCTCTATGTATCTATCTCTCCAGAAAGGGAAAGCTCCTGGGGCTGAATAATTGATATAGTTTCTCTTGGGTTTGAACAGCTCTCTCTCTTTCAACAAGCTGATTTCAACAACTAAGAGCAATGCAGTAAGTGCTTGAAACAATGATCATACTTAAAGAGAGATAATAATACTTAAAGATTAATTATAGGTAATTAAAGCTGAGAAGTTGGTTGTGTTGCCACTAGAGGTCGATCTGTCTGTTCTTCAGTAGCAGACTACCAGAATGCTCTCAGTATAGAGAATGAGGGTTTATTGCCTATAAGCTAATGCTCTTCTTCAGTCAGATAACAGAAGCACCAGATTTAACAAACTTCTTATCAGTGGGATAAGCACTGCTAACTCACAGCGTGGGGCAAGTCCTATCACCTCCTCTAACCAAGTGACTGGGATAGAACACTCTCCTTCCTAAGCTCAGGGAAGGAAACATCAGTTTCTCCTGGGCAATTAGAGTTTCAGGAATTAAGACCACAGGCAGGAGACAAGCTGGGGGCAGGGACAACCCAAGCTTTCCCAGAATGCAGTGGCTTAATGCTGCCTTACACTTTCTCTCCTCAATAATACATACCCTTCCTGCTGCTCTTCCTGCTGGCACAAGCAGAGGGCTTCTTGGTATCCATGACTGAATCAAACACAGCTGTGCTGGTGGGAGCTATTTCCAGTTTGTTCTCTATGTGACGAAGCTAGAATTGGAAGATAATGCAAATTAGAACATTATTTCCTATTTTTAAGCTACATTTTTACTTCCCCCCAAATGTGACAAATTTTTCCTTTTTCATGACAAATCAAACTGCAGGCAAAAGCAATTTCACAAGGCTGACGTTGCAGAACTACTTTCAAGTTTTGTTTAATAAGATTATCTATATTAGGTTTTGTTGCATAGTTTTGTTCCCTTAAGTAGGCTGCTTTGAAAAAAATTAATAATAGGCCATCCAGAAACTTAATGCTTGGCTTGAATAAAATATTAATTCCACTTGGAAAAAATTCTGTTATATCCCTCATAAATGGAGTATAAATTATATATATTCCACATGTAAAACCCCACACTGATGCTCAGCTACTGAGAAAAAAGAGGGACAAGGCTATGGGAAACAGCTGAATTCTGTGAAAACCCAAACTGCTCAGCCTCAGTGAAGCTGGCTTTTAGAAACTATTACATCATCTTAAGCACCTAGGCTAATTCCCACAAAAATACAGCAACCCCACTGCTCAGAATGGAAAATTATTAAATACACTGGTATTGACCCAGTTTCTGACTGGTTTGAATAAGCAGGGGAGAGGTTTTTTTTCCAAGTTTTCAGAAAAATGTGATATCACCTCTTTGTTAAATAAAAAGCTTTTACTACACTCCAGACTAAGTTTGCTGTGGTAAAAGCTTCTGCTTGTGTGCAGAAAACTTCTTCCAAGATACAACAAGGTTCAACATTCATATACTCCAGCAGCTTTGTGCTATTTATAACTAGTTGAAGAGACAATCACTGAGTAAAACACTTTGGTTAAAGCTTTTGTAGCCACCAACTGATTTGAAAATTAGTAAAAAAAATCCAAACCAAATAACCTCAAAGGAAAAAATAAACAAAGGGAAAAAAATTACTTACAGCAGCCTTAGTCTGAGAAAAGGAAGCCCATGCTGCAGTTAGATCTTCCAGGGCAGAAAAAAAAGAAATTAATTTCTCACGAAAGACAATGAAATAAAATGTTGCTTCAAAACAATTTTCATGTGCTTGCTAATCAATTTATTTTCACAACACAGTTCCAGCCTATAAATCTCCTCTATGAAAAGACTGTTTTCAGTCAAGGCTCATCTTAACAAAGGTACAAAGTATTTAATATAACATATTATCAGTTTACTAAGTTGGGCTGCATGCATGACACCTGAAATCAAACCCACCACATATAACAGAAGATGTTTAGAAGATGAAATGAAGCTGGTTATCTACCTCAACATAAATCCTTTCTATTTTTCTATTATAGCTAATATTCTACATTTCTATATAAAGGTTTAGCTACCTTTTTTTTCCCCCTTCCATTTTCTTCTTCAGTAAACTAAGCATGAATACATGGTCACTGAAAGACTCTACTCAAAACCCAAGCTCCAAACAGCAGAATTATGAACAGTAATCTTTCTGAACTGTACACCCTATAAACAAAACAGAAATAATGTTTGTGAACAAGCAGGAGGTACTAACCCAAGCCTTTTAATCTAAGCAGACAGCACCTACTCTATAAGCAATTGAGCTAGGAGGATGTAGTAGTGTTTTCCTCTGTCAATATTCACTTCCTCAGTTCCCCTCTTCTTTTGTTTCTAATGGTTCTAAAAATTTGTTGGTTTATAAAACACAGTATCTGCGTGTCAGAACCATGAAGGGTAGTAGTAACAGAGAATTAAAAGAAATAATCTCTTCCTTATTGTAAAAAAACCTGCCAATTTCATTTCAGGCTAGATGCAACAAAACAAAGGAAGAGGGTTAGGGAAGCAGTACAGAAGCAATTTTGCTTTGACTTCTAGAGATGGTGCTTCTTGTCCACAGATTACTAAAGCTTCAAGAAGTAGGGAATTTTAAAAGAAACTGAACATACCAAAGGAAATAATCAGCAATAATAATGTTCTTTTACAGATAAAATAATAATCTTTCTCTACTTTCAAAATAACTTCTGGAGTCCAGTTTTGTCATACTGGAGATCATAAGACTGATCTCAAACCACAGGCTTAGCACACAACTCAGTTGCTCTAAAGACTTGACTTTTCTTCCTTTCAAGGAAGACTTTTTTCAGGGAAGTACTGTCATTTTAAAATTTTTCAGCCCCCTCCTTTCCTAAATTAGAGTAAACATAATAGTAAAGAGCTAAACAATTTCTCCAGCTAAGGGAGACAAAAAGTAGTGTAAAAACCATCCTAGTGGAGATGCACTGCTGCTATTCAAGTGTGTTCACCACTCTGGAACTGAGCAACTGTCACAGAGGCTCTTCCTCATTTCCTTCAAGAGCCAACAGTTCCCAATTTCTGTTCCTGCACTGCTCCTCCTCTACAGCACTTTAAAAAAATCTGTCTCTGTGCCATCTTGGCAACCACATCCCAGGCTGGCAACTGCTAATGCAGATCAGCAAATACTCTGGAGATCAGAGTACAAAACTGCTATCTGCAAAAAGGAAGCCACAGAACACATGCTCTTAGCTTTCAAACTGAGGCAGGAGAATGCTTTCTGGAACAATTCCCCAAAGTTTCATACAATTCATGACAAAATATCTCCCAAAACAAGGCAGCAGAACAGAGAAAATCCTTACCTCTGGTAGAATCTTTGCCTTGGTTATGCCTTGGATTTTGTAGAGGCACCTCATTAGATTTGTTGCTCCACATTGTGTCAACTACCTAAAAAAAAAATTAGTCATGAAATCAAAGAGGTATAAAGTAAAAACAAATGTATCTTAGTCTAAAGAGAACATAACCTTGATCCTTAAAATGAATGTCCACCTCATCTGATGACTTCAAGCCTTCATCATGAACAAGGTCAGATAATCAGCATGAAATCACAGATGTGGTCACAGCCTCCTGCTGAAACCATGTAATCCCATGGATAAAGAAAGGTTTGGTTTTGTTCTCTGTCATAAAGAAATATTGGAGGCCCAGAGGTCAACACAATTGAGATCAGAGTAACAAGTATTGCTTCAAGTCTGGAGAAGTCCATGCTGGAATACTGCACACACAGGCCTGGCAGAGACAGCACCACATGGCTTGAACCTATAAATGCTTGAGGAAAATACCCAAGTCCACCAGTGACAGAATGAATGTGTCACCAACCTCTGTAAAAGGAAAAGGCACAGCAGAACTGCATGGCAGGACACTACAACAGCCAGGAAAAAAGGTTGGTGCCACTGTTGTTTTCCTGTGAACTTAAAAGGTAAGACTCACAGTGAATCTAAAATTAAAGTGTGAACTCTCAGCCACCATCACCAAAGCAGTTTTTATAAAGGAGAAAAGGGGGAAAAAAACCCCCCAAACAATAAAAAAAAAAAATCCAGCACATGGTTACTGAGTTCATAACACACTGACAACACTTCTGTTATGGAAAGAAATAATCAGGTGACCACAGAATTCCAACAGGAAGTTCTAGATCTCTGAAAGAGTCATAAAAACACATTTTCCTCTCTCTTCTTTCATGAACTCCCAGATGTAATTTTCCTTATATTTTAATTACTGAAAATTTCTTTTGCTCTCACTTCTCTACACTGCGTGCCACATAAAAAAGCAATCAAATATAAAGATCAATCTTCTGGTAAAAGCAGACCAAAATGAACACTATCTACTACTTACTAAAACATATTTTTGGCCATATTATTTTGTGACATGGATTTTTATCATATGTGGTTTTAAGGATACTCACATTGACCAGCAGTAAAGTTTGGTCTCTTATTCAGTCATACATCCTGTATTTACAGAAGTTACCCCAAAAAACTGCTCTTATGCCCCATGAAAAACTATCAATAATATGAACACAGTCTTCAAAAGACCTTTAGCTGAGACTTTCTTCGATGAGTCCAAGTAAGTGAAAGAGTGAGGGAAAGGCATGAAAGCTTCTATATGTAGGGTACAGAAACACAAATCCACAATAATGCAGAAATTCTAAAAAGGAAGGGTGGGTGTGTTAGTTTTTAAGTATCCAATAGTTATGGGCATCAAGTCACGTGTGGTTAGAAAATTCTGCTTCTAGGACAGGTGCTGAGGAGCTCATTCATGCAGAACAGCACTTTGTGCCTCACATAATTCATGCTGTAAATCACAGCACTGGCCTGCCCTGGAAATCATTCAGCTGATCCTCTCCATCACTGGAAAAAAGCTGTTGGGCAAGAAATGTAGAAAATAAATATTAATAAAAATGAGGGAATTTTCCACAGAGAACTGATTTTGGGAGTTGCTGAAAGTACCTCATCCCACCAGTATCAGTTTCTTGCCCAAACATATATGTAACAAAACCTACTCAACATGTAAATTTAGCATATGATAACTTCTGGACAAGTAAGCATCTATTAAAGGATTAAGTATCCATCTTCATGTAATTGCTTGGGATTTAGTCTTATCACTAGAATTATTAGTATAGATAAGAAAACTTAATCAGAACTTAATTGTTCTTTTCATCTTACATGTACAAATCTGTACAGTTTATTTTAGGATGCCCTGTGAGTGTAGAATTGTAACACCCTCTACGTATTCCTTAATCTATATGAAAAGTACCAGATTAAACAATCTGCAATTGCTTGGTAATAGCTTTCATCCTGCCACTAAAAACTGCCAGTCTTTACCTGAGCTGAACAGAACTCAGACAATGAAACACTTTAGAGAACATCTCATAAAGTGCACACTACACCCAGTGATCATCAGCACACATCTGTGAGAACAACAGACACTGAGTTATTCCCACAGGTGTGTGCTGATGATGGCCAGTGGTCAATAATTCTATCTCACCTCCTTCAAAAGTCCCCAATGCCCCTCAGTAAAAGGCTGCTCAACCTCTCCAAGCTGGGAAGAAATTGGAAAGCATCTTGCTGTACTGATCCTAATACACACCTGCAGTACCAGCTCCAAGTGTAAAGTTCAACCCTCACTGGGCTTCAGAGCAGCCCCTGAGATTCACTGAGAAGTTTTGCTTAACTCAAGTTGCTGCTCTTTTTAAAAAAAGACTCGTCAGAACCGAGCACTCTGGAGCTGTCTACAGTTTCAGGAAGACAATGAATGCTGCAGCAGTTTTCAGTCCTGATGTAACCATAGCTCTGAGGGTTTGGGGTTTAGGTGCCCCTCTCCCAATCCTTTGGAAGGGTGGGAGAAATTTATGAGCTTTTCAAAACCTACATACAAATAAATGATGTTGATTCCCATAAACCTTTGAATTCCTATACATTACTAAAATAATGTCATTGCTATAGCTTTCATGAATAAGCAGCACTCTATAAAAAAAAAAAGTACTTGTACAATTCAATCCTCTGCCTCTTCAAAACGTTCAACCAGACAGAGAAGACTCTTTACTGTTATCAAGTGTACAGAAAGGGGTGGGGAATAAAAAGAAATAAATTCAGACAGTTACCATGTCTGTTTATAGGACTTGCACGCAGGGTAAGAGACCAGTTTAACACTAAAAAACATTGAAATTAATATTGATCAGAGGATAATACTAAACAAAAAAATATATATGAAGGAAATTTAAATTGTTTTTAAAGCACATCTTCCATCAATACAAAAGTTGTCTCAAAGTCTCATTAATAACTTTTAGATAAAATACATAAAAACTACATTCAGAAATGATTGCTTCAAAGAGATCTTGTTCTGCTAAACTAAATGACCCATCTCTATTTAATACTGACCTTAAACAAAGAGACTGAGCTCAAAAGATGATATACCAAAGAACTTTTTAGGAGACAGCCCTGATGACAAAAGGTTATCTGCAGGCTGGATAAGGCTTTGAGACTCTTAAGATTGTTGGAAAAAAAGGGTGGAAGACTGCAGAATCAACAGAACAAATCTCATGGTTATTGGATTGCTCACTGGGAGACAAAGACATTCCCCACAGGTCCATTCAAGGCTGGTTTGCCAAGCCCCTCCTTGGGTGAGTGATTAAGATAGAAACACTGTGTTCTGACATTTCAATCCCACATCAAGTGCCCATCTCATTATTTACTCACATACCCAAAAAAACCCAAAAGTACACAAGAGAAGGCACAGCAGAACTGCTATAGATGAGGACCCAAGAGGAAACATGAAAGGAAACAATATATTCCAAACTCCTGGAAGAAACTGGACAGGGGGATGGATACAGGACCTGACAACCACTCTCCACTACAAACACTGCTCCTACAAGAAGACACTGAAGAGAACTGACAGATCAGAAAATGCATGAGAAAGCACCAGAAAGGAGGAAATGAAAACAAAGATAAAACCACTGCCATGTCAAAAAGGAACATGAGAAACCAACACATTTAATACTAAACATACCAAGGATGACATTGAAAGGTACAACAGGCAGCAAAACAAGGTCAACATAGTTAAGAGCACTGCATTTTAAAAAGAGCAGGTGATATGGAAGTAGAATATGCTTAGCAAAGATATACAAAAATGTGAAGAGATTAAAAACAAGTCTGGGAAAAAGAGAAAGAAAAATGGCGAGAGAAGCAGGATACAAAAAGGAAGAGAATGAGAAAGCTAGGATGGTGAGAGAAATGCAATGAACTTTTGAAGAACTGCCATAGAGAACAGCAAAAAGGAAGACAAGAATCTTGTGTATTATCCAATTGTGAAGTTTTTTCAAATAGCCTTGGTAAGGTTTTTTTTCCTTGGTAGCACAGGTTTGGTAAGAAAGAAGAAATTCAGAAGACAGGGCACTGGAAGAAGGAAACAGGAGAGGAAGATGAATTGTGCATATTCAGAGAAGGAAGACAACGTGAACAAGAGATCACCCACTGCTATTTTCACTAACAATTAGTGGTTATGGAAAAAAAAAACCAGTATGCACAGGGAACAGTATTCCTCAAGACTTTGTCTCTAAAAAAACACAAAGGATACAAAACAAAATGGATACCACAAAAAAAAAAGATGAACATTTGCTAAGAGATGGAATGAAACAAGTTATTACCATTGACTTCTAAGGGATATTCTCAAATGTTTTATCCACATAGTGGCAATTTTGCAACAAACTGGGCACACAGTGCACAAGGACAACATTTCATGCAGTTTAAGCAAAAAATAAGGTGCCAGTGCCAATAAAATACACTACCTTTTCCCTTCTTCATGTCTGGGTCTGTCTTTGCCTTATTGAGGCAGAAGGTCAGTGGGCTTATGACATAAAGGAAATTAAACTGGGAGTCTGGTACAGGCTAAAAGAATTTTGCCTGTTGTGTTTGCTTTATTAATTTTATCTCTATCATGCTATAAGCAACATCCTTCATGCAAGCAGAAGAAGGGATGGAAACACTGGTGAAGAGTCGGACCAGCCTCATTTTTCTACTGGGTGTTGCCCCCCAGGAGCAAATGTGTGAAGCTGCTCTTGCCATTGCCTCGAGGAGAACTGGGGAAAACAAGAAATATTCACCTTCTTCTTACCAGTGGAGATACCACTGGAGCTCAAGGGCACCCTGCCCCCGTGCATCCCACTGCACCCAGACCTCACACAGGGCATGCTTGTCTGTGGAGGAAATCGACACAGACACAAATAATTGGTTTTTGGGACATTTTTCCTGTTTGCAAAAACATTTTAAGCTTCCACATATAAATACAAAGGTGGCTTTGGAATCTTAAAAGGCCCTCTGGAGCTCCTGTCTGTGCAGTTAAAGCTCTGCATTGCTGGCAGTAACAGACACAGCTGGACAGGCAGAGCAGACCCAGTCAAGCAAATTGTTTTCCTGAGCCAGAGCACTGAAAATGATGGAAATTATATTTAAAGATTCTAGAAACACTTTCCATGTCTCCTCAAATACCACAAAATACAATTTATTATGATATGCTTGAGTCTGGAATAAAAATAACGTTAACCTACTTGTTTTTCCGGAATCCGAGTTCTTACCATGTTGCATTATCCCATTTAAATGAGAGTTTAAAATATCCATAATACACTGTTCTAAGACTTGTTTTGGTTATATATATGGACTTTTAAAGTGTTTTTTGATACAAAATTTCTGACATATTCTTTCTTTGGCCAGAGCATATTTTGAGGAAGCTTTGCCTTTCAACACTATCAGATGCAGGCAATGTACTTAGAATATGCTTAGCAAAGATATACAAAAATGTGAAGAGATTAAAAAAAAGACTGGGAAAAAGAAAAAGAAAAATGGTGTGAGAAGCAGGATATAAAAAGGAAGAGAATGAGAAAGCTAGGAAGGTGAGAAAAATGCAATGAACTTTTGAAGAATTGCCATAGAGAAGAGCAAAAAGGAAGAAAATAATTCTGTATATGAGTTTTTAAAATGTTTTTTGATACAAGTCTGACATATTCTTTCTTTGGCCAGAGCATATTTTGAGGAAACTTTGCCTTTCAACATTATCAGATGCAGGCAATGTACTGACCTTCCTCAGGACTGAGTTCCAGCACAACAAACAAATGCCATGATGTGTTTGTCCAAAATGCTGCTCATGTCCACAACCCACAGCTGACACAGCAGAATGAGACAGGTCCTCCCTCCACCTTCTTCCAATGCTCATTTATTCAAGAAGCTTTCAAATGAAATGCAAAGGAAGTGAACACCAGCAATGCCCAATGAGTTCATGAATGTTAGCTGCTCTGAGTGACTTAATTTGAGACAATATTCAATATTTTGTCTTGTAGTACAAGCAGTGCACACCAGAAGAACTCACATTCCAATCATCAATACTTTGGAAAAGAATTAAAATAAAACAAAAGCTTTCTAGGTAAAAGAAATTAAATAAAAGTTGATCTGTCTTAAGCTAGATAACAAAGAAACTTTAGGGATACTAAGGCAGTACAAAAAAAGAGCAATCAAGATACACCACACACTTGCAGATAGAAGAGCATTTAAAAATTTCAAAGCATGTGTCACTACCTCTAGCTGTTAACCACTAAGATAAATGACATAAACACACATCCATCAAATGTCAAAAAACCCAGTAGAAAATACAAATATGTTTCCTGAGTTCTATGATTAAATCACTGGCACCACTCAGTTGCTAAATGCTAAATTTGCATCCAAATTATAATGAAGATTTCTCTATAAATGAAACATTTCTGAATCTGATTCTTTCCAACTCTATGCTGAGAATGGACACTCAGCACACCCTTTTGCTATGAAAAGACATGGCAACTTGCAAAAGTGTCTCTGCTTCATCACAAGTGATGGAGAAGTGATAAAAAAAATAAACCTCGCCCTAAAAAAGGACTAGTGGTTCTACTGAAAGTTAAATGCACTGAATGCCTCCCTTTGCTGCATCACGTGCCTGGAGGTACTCTGAGGAAATCTATTGAAATGAATGTTGTGACAGCTAGTGTAACTTGATTCATTGTTCTTGAAGAAACCAGAGTACAAAGGCACAGAGAATGCACCCATTTATTAAAGAGATGCACACAAGGGTTTGTCTATCCATTCACAAGTTCTGTATTTTCTTTGACTTCAAAGATCTTAGCATTTATGACAGAAAATACCCCAGTTTCTAGGACCAATAGGGTACTCCTGCATTTTGTTTCCTCGGCCTTCAAACCAAGAGTTTTTTTCAGTTGCTCCACCTCCAGTTACCAGAAACTGGATATTAGAAGATTTCAACTCTTGCAGCCCATAATAAATCCATTCAGCAAAACGTGCTCAAATTCTTGAGGTCCTCCCTCACCTCTCAAGGAACACTCCACTGTGAGGGAGTTTTCTCAGAACTTACAGACAATGCTCTCAGTCAAGTACAAGAACCAGACCTGTCAATTTTGAGAAAGACAGCAGCTTTCAGCCTCTCAACACAACTCCAGACGTATGAGCAGAAAAGCAACTTCATCTGCAGTTGTGTCAGCTGCAGGATGATTGCTATTTTCTTTCAAAGCAAAGTGCATGAAAACTTCAGGGAAAATGTTCCAAATGTGACATTCTCACCTTTGAGGCCTCTGCTCAGAATTGCATTCAGAAGGAGCACCTCAGAAGTGTCTCAGTACTGAGAGTTTCAATACAACCACAAGATGCCAAAAAACCCCAAACACAAAAACCTCATGACAAGCTGAACAGTGACCACCAGCTCTGTTTCTGACCTGGCATTACAAAGGCAGAGACCAGGACTCTGCTAAAAGACTTTTTCTTGATCTAGCTAAATGTAATAATAAGATATTTTCTCATATTTAAGTAACACCATCCCTTTAAAAGTTTTTCTTTTTCAGTATGAGAACTCCACCTGGTGCATTGCCAGGGATGTGACTTTCTGAGAAATTCTACCATCATTGAGAAGTGTTCTTAGGAAGCTAAACCAGCCAGAATTTCTGCTAGCATTCACTAAGTTTCAACTGACCTGGTATAATTGATCAGTTAATTTATTTGCTCTATTCTTTCTCCAACATATTGACAAAGGTTTCAGACTTAGGCATAGAAGTAATTTTATTCTCAGTGGAGCAGTCCATTAAAGCCTATTATATCATTAGCACAATGATACACATCTATCTTCCAAGTACTTACATCTACAGATAAATTTTACACTTCTGTTCTAATCCAGCCACATACCTAATATATTGACTGCACTGGGAAAGTTTTCTTTGTGCACTCAACTACCAAAGTCCTTCTGTTATCATTACTGTAGCACTGCACCTGATCTCACATTAACACTTATATTGATTCGAATAGCATGAATTAGTTTAAGTATCCCAATAGCAGAGTTAAACAGTTCTGCTGTACTGATAAGAGGTGGCTCTCTGATGTACATTTTGAAGGTGGAGTTGAGCAGATTTAGCAGCTCCACAGTGATGAAGGAAGCCAGATATTCCTTGCTACCTTCTCTAGTAATCATGTCACTCTGTCATAGATGCAACACTCACCTGACTCCACCACAAGCCAGTTCAACTCACTAACCTGGCAGACAATTAACAGTTTTTCTTTTATGGTGACTCTTCTTTCAGTTTATCAGGCTGCTGCCAGGTCAGTCAAAGTGGGAGGAAAGAAGCAGCAGCAGCACATCACACCATTCATGTTATGCTGTGCAGCTCCACTCTTCTCCCAGAGATGGTAATACAGAATAGATCCAGTGCTGTGTGCACTGACACTCCTGATTTCAAATCTAACTGGAATAGCCTTAATAGGACTGCAGCCTCATCTGAGCACTCTGAAACCAATGGGACTGAACACATTAAAGATTTTATCCACAAGTCTGCTTGACACAAGGAAGCTTTTTTAGCAGAACGCAGCTGTATGTCTGTAGAGGGGTGAAAGGAGACACAAAGTTAATTACATGCAAGCCAACAAAACCTTCAGTATAGGTGTAGCCACTCCAACATGAGATTCCTATCCATTTAAGGGATAAGCTTTTGCTACGATGACACAAATTGCCAATAAACTTATTTCAAGACCTAAAAGACATGATCCATGTTGAGACTGGTTTATCAGTGAAGTGTTCAAACCTGAGCTATGCACCAAAGCTTAGTAAAACAAACTCACTCAAATAAGATATTCTATAAGTTTAAAATCACTTTCTTTCAGTCACCACCACACCTAGCCTAGGTAGCCTACAAGATCATCCATGCCCACCAGCAACACAGAACCCTAGACTGGTCTGGGTTGGAAAGGACTTTAAACATTATTTAGTTCCAACTCCCAGCCAAGGACACCTTCCACTATTCCAGGTTACTCCAAGCCCCATCCAATTTAGTCTTGAACATTTCCAGACAGGGCAGCTACAGCTCTCGGCAACCTGTGCCAGGGCCTCACCACCCTCACAGGGAAGAATTTCTTCCCAATGCCTAAGCTAAACCCAGTCTCTCAGTTTGAAGCCATTCCCTCTTGTCCTACCTCTACAGCTCCCAGTGAAGAGTCCCTCTCTAGTTTCCTTTCAGGTCCCTACAGATACTGAACATGCTGTAAGGTCTCCATGCAATCTTCTCTGAACAGCCCAAACATTTCCAGGCTGTCTTCACAGGATATGTTCCAGTTCTCTTACCAACTTTGCGTCCTCCTCTGGACTTGCTCCAACAGCTCCACGTTCTTTCTATGCTAGGGACACCAGAACTGTATGCAACACCCCAGGTGAGGTCTCAGAAGAGCGGCAGAGAGGGGCACAATCAACTCTCTCAAGGTGCTTCCCTTGGATGCCTGGAATTTCCCGGCCCCTTGAAGAAATGTGCCATTACTACACAAACGAAGTTGCTCTGTTTCGTGGGAGCAGGATACCTTTCTGTTTAAAGAAGCGTCACTCACAGAAACCAAAGCCTCCGACAATGTTCACGTGGCCACACCCTCAGCTGCATTCAATTATCTCAAGCATTACCTAATGAAACTGTTGCAGCAACCAGAACTATAGCAAAGAGAAAAACTTAGCCCGTCCGTGCAGACAGACTGAGAGAACATTGAGAACTTACATGCAAAGCAGTGAATCACTTACAGCTCCACAGGTTTGTCCCACAAACACTTTTGGTCACCGTACTTTTGAGTTTTCAAATAAGTATAACAACCAAATAAAGCAAATTAAGATGAAAATCTCCCACCCCAGAACCAACCAGTTAAGCATTAAATTTTCAATTTCAAAAAATTGTTTACCTACACAATGAAGCTACTTGACAGACAAACCTCTACCTGCAAACTTAGACTGTGCTCGGCTGCTGAGTTACAGCTTATATCCAGAGACAGAAACAATCAGAGAATTAGAAAATCGTCAAGGGTAGAAGAGACCTTTAAGATCAAGCCAAATCACTCACCGACTGCATCCCTTAAACCTCTAAACCACACCGCCAGATCCAGACACATCCTAAACACCTCTGGAGATGATGACACTACCACCTCCCTGGGCAACCTACCCGAGTGCCTGACCACCCTACTCCACAAAAACTACACCGACAGCAGGCAATACACCACACAAAACTGCATCCACAGGAAAAAAAAATAAAAAGAAAAAAAACTCATAAACCAACACAGTCATACTCGTATAGAAGCCTTTCCGCCTCCAACAGGCACACTGAATGGCACCGATGAACGCTCGGGGCAGATGCTCCCGGGGATGTCAGGAGGACTTTGAGCGGGCAGACACTGAGCCATGCCGCAATGCCGGGGCAGGACGCCCTGGCACAGCACAGCCACGAGCAAAGCGCACATTTAAACTTTAAAAGCGCCGTCCCGGTGCTCGGGGAGGCTCCTAGGGCAGCGGGGCCACCCCGGGCTCTGTTTGTGTTTCACCGCAGAAACACCCGGGGTAGGCGGTTTCCCCCACAACGCGAAAAGACAACAGTGAAACCTAGCACCCCAACCCTCGGCCTTCATCCACCACTCCCCGTACGACAAGCAGCAGAAAACAAATTAAAACTAGAAAGAGACTTAACGGGTGAAGCGGATGCCGCGGAGACGCCAGAGCCGGGCGGAGTGGCCGAGCCCGGTGCGCGGCCCCTCAGCGGCCCCTCAGCGCCGCCATTACCGGCCCGCAACTGACACGGAGCGGCGGCGGCGGCGGCGCACGGGCAACTCTCGCGAGAAACGGCCCGCCGCCGACCTTCCCAGCATGGCGCCGGCCCTCCGGGCCCCATCGGCGCCGGCCGCCATCTTGG
>VWYI01037563.1:261956-277147 GCA_013399455.1 Anthoscopus minutus | reverse complement strand
GGGGCAGCTGTGTCCTCCGTCGGCCTCGGGAGAGCCTCGTTCTCCAATATTTCCCTCGAAGCTTTTCTTTTTCCCTCCTCACAGTTCTACAGGCTCGACCTGCCAGGTCAGTCCCCTTGCGTTTTATATGCAGAGCGTTGGGTGTTGGTGCAAGGCCAGGACTTGGCAATGCTAATTAAATCCAGCGCTGATGTTGGCATTCCTGAAGCGGCTCCAGCCGAAACTAGGGCACCGCTTTTTAATCATTTGTGTTCATAACTAAGTCATCTTTAGAAAAATAATTTTTTTTTTTGCAAATGAGGGCGTCTCCGATTACACTCTCCCGAATTTAAATTTAAATAAACATTTGTAGAACTTCAGAGACATGACTGAGTACCACGGACTTCATTTCACTTTTAACATTCATTACAGACACGGAAGAATTTGTTAGTATACTGAATTCTAATGCATGGATTCCACCCCGAAGATGCATTAAAACCACCCACGCTTCAAAAATAGGTCTAAGGTATCATCCATCTATAGCAAAATTATTTCCACTGAAGAAGGAAAGTTATTAGAATAGGAAAAAAGAATTTATTCCTACAGTTATTTTGGGAACTCTCCCTTCAGGGCCTGTCTACAACTTCCCCAGTCTGGTTTTAAGTCATTAGTGTTATTGTTTGATGCCAAATTTCTTGGGGTAGCGCGGGGGTGGAGAGTTATCTGCCCCAAACACTAAAGGATCATGGTAACTACTGGAGCTACTTATTTCCTTTTTTTATTTTTACTTCACTAAAAAGGATTAATGTATTTTTACATAGCCTTTCCTCTAGTAAATGGTCAACATTTTGCATGTAAATTATTCCAGTATGAAAACATCATAGGAAAATACCCTAAATACTGAGAGATTGCAGCTATGAAGTTTAGGCAATGCAGAATTTAATCACGTCACAATTACACGATACTCATTTAGCCTTAATTTATGTCTTTTGCATATACAAACTAATTACAGAGTACATTTTCCTGCATAAGCATACCTCCTTTGAAAGAAGAGGTAAGCTCGAGATGTCAGTGGTTAAACCTTTGGAAATTATTTTGTTTTGCCAGATGAGGAGAAAAAAAATGGCTGAACATGGAAAGACAAGCACAGCTCCAGTGGGAAAAAGTGGTAAGTAGTGCCAAATTCCCTCCAGAGTCCTCAAAGAGTGAACTTGCTGCTCCTGCTTACAGGAGACTGTAAGTAATAATAATAATAATAATAATAATGGCAATTTCAGTCAATGAGAACAATATTACTGCAATGTATGGGAGCCCTGATTGTAGACTAGGGCAAATTAAATTATTACATTCGCCTTCATCACATAATGTTTGCTTAAATTTACTGCTTAATATTGGTGGACTGGCAGCCTATTTAAATTATTCAGCACTTTTGTAATGCACTGCCACTTTAATTATGCTTTTAAACATAGTTTTCTCTTTTCTGCTTGGAAGCAGTTAGTCTAGTTTCACGCTCCTCCTTCTCATCTCCAGGCAAACTAAGCATCCCATTAGGATTTTCTCAAACATGGAAATAGTTTCGTTTCAACCAAATTAAATTAAAAGGCAGTGTTTGCCTTCTGGTTTTGCTACTAATTTGCTCTCTGTATCGACCAGTGGAACCTAACTGTAACAATTTAGATTACACTCTCAAAGATTCCTTTGCAGTGATTGGAAAGCTCTGACGGGCCAAACGAGAAGAGAAAGAAAAAGAGAGATCTTGTGGAAAATGCAACCACCTTGTGAAATTCTCAGGGATCAGAAATAAAGAAACCTTTACCTGCAAACAGCCGCAGCTGAGAGGACGGGAGGAGCTGAACTCTCCAGCTGGACGAGCCCCCTAAAGGGCAAAGCAACGAAGGGAGCAGCAGCGAGCGCTGCCGCAGCACTGGAGGTGGTGGATGGAGACACACAGAAAGTTTAAAAGAGCCATATTCTCATCTTTCACTACATCGGTTATTGCAGCTTTAAGAGAGAGGTTTGGAAAGTTTTCCACTCCACACTGTTCTTGCACACCCCTTCTAAAATTAGAAAGGGGCAGCTGGCTCCTGCAGCCAAGAGCCCCCAGACTCCCTTCCCCCTTTCCCTGATTGACGTGGCTCCCAAGAGCCATGGAGGAATTTGGGGAAGGGTGCTTCCACCTGTTGGACATGGAATGAGATTTTCCAGGCACACAATTGTAAATCCAACTGTCAGGAGCTGACAATAAAACAGGACAGCTGTGAGGACTACAGGACACCCCCCCTTCCTTCTCTGTACTCCTACAACTTTGCAGTCCATCTGACAGCAGAAACAGTGCATGAAAAATTGTTCCCTTATAAAATAAAGGCATCACTACAGATTTCTTCCCAGTTTTCCAACTGTACCACAGGGTCCTAACACAGAACCTGGCAAGTTGTTCATGTTTCATCACATGACTCCAAAACCAGATTCTTTTTCCTAAACACAGCATGCTGGCAATTGCACTGTAGATAGTGCATATAGCTGTGTCCTGTGCAGCAAATAATTTTATGCCTGCCTTAACACGGAGCTCTCACCTTACCTTTTGCACTCAGTTTAAGCTGGACTTTTCATTCAAAGCAAATATAACTTTCAAAAACAAGGATATGAAAGCCACAACTTTTTTTTTTTATTTGCAGAAAGTGTTATTTTGTTGATGTGAAAAAATGGGGGGGAAAAAATTCCTTTTTTCCAAACCTGCTTAGCATGCTCCAAACTCAGCACAGCACAGCGTGACTCAGAGCAAGGCGTGAGAGACAAGGTAACAACAGCTGGGCAGTGCTTTGTTCTGGGTCCCTTTCACAACATCCACTGCTGAAGGCCCACCGGTATTTCCATCCTACAGGAGAGGCAGGAGAGGGGCCACACTCCCCTTTCCACCTGCAAGGGGCTCTCACCAGCTGCAGCTCCGTCTGCTCAGGGAGCACTTTGACCATTTCCAGTCCTATTTGCAGAGTGCTGGAAGCCTTGTCTGCAGCTTGGTGTGTAGCTGGTTCAGCCCCCACCTCCAAAAGATCATGTTCTACTCAAAAGTTTTGTTTTGCTAAAGGCCACGGAGAAGAAAAATTCCCTTCTTGGTTTCAAGGCCAGATCTGGTGCCTTTGCTCTGCAAAACCACTTTTTTTCTGTCACAAACTAATTTCCTGATCTGCTGACAGTCAGGGACACTTCAACTTCACAAGTGAGATTTCTCAAGAAGGAGCCAAAGTATTTTCCAGTTTGGAAAACATCAAATGACTCCGTTTGCCCCAGGCAACGAAATAATTATACAAGGGAGATAGTAATCAGCTGCCTGTGAGGAACACAGACAGACATTACTCTTCACCTCTGGCTGAGTAGGAGTTGCTTAACGAGATCTGCATTAAGTACCTGTGGCTATTTAATGAGAGCCTTTTAAGGACAAAGCCACAAACAGCCACAAAAGGACATGCTGCTTCAAGAGCAGGAAGAGTCTTCTAAGCCTCAGCCTCTCCCCCTTCTATGGAAGGAGCAACTGGCTATACCATTTTGTTTTTCATTTTTTTAGACTAAGCAGCACAGTATTTTTGGAAATACACCCTTGTAGGCTTTACCTACAGTTCACAACAGCAAAAAATATATTATTTTCCTTTGGCTAGCACATCATTAAGTTTTTAGTTTCCAGATATCATCCTATTTTCTCTTGATCCAAGAATATAGCCTTTTAATACCTTTAAGGAAGTTTTAAAAACAGAAAATAACCTGTATTAAATATGTTTTATCTGTATGTGCTTAGAATATCCTGTCTTCATTTCACATCTCTGTCTTTTTTTTTTTTTGCAGTGGCCAGTTCGGATAACATTTTTTAAAGTTACTTTTCACTAAGATTGTTCTCTCCAGTCAGTTCACAGTGCACTAGTTTGCAACACCAAAGGTACAGAACGTGCAGCTAGGAGTGGAACAAGAATGAAGTCATCCCTTTTGTCAGCTGCTGACTCTTGTATGGGGCTAATGAAACAAGTGAACCATATCTTATCATTAGTTCCAGCTGAAATCAGAAGTGGGGAATTAGTACAAGAACACCAAGTAACAGACAATTCACAGCCATTTCCTGAAACGTTCCCTGTTAGACATAAGCCCTGGTATTATGAAATACATGCATGTTCATCCCAGGATCTACCACTCCACTCAAGTTTCTTAAAAGTTCTAAGTTTTCCAAAAGGTCATATTTTAGGCATCTGTAGTTGGTCAAAGGTGAAATGAGAAATTTAAACATGGGGGAAAAGAAGCCTGACCACTTAAAATTAAATTGGGCAAGTCTTGAAACAACTTGTATAAAACCAACAAGTGTGTTTATTTTGAATCATTACTAAAATAGTTTACATCACATACAAATCTGCTATGAGGACAGGTTTGAAAATAAGTCACAGTTGGTTTTTTTATTAAAAAACATTTGTCCAGTGAAATGTTCAAAATGTAAATGCCATCTTTTCCTTCCTGAGCTATTAAACATCCAGAACAACAGCACTTCCATGTCTTCTTACTGTTTTTATTTCTGCCTATTAAAATAGGAAGCATTATCCATTGCTAGCTCTCCATAGTTAGAACAAATCCACCTCTGGTTTAAGTGAGCACAGCTCTGTATCTCCCAAACTCTGCTCTTTTATATGCTTCAGGTGATTTTGGTTGATTCCACTTAACACTCCCAACCTTGCCTTGGACAAAGAAGCCAGAAGCTCCAGCTCCTCAATGGGTTTTCCTGGTTGAAAAGGATTTTATTTTTGCAACAGGACAGTTCAAGGAGCTTGTGAATGAAGGATGGGCCAAATCTCTCAGTTGTTAAAAGAAAACATCCTCTTAATTAACACGTTCCTTCATACTCAATAAAACCAAATGGACATGGACCAATAGGTCAGAGCACGAAGTAACAGCAATGAAATGGAAGTGCTGCTATTCTCTTTATTTTTTTATGCAAAATACTTAACAATAGGAACATGTTTTAAATCTGGTGTGAGGAATTCTTGACATGAGACACTAAAAAACATTTTAAAAGCATGCTCTGCAAATCTGTTCTTTGCTAGAAATTTATACAGCGAGCAGCCAGCTATACACAGACACAAGAAATGTTATTTTTTTAGGATATCAAGTACCACAAATAAATAGATTCTTTCAATGCAAAAATAATTATCTTAGTAAAATGAGAAATAACCTATGTCTTCATAAAGTTTTGTTTGGAAAGGAGACAGTATGTACACCACGGGGATGACATTTTACCATTTCCATGCAGATTTTACGACTTGCAAAACTTTGAAAAAGAGTAGAGAACTCCTGCAAGCAGCCAGGCAAAGAGGCACTGAGGAATTATTTAACTGGCATTGGTACTACTGACTTCAAGCAACCTTTGTACCTCAGCTTTTCTCTTTCTCCAGGACTGTTGGGGCAGGCTCTTTTAAGGAAGAAAAGCTTGCTGAAGAGTTCTCTACAGGTTGCAGATCTTTCAAGGAGTTTTGCCACTTCTACAAGTGGCCAGACATAGCTGACATCTATGTTGTGATCCCATAGATCAGGAAGAAGCTTGTGTTTAAGACTCACATCACTTTATCATCATTTTCAGTTTATTTCTTATGTTAAAAGAAAAGTAAGTAATTCTGGGAGATGTAGGCGATGGTTTTACATTCTGCTACCTTGCCAAATGTGATTCCAGCTTTATGCACCACCAGAGAAGGATCCTCACAGCAAAGCCAACAGTGCTTCAACACAGGTTCAGAGGCAGATGAGTGACTCTGCACTGATGCACAGCAATGTCCAGCTCCAGGACACCAAGGCTGAATGCATCACTGAATACAATTTACCAATAACCAGCAAGTTCCTTGCTTACACTCTGTAGTTTACTTAGAGAAGTCCCTGTTACTTTGGCAGGAACAACCCTGCCAGTTGGTGGAAAGTCTCTGCACAGAAAGGACTGTTTTGCTGCTGCCTGAGCTCAGCAGTCACACTAAGTTCTTCCCTTGCAACACACATATTGTGTCTTCCTCTTTTCCCAAGTGCTCTCCAGCAACTTTTATGTGCATCCCTCCAGAGGGAGGCCTTTTTCAGGCCGAACAGGCAACACAAGATGAGATATCCGGCTCCACAGTCCACTCAGCTTATCAGTGTCCATGCCATTATAAGAGCTAGGAACATCTGAACTGGTGAACTTTGCCCAGAGGAAATCCCGGACTTTCTCCTCCACTTCTTGGAAGGTGAGGCTCTTTCTCAGCGACTGCTCATCCAGGAGAACTGTCAGCAGAAGAGCCACATCCTTAAACGCTGCGTTTTCGTGGTCACAGTACTTGTAAAAGATTAAGGTGGAGCCTGCAGGCAGTGACTCAAACCGATGCACCACTGCCACCTTCTTGCCTTCACTGAACCCAGAGCTGAGCTCTGTGTCCACCTCCAGCTTGACAAGGTCACTGTTCAGTACAGCCTTATCCACTGCGTTGATGCTGATTGTAGTGGCATTCTGGGAGGAGGCAAAAGCATTGGCAATCTCATTGCTCAGGCACCTCAGGGCCTTCTCAGCTTCCTGGCCAGCTGTGAGCAGCAGGATAGCAGGCTCCAGATGCACATGGGAAGAGTTAAGACGTTTCTCAAGGGAAGCACGGGCTCTTCTCCACAGGTTGGGATCCTGACTTTGGTAAGTATTTTTCAGTTTCTCCATCCGGGCCCGAAACGCTTGCAGAATTTCAGCATCTCTTTTAGAGGATGTTCCATCTGGAATTCCACTCCACAGGACATAAAGCAATGGGACACTAATTAACAGAACCAGTAACAAAGTCCACATCTTGTGAGATCCATTCTGTGATTCAGTGTCATCTATAGAGAGAGGGAGCAAACAAGAAGGAAACAATGTTTTAAAAGGCATCAGATGTCAACATGTGAAAAGAAAAGAAGAGGAAATAGTGAAATCATCCCATTCTCAATACTGGTACAGTAGCTGAAGAGCATAGAAAAGATGATCTAGTTAAAAAAACCAAAGAACAGAGTTTTGAACTTGCTTAAGCCACTTAATGAAGTGATAGCATTAAAAAAAAAAGAACATTTTTACATGTTCCCAGATTGACTGAGACTGAATTAGACCTTCCCTAAAGTTCATCCATATTCCATTCAATTTAATAAAATCCAGACAAAGAGCTTAAAAAGGTTCTGAAAAAGGTCAACGCTTTTCCTACATTTATGGTCTTCAGGAAACATCCTATAGAAAATCTGGCTGCACTAGAATGGTTTATGTGTTGTTTCTCTTTCCTATTACCATAAGGATAAAAATAGTTCCTGCTGCAATTTTTGCATCTCAAACACTGGTGGGTCAACACCATTAGAAAACGTGGCCTTTTGGATCAGTGAGCTTCATAAAGTACGCACAGCAAACAGTGCACATCAAATAGAAGATATTTTGATTTGGTTTCATATTTGAACAGTTAAATTAACACTTGTTTCACTGTACTTGTCCTGCAAGCAAAAAGCTCAGTTCTGTTCCCAGTAAAATGACTGACAAAATACACCAATCTTCCTGGAAACAGGAAGAACTACATTCCTTCTGTTACCTTTTTACACCCTAACTTTTATCAGGACAGCGACCCAAAAATGGTTAAATAACACTACCAACAGCCCTGCCTCAGTTTTAATCTTGTAAACATTACAGATGAAAGACCTCAAATTCAGATGAAAGTATTACTCATTATACAACACCCTTCCTTCATGCTGATGACACTGTCCTAGCAAGCAAATAATTTGTTCTGGCAAAGACCCTCAGCTAAACACCAACTCCCAGGAACTGAAATACTTAGAAAGGCATGAAAATGGTTAAATGTTACACAAGCATGAAACAGAAGTGAAAGCAGAAGTCTTACTTTTGGCCAAAGGCTGTGACTGCTTCTCTGTACTGGATTGATACTGAGATTTACTTCTGCCTGTTAAGAGATTAAGAAAGGAACATGAGCAAAACACTAAGACAACAATTATGAACAATCTTCCAGCAGGGAGCTGAAATCACCAAACTGCATTATTTTCAACAAAAAGCTGTTCCTAGCTCTGCTTTTACATACAAAATTCCACAAAGCTTACAGGATGGCTAACAAAGAACCCTGCTGAAGCAAACACATTCCTGCTAAGTCAGAGCAAAGGTGAGGCTGTGTCAGGTTCAGGGCTTCCAGTTCTTTTCTGCATCATTTGCTCCCTTGTGCTTGACAGAATCATCTTGAACAAGGAAGTAACGCCTTCACCAGTATTACCAGCCTGAGAAGTCTCACTCAACTGTCAGAGCAAATCTCTGCTCTTTGCCAAATGCCAGTTCCTATTGCAATTCCCTGACAATCTCGCCTAGAAAGCACGAGTCCCCAGTCCACCACAAATCACCCCCAAAGATTTTCAATTCTTGAACAATTATGCAAATAGAACTCAATTTCAAGTACAAGATGATAAAATGGAAGAAATTTAACAACTTGTTATTTTCTGAACAAGGATCCCATGTCCCAGTTAAGCTTCCTGATTCTGCTCAACAATTTGAGAGGTGTAAAAATGGAAACGTAATTAACTGACATACTAGATAAACAAAATAATTCAAGAAATAAATAGTGTCTTTGTTTGCAATGCAAGATGTAACTAAAAGTCTGTATTCTATTACCAGCTGCTAAAACCAGGTGGGGCAGTGTTCTTTATCTTCTCTATGACCTATCTCTCATAACTCCAGGGGGAAATCTGGAGTTATGGGCCACTGAGTCTCACTGCTCCCACCCAGGGGGAGGAGC
Source organism: Anthoscopus minutus (assembly GCA_013399455.1). NCBI lineage: Eukaryota > Metazoa > Chordata > Aves > Passeriformes > Paridae > Anthoscopus > Anthoscopus minutus. Next base: position 268,388 of record VWYI01037563.1, on the reverse strand, counting down.
TAAGAATTCCTACCTGGATATAATCTGAGCACTCGAACACCACAGGCAGCCTTTCTCCACTGGATTCCCAGAGGAAAACCAGACCCATCCACACCACCACTGGACCTCCAGAGGAAAACTCCACCCTTCTACAGGACCATTGCTTCAACAGAACCACATCTCACTCCAGGAGGGCTGCAGCCACCATTTAATTAAACTGCTTCCAACACCCTGACCAACAGAGTGTCAGGTTGTATTATGACTCTCTCAGTGTTCTTTTTTGTACTACTGCATTTTTATTTTAATTTTCCTAGTAAAGAACTGTTATTGCTATTCCTATATCCTTGCCTGAGAGCCCTTTGATTTCAAGGTTATAATAATTCAGAGGGCGAGGAGGAGTTTTACATTTTTCCATTTCAAAAAAAGTTCCTGCCTTCCTTAGCAGACACCAAAGTAATAGAAGAAACAAAGCAATATGTTAAATGCACAGTCTTATTTTCCCTTCTCCATGTAGCTTGGGTTGGAGGCCTGCTTCATCAGCAGTCAGTTTCTTGGGATGAATTATGCTTTTAAAGCAAAGTTCAAGCTTTCAGCTTCAAAATATACTTTTGGTCTATTTAAATGGACTCATACAGCTCAGAAAGTACAAGAGGCATTTTCCATAAAGTGTTATGAACAACTTTCCCAAGCAACCAGTATGAATATATATTGTGCAATTTTTGGTCAGCATGTTTTCTGCATTTAGCCAGGTAATTAAAAGGACAGGAGAATTTATGTCTCCTTATGAACAACAGCAACTGGTTCAAAGCTGAAGGCTCTTCAATAATATATAACCAAGTTAGGACACTGTCAATGGTACTACTGAGAATAAATTGGACAAACATACCCTGCAGCAGTTATTTAAAGACACTGAAATAAACCATAACCCTGTTTCTGTATGAATGTAATCGCAGAAGGTGCAAAAAGCAGCTCTGGTTTAAGCTGGGGCTTAACGAACTGGCCTATTCTGTAATTTCAACCCCTACCCCAAAAGGGCACAGCCATGGATCTTGTCACTGGCTGAGCTTATCTCAATCTTCTAAGAGTTAACAGCTCAAAATCACCTCGATCCTGTAATACGTCACAATGCAGCTCTGTTTGCACAGATCAGGTTTCATATTTAGGTGACAGCTGTACCTCATACACTCAAGGAAAAAACAATTCAATAAACACTCTAAAACCAGATCTTACTCTGCCTAAGAATTGTATCTTACTTAAAACACAGTTTGCACAAAGGCCCAGTACATTTTGTCTTGCTTAATTCAAAACGTCTTAACTTCTGCACACCCATAAAAGATTTCAGACTTTTAAGTGACCTTCCAAAGTTCTTCACCAAACACACAACTAATCACTCCTGTAGCACCTGGAGTGGCACAGAAAAGTAAAAGTACCAGACAAGAAAGAAACCCCTGCATCAATTCATTTTTCAAAGGCATTTCACAGACGTACAGCTACCACAAGATGAGCTTCTCTTTCTGAAGGCACCATGGTTTAAAAAAACAAACAAACCAAAAACCCAAGCAACCCCTGCAGGTTCTTCAGACTGAAATCTGATTTGCAAAATTCCTATAACTATTGAGGACAGAAACAAGCACCAAGATTTTATTAAGAATTCAGAACATTTTTTTCTTCTTCTTTCAAGTACTCCTCCAAAAGGAAAAAACACCAAAAACACAACAAAAAATAATCAAAACAAACAAACAACAACAAACCACCAAAAAAACACCCCAAAAGTCTGAAACACTGGGAGCTGGTCATTAGATGAGCAGACTGGATTCTGCCAGCAAAGAAAAATGCTGCTCCTTTCCAGAAGTATAGAACAACTAATTCAATCACAGCAAGCCACCACTTCTCAGGGATAGGATAAAAGGGAAGCTTTGTATACAACCTGACTTTCACTGCCACCAAAAGGTGAGGGTTTTTTTCCCTTCCTTAACTTATCCCAACAATGTCTCTACTCCATGCTTTGCACTTACTGTCCCATAAGTCAACTCCAAAAAGAAAAATAAAAGAGAAAGTGGAGCATTTTCTGTGGTCAGCAAGTTGAATAACCTCATAGAAAGGCTCTGAGTGGAATGTGCTGCTTTCTCCAGCTTCTGTTTGAATCTGCCTCCTGAATGCCTGTCCATCTTCCCACACAGTGTCCCAAGGTACAAGAAAAAACAGAAGCAGAGGAAAGGAAAATAACTGTCCTTTTCATCTCATGAAAGAGAAAGACCAGGCTCTCTTGTTTTACTTACTTTGTGGTGCAGAAGTTGAGCAGCACCCTTGATTTTTGTCAAGGAAGTCAGCCTTTCTTTCTGAAACTAAAGCACAAAGGGAAGAACCACATCAGAGGTCAGAATAGCACAGGCCAGCCATACATGCTTTTAGCTCTTTCCATGAAATCCTCAAAGCTTCTTAGGGCAGGAGAGTATGCTGTGCTGCAAACCAAGCCTGCAGTCTATGAACAGCCTCTTCAACCCCTCTGAGCTGGAGAAAGCTACTGTTATCTATTAGAAAGGGCTTAAATTGGCCCTTCACCCCACTTGATGACAAATCGTTCTTCTTATGTCTTCTTTTAAAAGGAAAATGATCCCATTTTTTTCTCATTGTACTTCCCCATTGCTTCTGTAATAAACATAAAAAAAATCTCTGAGCAATGAGCAAGTTGCTCCCTCATGTTGAAATCACTTGGTGTAGTCATTCTCTCTGCTAAAGTCAAAGATAACTCACCTTCTTAGAAAAAGAACAGTTTTAGGTTTTTTTTGCCTGGAGCAAATAAAGATGCACTCTCACAAGTTCTTTGAAGCAGTTTTTGAATTTTGGTATTACTCTTTGTTTTGGTTTTCAAGAACCACACAGCTGGGTATTTATCAAAGTTGAAATCTGCCTTTACTTGAATTTGAAGGTTTTTCACCCAAGGAGATTATCATCATATTATTATCAGTTTTACTTTGGCTCAGGCAGGAGTACACACTGAAACTTCACTTTAAAAAAAGACCAAACCCTTTTTCATCCATTCCCATTTCAGCTCTAAAATCATCCTTTTTCTAACAGAACTGAATGATTGTCATTTTAATACCTTTAAGCAATCATTTGTTATGCCATGGAAAAAGTACTGATAAATGCTGCTACCTTTTAATGGTGTATAAATGTTTGGTTTCTCTGTTTCGTTACTGTCACAAGCCTTTGCATTTTCCCTTAGTGGATTCTCTTCAAAGTAAGTACCACCTGTCAAGAGCAAAAAAAGAACAAAAAGAGAATTGGAAACCTCATAAATCTGAAGGACCAAGTTGTAGTTTTGAAACATCCATAATCTAAATCATTGATTTTTCCAGGCTGTGAACTCCCAAAAGTTACTCTCTTAAAATGCAACAAAAAGCAACTAAGACTTGAATTGCTTATGGTAAATTTGAGTTCACTAGAAATATAGCTGTACACCACAATGTACTTCTTTAAAAAAAAATTAATTTCTAGGAGTTCTTGGCTTAAAAATATGAACACTAGGAAGCAAGAAATTCCTTACTCTAGGGGGATTCAGTGTAAACACCACGGGAGTATAGAGTTTTTCCCACAGCTTTGGGCACTCAAGTTACAAACAATAATTGTGCTGTCTTATGCAGACTTGGACAGAAGGGAAAAGAGACAGAAGCAAATATTAAAAATAAGTTCCCTTTTAATGGAGTCCAAGCCATCCTTTAGTTAGGTCTCATTCTCTCCTAACCCATAACAGCAACCTAATTTCACCCCTTGGGCAGCTGAGAAGAATCTAAACCAGCATCTTTCAGCTGTTTGCCAAATTGCAGAGTCATTCAGCTGTAAAACCCAGCTTAGTTAATGTCACTGACTAGAAAGAGTAAAGCTCTGTGGAGTTATCAGAGGTCACAGAGCAAAGGTCAGGACTGGGAAACCAAAGGCAGGAATGGATAAAGTGCAATCCCAGATTCAAGGGGCTTGTAGGAAAAAGGTCAGGTATAGAATAAAAAGCTATGGAACAGTTGGGGAACAGAGATCATGGCACAGCTATCAAGCATCTGCAGAGCAAACAGCAAAGGGAAGAAGACAACTGGTATTTTTTTTCTAACATTCACTCTGGGCCCTTTTGCTCTTTAAACAGTCCAGGGTTCTGCTGGGGTTTAATGTGTTTCTGTAGCTCTTTTACCACATGCCAAGGGCAATGCACAGCTTGCCACCTAGTGTTTAGTAATCTTACTTCAACAAAGAAAACAGCCTTTTTCTAATGTGTTCTGGCAGTTTCAGCACACCAGTATGTGTCAAACATACTAAGGAAAAAAACAAAACCACCAGACCCATCCAAACCACAAAAAATGGGAAAAAGCTGTAAGTTTTAAACTATGGTAAGTCACAGGTAAGCAGTAAAGTTTTTGCTGCAACAGTAAAGCGTTAAGTGACTGATTTCCCACAAAGCTCAGAACAAAGACACTCACCAAATTACTTTCTTTTCAGAAATGCCAAACTACATATCCATAATATTTCACTATGTACCAAGGTTTTACAAGGAAAATCTCCCTAGTAATTGTGATCAGAAGACCAAAAAAATCTATGAATATAAAGAGGGCTACTCAGGCAGTTCCTACCCTTAATTCCTCTCCCCTTCGTGGCATCAATCACTACTATTTGTGTCTTGAAGAGTTCTTAGAAGTTGTAAAAAAGAAAGGTCTGTATAAGACAACTTCCATGGAGATTGCTAGCACATATCTTCAGCTCACTGAAGTTGCCTGATTCAAGGCAGGGGTTGTTAGGCTCTTAAAACTCTGCAAGCTCTTCTTAAAGCTCTTCAAGCTTTTCAGCTCCCCAGGCAAGCTGCCTAACCTGTATTTAAAATCTCTTAGCAGAAGCTAGGAACCAGTTTCTCAAGGTGTGTTTTTGCTTCCATTCTGTTCTCAGGGAAGCAGGACAATTATGCTCCACTAACAACCCAGCCTGCTTATTCCCCTGCCTCACAGACCAATCCCTAAACTCTGCAAGAAAAGCACAATACTGCACATACTGCACACCTACAGATAGGGGGGGACACTAATCCTTTGCTTCTCTATAAACAATTATTCTCTTATCATACTTTTACAGCAGTCATGCCTATAATCCAATACAGCTGTTAGGAGCTTGAGAGAAGAGCCTCATTTTTAGAGCCATCTAATTAAAAACCCAGCCCTCAGCTGTACCTCCTGAAGCAGCACAGCTACATTTAAAACACTAAGCCCATTATACCCTGTTAGCCACCATGTGGGAGTAAGAGCTTTTTTTCACGGACAAACCTCTGCACTTGCTTAAAAAAATACTCATAACCTTGCTCCTCCTTCCTCAAGGTAAGGTTTTTTCCATTTCTCCTGGAAATTCTGCTTCTGGTGCAGAAAACAGGCAATTTTTGGTGACAAAAAGAGATGGGAATGGAGAACAGCCCCAGGCTAGCCCAACTCATCTCCAAGCACTGCCACACACTGATAACATATACACTCCAAAATAAAGGGGAAGGAAGTACAATTTATTCAGCTTCCTGGTCCAATGATAGGCTAAAACCACATGACTATGTTACACTAAGTTAGCACCTTTCTATAGTTTCGAAAAAGACACAGTTTTCATCAACTAAAGCAACAAGTAGTTGCCACACAGCGCTAACACAGCAGCTTGTCCAGCCCAGGGTCCAGAAGCAAGTCCCAGCACATGCTTGGTGTTTCAAAGGAAGAAGAAGTCCCAGTTATGCACTTCCTCATCAGCAGCGCTCCCTTGTAAGGAGCACAGCCATTGGGGGAATTGATTTCTGCAGCTCAGGGTACCTTACTTAAATCCTGCCTTTCAAAATTTTCCTAATAAAACTTGAATGCTGTGGTCAAACACTGTTCCAAGCCATGCACTAGGAAAACCAGCCACATGAGGGTTTCACCGTGCTCTGCACGCACCCATCATTTAGAGAGGCCTGCTTCTCCTTCCATCCCTCGCGGCCACAGTGGGATTTCCTCACGGTAACACGTGCTAAGGAGCTAGAACTCTACAAACCACACTTCCCTAAGTTTGGGGCATTTCAGCCCCTCTCCCTGTGAGCTCTGGGAGCGGGAGCCTACCTGGCGATCTGTACGCTTTTATAGGGGGTCGCGTCAGGGAGTCTGGGGTCCCAAAGTGATGCTCGTCCCCTGAAACGATAAACGGCCGGCAACTCAGCTCAAGGTGCCCAGGCCCGACAGCCTTCCAGGAGCACCAGACTCACCGGGAGCCCGCGCTGTTTCCAGCGGCGCCGTCCCGTCCCGACACCCCCGGAGGGGAACCACACGGCGCCCGCCCGCCCGCCGCACTTCGCGCCGCCCCACCGCACCCTCAACCGTAAGATCCACCGCGGCCCGCTGCGCCCGCCCGCGCCGCTTACCCTGCAGCGCGCCGTGCTGGGCCGCGCTATCCACCTCATCCCCGGGCTCCTCC
>VWYI01037563.1:244342-261807 GCA_013399455.1 Anthoscopus minutus | reverse complement strand
GCACGGGCACGGGCACCGGGATCGGCACCGGCACGGGCACGGGCACGGGCACGGGCACCGGGATCGGCACCGGGATCGGCACCGGCACCGGCACGGGCACCGGGATCGGCGCCGGGGTCGGGCCCGGCAGGAGGAGCCCTAGGAGCGCTCGTCCGGCGGCCCTGCGGCTGCTGCCCCCCAATGAAAAAAATGCGGGACGGCCGCGGCCCCCCCAGCCCGGCGGGGCCCCATGGGGGCGGCCCCCGAGGGCAGCCCGGGCCCGGCGCCTCTGCGGGTGACCCGGTGTGAGCCCGTTTTGCATTTCTCGGAGGCAGAAAAACCTGTAAAATAAGCACAGATAGCAACTAAGTAGCAGAGAGAGGAAACTACATCGGGGGACGTGCTATCCTCTGGCACTGATAACGTTGCACTACTCTGTTACTCAGTGTAGGAATCGCTTTGGTTAATCACCCCTGGAATATCTCACTAAGCATTTCATTTATCCGTTTGTTCAGATGCATTACTGGCAAACAGGGATTTTAAAATGTGCTTGATTGCATTCTTGAAAAAGCATTTTTATCCAGGCACAGTAGAGTTCCTATGAGTGGAGGTTTTCAAGATGCAATTTGATGGGACTACAAGATCTCCTCTAGACTCCCTCCCTAGCAGCTCACCTGGAAATGAGTTGCTAAGCAAATAGAGACCCTTTTACCAATTCACAGAATTGTTCGGTTGGAAGGGAAGTCTGGAGATCATCCAGTCCAACACTCCTGCTAAGGCAGGGTCACCTGAAGCAGGTGACAGAGGAACACCTCCTGGTAGGTTTGGAATTTTTCCAGAGAGGGAGACTCCATGCCCTCCCTGGGCAGCCTTTCCCGGTTCTCTGCCACCCCCAATGTAAAGAAATTCTTCCTCACGCTGAGGTGGAACTTCTTGTGTTTTAGTTTATGGCCACTGCTCCTTGTCCTATCACTGAAGAGAGTGTGGCACGCCTGTGCAATCCAACAGGAAGGCTGGGTGAGGGAAGTGCCATTCAGCCTCCACTTCTATGCCTGTCTTCTCTGTACAATGATTTAAAAAGAAAAAAAATCTTAAATTCTTTACTAACACACCGTAAGTGTTGCAGTTTCACCCAAAAACAGGTGAACATTTGTGAGATAAGTTATACATACCTCCTACTGTAGGAGGTATGTATATTTACCAGCAGTAAATATTGTCATTCTTTTCAGCCCTAAAAGCAGAACACACGCATTGAAGATTGTTTTCTAAAGCAAAAATAAGATGTAACAAATACCTCAGCAGGAAAAAAAATCAACATACCAATGTCAAGATCCTTTTTTATAACTGTTTTGTGATTACTTCATGCCCTAGTCTAGCCAGTTAATTTTCCTGCCAAACGATTTTTGGGAACCAGGTTCTCAACCTGGAGAAGCTGAAATGACCCCCTGATTTTGTCACATATTTGCCACCAGTCTCATGACACTTGTGCTTCTGTGGAAAGGGCGACCCCTCAGCCCCAAACACCTGCTGTGTTGACGGAACTGGAACGTTTTAGGGACAGAGGGACAGAAAATACCTGGATTTTTATGAAGCCCTTGCCACCTGCAGCTCCTCTCTGCTGTTTCCTTGGCTGTTACTTACTGATGGAGGTCAAGTAGGGGTGCGAGATTGGTGGCAGCCAGGAGCAGGGCCCTCAAGGTGACCTTGACTTCTGGATCAACCATGCTGACTTTTTCCTTCCTGCTTTTCCATTCTCCTGGTTTTGCAGCCTCTGCTGCACCTGGTGAGAAGTTGGTTATGACAAGGGAATGTGCTGAGTCTGCGCTGTCCCCTCCCAGGCTCTGGAAGGAAGAAGCCACTGTCAGAAATAAGGTGAGAGGCCAGCACACCTCACCTTCTCACCACCTTCCTGACATGAAGAGTGTTGGTATGGATGCCTGTGCACATGCTGACCCCCCCTCAAATAACATGGCACACACGTTTTAGTGACCCCTCTGACACTGCCTCTGTGCTCCCTGGGCCAGTAAGGGTTCTTCCACACAGCATTAAAAATTATATTTTTCTGCCCATTTGAGCCCAACCTCTTACCTGTTTCACAAGTGCTTCCAGTATTAGTAAGGGGGAGATTTAGTTAAATTAAAACAAATCAAACACATTAGTTCAATCCCCCCTTTCAGCCCTCTGCCCCCTAGATGGAGGAGTCCCAGCCCCTCCATGCCTGCTCTTTTCCAGCAGTCATTCAGTTGCCTTTCCCTGTTTTTTGTCTCAGCCATTTGCTGCTGGGCTCCTCTGGGGATGCTGGTGAAAAGGCAGCAAGCTGAGTTCCAGGGGGCTGCTGTCTCTATTCTGCTGCTCCCTGTGCTGCTGCCTTTCCCCGGGTGTGCTCCATGCTGCTGCTTTCCATGAAATGTGTCCTGAGCAGAGGGAATAGGGAAGGGGTTGGAACATTCCCCTGCCTATACCTGCCACTGTGCAAGCACCACAAATTAAAACATTTGTGAAAAACAAGGTTCACCTTCTGGGTATAATTTAAAAAAAGTTTAATGAAAAGACAATTAGGAGACAGAAATACAGCAAAAGGATAAAATGGCCAGGTGCCTTGGCATTCAACCAAGAGCACACCTTACTAACAAAGAATTGTTCCTTAAAAGCACCAGTTTGTTGCATATTCATGGATCCCTGTGCATTCCTTTTAAATTTAGATGTTATTTTGCTTAGTTTCAACCCCCGCTTCTCCAGCAGATCAATCATATTATGGCACTTCCTGATAGCAGAGGTTCAATAAATTTTTCTCTTGGAGCCTGGTCACTGTCGTCTTCATCTAGATAAACTAATCTAGGAATGCAGGGGAGGTTTTCTGCTTATTTTTTCATTCATTCTCTGGGTTGTATGTACAAAACCAGTTTTTATTTCAATACCATGCTATAGCCTAAGAAATGTATATGTATCACTCTACTATTTCTAAGTTTCATTATTAGCAGAAAATAAATTATATTAGTACAGCAAAGTTTGTCAACATGATACATATAGCACTCAATTTAATATTTGTGAAAAGCCAATAATATAATATTTCTTTATAACAGAACAGAATTTTTTTTAAAAAAAAACCTAGATGAGGCTGGGCATTGACGCACACACACTCTCAGACATTTTCCCCTATTGCAGTCTCTGGACCACTTCAGGGGACACTGGATGGGCTCTGCATCCCTTTCCTTCCAGGATGATGCTGAAGGCGCTCCATTTCCCATCCTCTCCAGCTTCCCTGCTTTGGCAAGGTGACATTTCCAGAGTTTGCGGCTTTGCTGCCTACCAGTTTGGGTCCCTTTTCTCATAATCCTTTTCCTAAATCAACTCCCAAACCAGTTCCTTCCTCCCTCTGGTTTCCTTGCTTCAATCCCCAACACTGTTGGATGCAGGAAGCCGCCAGTCACGTACTGAAAAAAAATCGCACAACCACAGAGTCGCGGAAACACGGCCAAAAAAAGGAAGTTTTGTTTCCCGAACGCTCCCGACAACCACTGTGGGAAGGAAAACTACAGCTCCCAGCAGGCAGCCGGGAGCCAGGGAAGGGCAGAGTTCACGTTTCCAGGAGGATTCAGGGTGTGCGCTGGTGTCCTGCCACCAAAGGGCCTCTGGCACGGAGCGCAAGGGGAAAGGCCAGCGTTGGCTTCCTCTTGCTACCCCTTTGCTCCCGATCGCCGCCCTGACCGGCTCCGGACCTGCCTGGGTAAGCGTCCGGCTCCACTTTGTTCTGCTGCCTTCTTTCTCCTGCTGCAGTTTCAGCATCGGGAACCCGAAGGGGAGGGACGAGAGCCGGGCAGCGACTGCAGCCCCGCGCCCCCAGACCGTGCGCTGGAGGCTGTGCCGGGGCTCAGGCGTCCCCCGGCGCCCAGCAGCTGCTGAGGAGGCCGGGCCGGAGATTTCTGTGCGGAAAACCGCACGGACCAGCGGGGAAAGTTTCTCGGGAGTTTTCCATGCCGCCTTAGTTGTGCTTGGGAAAAGCTGGGTTCCACCAGCGAGCCCGGCTCTGTCTGTGCCCTGTTCCAAAGTGCTGTAGCAGGGAGGGAATCATCTTTGGAGGGCTGGGACCGCTGAGCCCGCGGCGTGGCTCTGCCCGTCCCACACAGGCTGGCGGGTGGCAGTGACAGGAGCAGCGGGGTCACTGCTCTATACCGGCCTGGCTGCGAGCTGCCAAGTGCCCCAAACCAGCCGGGGCAGCCTGCCGAGCCCCAGAGCCAGGCCTGCCGTCCGGCAGCACTGCTGGGTCCGTCGGGATGAGACAGCAGAGCCTCGCCCCGCTGACATGTCCCAGGATAAATGCGGCTTGCATTAACCCCCCTGGACTGACGGGAAGCAAAATAGCTGACAGCCCCATGGGCTGAAGGTTCATGGTTTTCACCTTGGGAATCGTGGAGGAGGAGCCTCCTTCACCGTGAGTCACGGCTCCTGCCTTTCTGCTTATCAGGTTTGTGGGTGTGTGGTTGGAATTTCCCGGAGCTGGCCGGGATGGTGGCTGTGAGGAGGATAGGACTTGGTCAGCCTCTCGAGCAGCAGGGCCATACAGCTCCGTATGAACATCGGAGAAAGTGAAACCAAACAGTGCAGAAGCCAGAGCTCCAGTGGGAAAAGGAAAATGGAAGAGAATCCAAGCGTGGATGTGCCTGGAGGTAAGTGAATCCTAGGTTTATTCCATCTGCTAGGAAAATCCCTTTGCTACAAGTTTTCAGCAGTGACATGGGAAACCTGTGCAAGAGAAAAATAAACCAGTAAAAGAATCCCATATTTTCCAGGCCAAGGAAAGCAAGCTGACATAATTTTTTAAAGGGTGAAAGATGAACAAGTTACTTTCAGTTTTAGATTCCCATCTGCAACAGGTTTAGACTCTCTGTCCCAAGATGGCAGCACAAGGAATGCTAAAGAGAGAGATCCACGCTGGAAGAACTTTCTTCCCAAATGCTGATGCTTCCCATCCACAGGTGCTTAAATAATAAGCCAGTTGTCCACCACCTGTGGTTGGAAAAACTCTGGAAGAGGCAGGGCAAGGAGTAGTTTGTGCCCAGCATGAACAGCAGGATATATCCAAGTTCCTCATGTTTCAGTTTCTATCTTGTACTTACATTCTGTGGGAGCCTAGTTATGACTAGTACCTAGGAGTGTGTCAGTGATACAGTGATGCCATCACCAGCTGAGGTCTGTCCCAGATAGTCAGAAGTGTTACTGTAATAATCAGCAAGAAAGAATGTAAAAATCATGTTCTGACAAGTTGCAAGTGCAGCTTTTTCTCTGTTTTCAAATTAGAAGGGAGTTCCTTGCCCTTTTATCAGTGTTTATTATGATTATAGTGTAATCATTTATGTCATTGTAGTGCTGGATCATTCATAAGCAATTTTTCACAAATAGTGCCTGAAATTTGAGCTGCACTTTGGTTCTGTAAGAGTCAGAATATGTCACAAATGCTGTTCAGTCACAGAATCTCTCTATTGAATTATGCTCCAGTGTTTTTTTCTAATTAAATGTTGCCATAGCTCTTTGGGAGAGCAGCTCTAGGACAGAAACAGAGACAGAGCATGAGCAGAATTATTTACATTCAAGCAGATGCTTGAAGTGCATTGGCATAACTGTACTCAACAACAGCCTTAGGAATTCTTCAAATCCATTGCTATCTGTGGAAGATGTGGTAACATTTAAGGAAGGAATAGCCTGCCCTTCCCACCTAGGATATAAACTGGGATATTTAATGCTTTAGCATGGCAGCTGTTAAGTTCTGTGGTTTGGATTTGTGGGTTTAGACAAAAAAGTGTTGAAAACAGAGCAGTGTTTTGGCTGTTGCTGAACAGTGCTGGCACAGCATCAAAGCTTTCTGCCCCTGCCCAGAAAATACCCTGGGGTGGGCAGAAGATTGGGCAGGGTGGGAAAAGGGTTGTTGAATACAATATAGCATCATGCTTAGCAACAAAAACTGGGGCACAGGAAGAAAGGAAGGAGAGGATGGCTTCCAAAGTAGCCATTGCTGGGAGACTGGTGTGGCATGAGTCTGCTTGTAGAAGGTGGTGAGCAATTGCCTTTGCATCCTAATTCCCTCCTTCCCTTCACTCAGCTGTATGGATCTCAACCCAAGAGTTTTCTCACTTCTGGTCACTCTGTTCTCTCCCATCTCACTGGGGGTAATGTTTCTGCAGTGCCAGAACTGGGAGTTGTATGAGTGGTGGTAAAGCATTGGGTATTCTTGACTCCTGTATGGCTCACTGGGCTTATGAACTCTGATCCCAACAGCTGGACCAGCCCAGGGTGAGGTGGGGAGCACAGCAGAGTGTCCTGTGCACCAAGAGGCCACCCAGGAAACACCTGGGTACCAAGAGATCACCCAGGAAACACCTGGGCACCAAGTGACAAGCAGGTGGCCTGAGACATCCTGCAAATCAGAGGAGGGCTCTTCAGTGTGTGAATCAGCTGCTGACAGGGGAGACACAACCCTGTTGGGTTCAGCTGGTCCCACACCAGAAGAGAAAGCTGCCCAGGAAACTGAAGTGTTGCTGGAAGAGTCTGATAAGACAAGAAAAGGTGTCTCAGAAAGACCTCTGGAAAAAGAGGATTTGCATGAAGGTGAGTCTCTTCCCATCCTTGGGCTTGATAACTTTTGGGGCTTCACTTAGAGGAGGCAGAGCAGGGGAAAGAGTTGTTGATTCTTGGGCTAAAAGAGACTAAGCCTAGGTCTGTGAATATTATTTCCCACAGCTGGGCTGGGCCATGAGAATGTGGAAAGCAAAGGAGACAGCCCTGTTCACCAGAAGACAGCTGGGCAGTGTGAAAGCCTCTGCAAGGCAGAGGAAGATGCCTCATCAACAAGCAAGGCATGGAGCTCTGACAGTGAAATGACACATTTGGATGTGGCTGGCGTGGAAGATGTCCCCAGAGGCCTCTTGGCTAAGAGCAGCAGTGCCACTCTCCCAGACTGGGAGCCAGAGGCATCCAGAGAACAAGAAACACGGGAGAGTGAGTCCCAAGGCACATTAAGGAAAAGACCAAAAGGTGAGCTGGTGACTGCACACTGCTGCTCTTCCATTTCCTACATTTCCCATAGGCACTGGAACAATAGTTGGGTGAGACCTCTAGTAGCCATTGTCTCTTTCCTGGAGTCAAGCAGAAAAGAAGGTATAAGAAATTAATTGGCTTCTCTCTTTCTCTCTCCTCTGGCTCCTGTCGTGCTTTGAAAAGCCACACTGCACTCTGCATTGTTTTTCTCCTTGCCCAGCCCAAGAGGAGAGAGCCAAGACTCGTGGCAGTATTAACCCAAAGCAGTATTCACTTCTAACTCTTCCCTCAGCTGGGAGCTCCTGCTTTGCTTCCTACAGCTCCATTTACCTGTTCCCTCAGCAGTGAGCGGCACTTTTCTTTTCTCTTGCTGCAGGGGACACCGCCCCAAACCCAGAAACTCTGTCTTCCCTGCAGAACATCACCACCCAAAACACAGAGCAGGAGAGAGCCAAAAATTCCCTCCTGAGGAAAGGTGAGGAAAAGAAGCTTCCCTTGCATGTTACTCATCGACCAGAAGGCACTGATCCTCCAGGAGCAAGTAATAAAGCACATTTATTTACTCTTCTCTCTTGGGACCTTTCACAGCCTCTTCTGAGGGTGTGAGAGAAAAAAAACATCCCCTTAAATACAGGCTCAGTTTGAGCCTATAGTGGCAGCTTCCCCTCCAGCTCTTCAGCCTCAAAAGCTGGCATATTTTCATCATGCTGTGAGTGCCCTGGGATGTCCTGGGAAGTCTAGGGTGGTCACTGTGCTGAGGGTCCCCCTGCCCAGCCCTGCTCTGTCCTGGGGCTCTAAGCAGGAACAGTGATGCTGATCTGCATCAACACATTTCTCCTCTTAGGAAGAGACTCTGCTTTGCCATGGAGAAGGACACAAGCCATGGTGTCTGGGGCTTGCTGCCTTGTGTTTCCTGAGCAGAAGCATGGTGGCCTTTGTTCACTCATAGCATGGAGGAAGGAGGTGAACACAGCACTTTACCTGGGTCAGACACCTCTGGATGTGGTGCTCTGAATGGTCACAAACCCTAAAGAAAACAGAGGAGTGGGAAAAAGAAAGCTTGTGGGCAGCTGCAATTTCTTCAGGAAGTTTTGCATTGTGCTGTAACCTTGCCCTCATTCCTGGAGCTGCAGCCCCCTCACCTGGTGTATTGGAGTGGGAGTTTCACAACACAGAGCCAGCAGTCCCTTCACCTTCCCTGGCCAACTTGCTCCACCTTCCTAGTGCAGGGGAGAAGGTCTGAGAGGGGAAAAATAGCCACTGTAGCTGCTTTCCAGCATGTCACTGCAGGTCACTTGGTGTGGGAATTTGGGACACAGGGAATATTTCTCTGCCTGTCCTGAAAGGTTCTTACCCCCAGGAAAACACTGTTTTTGACCTCCATGCATGGAGAAAGCTTCCAAGGCTTTGGGGTGGAGTGCAAACAACCAGTGTGTGAATTAGATAGTAGTATAGTCACTACTATATACTACAGTATAGTCTAGTCAAATATATACTATAGTGTAGTATAGTCATGTTAGATAGCAGTGTGTCACTTAGTGCAAAATGTATATTTTGGGGTTTATATAGTATGGATGTAGGTGAAAATTCAAGATAGAGAATTGTGGGTGTTGCCTCAGTTTTCCTTCTTCTTCTTCACCTACTGCATTTTCTGCAGTGTTGGGAGCACAAAATTATTGGATAGAATTAGCCACAGTGCAAGTGCTGCGTGAACAGACAAATAATTAGGTATTGGTAGTAAAATAATAACAATAGACATTTTAAGAACGTGGTATCAAGTAATTAGTCACCTTATCTTGTATAAATTCGGACATTGTGAGCCTTTTGAGGCTTTTGCTGGCGTGTTTTCCAAGAGTGCAGAGCCTGTGCCATCCTTGGCTTGAGACTTGTGATAAGAAAATAATAAACAACCTCTAAAGACCGAGAGCAAAGCCCATCTGCTTAGTTTGTGGGTCACACAACTCATTGGGATTTGCAAAACCCCAGCACCCCCCAAGGTGAGAAAAACCCCACAACTCGGGACTGACTCCTGCTCCCCATCTCGTGTCTCCCCCCTGCTGAACAGGGCTTTTCATCGTGGGCTTCGCAGTGCTCGGCTTCTGCATCTTCTGCTTCTGCAGCCCGACCTCCAGCTCCCAGCAGCCGTGCAAGAACCCCACGGTGGAGGCATTCCTGTCCCAATTCGACCAGCTGCAGCACAGGTTTCCTGGCCAGAGCCCCCACCTGTGGCTTCGTGGGCGCAAGTTCCTGCAGAAGCACCTGAACGCGTCCCGGCACACGCAGCCGGCCATCATCATCCTCACAGCCGCCCGCGGCGGCGAGCGGACCCTGCGCTGCCTCAGCGCCCGCCTGGCCGACTCCTATTCGGCCGCCCTGCACGGCAGCACGGTGCAGATCGACGGCAGGGACAAAGCCAGGCTCCACAGCGACCGTGCCAAGCTGGAGGTGGACTCGGAGCTGAGCGCGGCGTTCCAGGCAGGGGGCAGAGCCGCGGTGATTCACCGCTTCGAGCTGCTGCCCGCCGGGGCCACACTCATCTTCTATAAGTACTGCGACCACGAAAGCGCCGCCTTCAAGGACGTGGCCCTGCTGCTGACGGTGCTGCTGGAGGAGGACGCGCTGGAGAGCCACATCAGCCTCCAGCAGGTGGAGGAGAGGGTCCATGATTTCCTCTGGGCTAAGTTCACCAGTACCAGGAGCCCCAGCTCTTATGACCACATGGACTCTGACAAGCTGAGCGGGCTGTGGAGCCGCATCTCCCACCTGGTCCTACCCATACACCCGGTGCAGACCGTCGAGGAGGGGAGCTGCTATGGCAAACCCTAGGGACAAAAGCGGTCAGAGCCCTGAGGAGGGTTGGAAAGGTGGTCCTGGCTGGATTTGGTACTGGCAGAGGCACAAGTGGTGTTAATTCTCTTCCGTTTGTTTCTTGTAGGTTCTTGGGAAGAGTTTGACAGGTACAAGTTGATCCAGGACTTTTGGGCAGCTCAGTCCTGGAGGTGATACACATGCTTCCTTCTGGCAGATGTGGACAGGGATATTTTAGAGTTCCACAGGAGAACATCAACGTGTGGGGAGGCAGGAGGGAAAACAGGATCTTGCAGGTAGTGTTTCTATTAAGAAACAGACAAATAATGTTCACACCTAGTACGACAAAAAGATGCAGTGATTCAGCAGCTCTCTTTCATCTCTCCCTGTCCCTCAGCTTGCTAAAGTTGTGTACATCAGTCTCACAGTATACTTTATCCAGGGAACTGCTAGAACACAGAAAGGTAAAACTCCTCAAAGCCCAACATTTTGAAGGCACGCTTCAAAAAGAAAAGCAGCTTGCCAGTCAAGGGTGTGACCAGTCAGCCCCAGCTGACTCCCACTTGCACAGCCTGACTGACACCAGGCAATACCCAGATCCTCAAACAAACCTGCAATTCAGAGATCCCCTAAAAAACAATTTTAAGAAATTTCAGGTTGTCAGCACTTGAACACTGCTCTAATGGCAGGGATCCCATGATGGGATCCCACCTGCCAGAGAACAAGCTCTAGAAGCAGAGCAATGACACAGTTGCTGCCACCCTGGTAAGTGTGAAGCCTCAAGGGATTACACAGGTAAAAAAATGAATAATAGAATGTAATTTGATGCTGCCTCTCAAGTCCACTCAATCCCTTTGCCATACAAAGGCTGCGTCTCTCTCCTCAGGCCGAAGCTTTCGTCCCACACAACAGACTGTTCTTCACCTGGGTCTCTGATCTGTGGGCAGGGCTGGGAGCCTGTCTGCCAGCCTCTCCCCAGGTGACTTCTGTTGATGAATGTAGGTGTTAACATTGATATTTCAAACCATGTAGAGTAGCACACCAGGTCCTTGCCCTCCAAGGGCACGTTTGCCTCCCTGCCAGGCCAAAGGAGCTCTGGCATCTGCCAAAGTGAGTAGGAGCAGAGCTGGGTTTGCTGGTAAAGACAAAATCTCTGCCATTAACACTAAAAACACTTGACAAAGCAGATTACTTTCTGTGCCTCCATTTCTGCATCCTAGGAAGAGAATTCCAAGTCCTGGAAACACTGTGGTTCCCTGGCACATTGTGTTTTTGCAGGTGCTGCGGGGCAGAGCAGCTCAGGAACACCTGGAGCTGCAGGTTACAGCATTTATTGTACCCCCAAGGGCAACCCCAGGTGCCAGCCCCATGTGCCTGTGCAGAGGGAGCAGCTGCAGCAGATCATGGCTCATTTCCACAGCAGCAGCACAGACTGAGGTTTTGCAGAGACAGACTTTGTATCCAAACAAGAACAAATCCACGCCACCACCACTGTGGTTTTTAGCAGCTGCACATCAGGGTGCTCCTTACAGCAGCTGGACTCTGCTGTTGGATGGGTCTCCTGCCAATAGTGCCTTGCTGATCTGCCCCACCAAGGGCTTGGGGAGGTGCAGCTCTGCATCCTAAAATTCACAGCCTGTCTCTTCTTTCCCCCTGCCATGTGCCTTGACCTATCTCAGGAGATTAGTGGCCCTCAACTTGGAGGAGGGGACAAAAGGAAGGAAGAGGGAGGGTTATTTGTTCATGTTCTGGCCAAAGAACAGACTTTTTGGTTGGTTTGGGACATGAAGACAAGACCATAGGGGTTTTAACCATGATAAATATTGGGCTAAATGTGAGAACTACCTGCTGGAGCCCAGGGCACGGTTTGATACAAGATACAGGTTGCTTCCTCCTCTCCCTCTTTTCTGTTGCTGTACACTACTTTGGTGAGAGAAAACACTGTGTCCTGCTCTTCAGGGTTAAGTGTGAGTGTTGGTCTAAGAACCAGCAGAGTATTAATCATGCTATGCCAATATTTTGATGGAAATCTGTATTTTAATGTTCTCTCTCTGTTTTACATACTGTGTTTGCAATGCATAGCCCAGGTATGCAAGGGCAACTCCCTGTTGCTGAAAGTGTCACCCACCTGAGTTCTTCCAATACAGAGATATTTTTATGGCCTTTTAAAGACAAATATCTGCTTGCTTCTAGAACAGGACTTCTATTTAAAAATAAATGGCGAGATTGTGAAGGAAGCCAGCAAAGTAAGATTGGAGTCTTTCTTCTTAGCTATATTTATTAAGCTAAAGAGATCATCATATTGGGCAAAGTTTTATTTAGGTCAAGGCTGGAGCTGTGCAAACAAAGTGAATATTTGCTTTTCCTGGAAAAACTCTAAACATTTTTCTCAGTTGTTTGGGGCAAATATTTGCAGCTTTTTCAGCTGAGGTAAAATTAAAAACAAACCCCCAAAGAGCTGCTTGATTCAAGTCAGGCTGAAAGACACTGGGGTTTGCATAATACTTAATAAATGAAACTGAAATCCACTGACAACTGAAATGTTTTAGAAATACAAAAAGCAAATACTTCTCATTTCAACACATTGGTTCCACTTGATATTCCACCACCTCAGCACACACAAACTTTTACTTTTTTGACGAATTATTTTGCCCAGCTCTAGCCTAAACAGAGGTCTGGAAAAGAGAGATTTACCCTGTTAGTCTGGATTTTCTTCAGTTCCCTGACAGCAATACTCATAACAATGGCACCTGCCTTCAAATAGATGTCCATGTGATTGATTGCCAGAAGTAAATATCACCCATCTCCTGTTTGATGCCAGAGGACAAAATCTGGTCCTACACCAAAGATTTACATGAAAATCCAGTGTCCCCAGGTACAGCAACGCTGGATACAAAAACCAGGCTGCTTTTTAAAGTCTTGCATGTGAATCCAAGAGCAAGTTCAAAGGGAGCATATGAACAAACTCAGAGGCAGAAAGATGCACTTGTGGTTTTTTGAGTCCCAATCCCTGCAGCAGCAGTTCTGCAGGATGTGTTGCCACGAGGTGCTAAACAATCCTAAAAATCACCTTGAAAATTACACATGAGCACAACTGAGGGGCAAAACCAGTCCTGGAAGGCCAGCCTGGACTGCTCCATCACAAAGTCAGCTCTGATTATCCCTGTGAATGTGCTGCTGTCCTGTGAGCTGATGTAACTTTGTCACCTTCAGCATTTGAAGCCAAGTGGCCCAGCCAGAGCTGCCCAGGTGTAGCACCCTGTGCTGGCTGCAGCATCCCTGACCCTGTGACTGTTGCTAGAGGACACGAAATAGAAGCATGGATTCACAACACAACAGTGAGGTTTGATCCCAATGAGGCAGAAAAGCCTTTATTTCAGGGTTTTGCAACACTTTTTATAAAGTGTTCTGATACAGGTCAACATAATTGGCCAAAGGAACCACCTCTCTGGTCCCATTGGTGGAACAAGAGAAAAACACACTCAGAACATGTGTGTGATATTGTTTTGAGAACCAAAACCTATTTACAAAAAAGTCTTTGAAAGAGAATGTTCCCAAATGATTTTCCCTTGGGAACAGACCTGCCACTGTCAGCCTGAAAACTCTCAGGCTCAGAAAATCCTGTCCACACTGTGACAGCCATATCCCTGCCACATCTCTTGTCACCTTTTTGCACCAGCAGGGAGGGGCTGGAGCTGGAAGAAGGCAGGGCACAAAGAGGAGGAGTGAACCCACTTCAGCCACGTCTCTCCTGTTGAGCTTTAACCTCTGTGAGCTCATCTGCAGCCGAACCCTCCAGCACCTCCACTCACAGGCTGCGCTGCCATAGGGCTGCTCCCTTGGGGGCCACTTTCTGGCCTACAAAACCTCCATTGTAATTGAGATTTGCAGATATTTGGGCGCTGGAATCTGCTTTTGTTTCCCACCTTCCACTCTGCAGGGGAAGCAGCTGTACAATGAGTCACACAAAGGAGCTTGGCCTCTGCCTGTGGGACATGGACCTGCGATGAAAAGGCTCAAAGAATGCAGCTTAAAAGTGTGTTCCCCACAGAGGGAGGGGGCTAAGCCATGGCAGGCATCCCCCTGGCCTCTTGCTGCCTTAGCAGTTGTGCTGAGGCTGAGGAGAGGCTCTGCAGATCCCTCGTGAGGGCACTCAAGAGCTGAGGATCCTCTCAGAGCCAAAGCAGAAGCATCAGGATAGCACAACACAAGGGATGGAAACAGCCTCCACACAGCTCACAGTTCTTGGAGGACTGCTCCATCCCCTGCCCCAGCAGCCCAGGGACCACTCAGACACCTCTGGGAAACAAAAACCAGGACATGGCAATGTCCACAGGGCAGCAGACCTGGCCTCTTCCCACAATGACAGCTTGAGGTGGATGGAGACCCTGTTTTCTGTGCTAACAGAGCTGAATCCTTAGGGCTGCTCAGAGCAGTAGAAGGAAGGATCAGCCACAGTCCTGGGCAAAGCTTGTGTCTGCAGAGTGCCCGGACCACACAGGTTCCTCCTCACAGGGAGAGAAATGCCCAATTGTTCCCGCTCCCAGGGCCAGGAGGGGCATCTGTTCTGAGCACCAAGCTCCAGCAGCACCAGGAATACCCACAGAGAAATAAAGAAGTGCCTAAAGACCTCCCCACACCAGCCCAGTCTCACATACATTCTTAACTCTCAGCCTCTATAATTATGATCCCAAGATTTCCCCAGCTGCTACCTGTGACAGGTGAGTTGTGAGCAGAATAAATCCCTTCAGGTCATGTTCAGTCACAAACACTGCTTCTCCATTCCAGAGGCCTGTGGTTCCCCTCCTGATTGTGTTTGGAAGATTTTCTGAGAAACTGCTGGCTGATGGAACCAAATCCAATGAAACAAGAGGTTGAAATAATCCCAGGCAGCTTCCAGAGGGCAGGGGATGAGTGCGAATCAGTCCCAAGCAGGAATGCCATCCTATAATGAAAACCACTGGCTATGGAGAGACATTTGGGATGAAATCATGGGTGCTGCTACAGGGGAGATCCTCAAACTCATTAATTTAAACATTTTAAACATTGCCTGGTGGCAGCACAGACCTTTCTGTTAACAGGACACATGAAACTGGAAAGCAACTGGGGAAAAGCCCCTTGTGATGGAAGAACTGAATGCAAGACCACAAAGGTCTGCTGCACATGCCAGGCTCAGTCTGTTCACACATCACATATCCCACAGCAGAACCAGCTGGCCCAATTAGGAAGTGGCAGCTTTACTTTACGGCCTGAATAAAGACAGGAAAAAACAAAATTAATTGAGAGAATTGGATTGGAAATTATTGGGAGCTTGGGAGTAAGTTGTGGTGGCTTTGTTGACAAGATTTAAAATGTATTTAATCAGTTGAGCAATGCCACCAAACCTTCCCAGATACTGGTTAATGTGAGGGGTGTCTCAAGACTACAAGGGGAACCTTTATCTCCCATATCCTTGCACCCACACTGACTGAGGGTAATTCAAAACCTCCTTTGCACCTCGAGGAAATAAACACATTGCCTAAACTCAGGATGTGAAATGACAAGCAGCATTTTAAACATTGTCTTTCTGCCTTCCACACTGCACTTGTATCACACCCCTGTGAGCACAGGAGGCTCAGGAGTGATGAAAGGGGATGAAAGCAAGAAGGGTCAGGAGAGACTGTCACGGAGGGGCCCTGGAGGGGATAGCATTGGAGGCCATCTGGATTTGTCCCGTCACGCTCCCGCAGAGCCTCACACGCAGATCCCCCTCTCCAAATTGTTAAAAACGGGAGCAGACTCCCGGAGCTGAGAGTGATTTCAGCATTTATTGTAAAAAGAAAAGGCCCAAAGCCTGGGGGCCCAGGGCCAGGCAGGGCTGTTCCCGAGGATGCTGCAGCAGCAGCACTGGGCTGCTCTCAGCAGCGATGTCCCCGATGTTCCAGGTGGGGCTGCACGGCTTCCTCTGTTCAGATGCCCCTTTTTATCCTGGTTTTTTTTGTATTTCTGGATTGGTTTCTGTTTGGATCCTTTCATTTGCGTGAAGGTTTAAGTGGCTCGATTGGCCCATCACAGCTTTTGTTTAGGCTGGCTAGTTGGGCTGGGGGGTGGTGATTTTCATATGTGGTATTTCTTATAATTACCCCTTTTACAATATAATAACCAAACCAACATGACATGCTTAACAATTACTTTACAACAGTTTCTAACTTATTTTTAACAAAAAGCATCCGTGCTGCACAGCCTCCTTCTGCCTGCCATGGCTCCTGCTCTGACGCTGCTTTTGAGAGGGGCTGGAGAAGATCAGACACACTGAAACTCGCTCAGCTGGAGCCAGCCAGTCCCCCTTGTCTCCTTAGGCACAGCCTCTCCCCCACCTCCGTGCCCTCCACAATTCTGCTTATCAGCGGGGCTCCGGAGGAACATCACACGAGGCTGCAGCAGGGCAGGACAGCCAGGAACTGACTGAAGCTTTTCCCCCCTCCCTGCTTTTGCAGGCACAACCGTGTTCTTTGTCAGCGCTTCTCACCCTCATTTTCTCCGGCTGAAGCAGATCGCCCCCTCCTCCCCTTGCCCCTCCCTGCCAGCACACAGCTTTGATCAGGAGTCTCCCTGCTGACATCCCTGTCTTTCCTCTCCCCTCCCTCCACCTTGAGGCTGAAACCCTCGGTGTGGGAGCGATGAGGACTCGGATATCCTCTCCACACTAATTACAGCACATCTGGCAGGCAGAACCCGCTGCTCCCCCGGCCGGGGACACCCGATGCCATTTCTGCACAGCCGCTGGCCAGGGATCGCAGCAGGCAGCTCCCGGGAGGGCCGAGGTGTGCCAGCACCTGGCAGCATCTCGCCAAAAGCTGCCTTCTGACCACCAGCACAGCAAGGGGCAACCCGGAAAGTAGGGAGCAAGAGAGCTGAGAGCCTCTTCCAGTGCCTAAAGGGGCTCCAAGGGAGCCGAAGATGTTTTGTTAAGGGCATGGAGTGACGGGACGGCGGGCAACGGCGTGAAACTGCCAGAGGGCAGGGTTAGATGAGATATTGGGAAGAGGTTCTTCCCTGTGAAGGTGGAAAGGCCCTGGCAGTGGTTGCCCAGGGAAGTTGTGGCTGCCTCATCCCTGGAAGTGTCCAAGGCCAGGTTGGATGAGGCTTGGAGCAACCTGGGACAGTGGAAGATGTCCCTGCCCACGGCAAGGGATGGAACAAGATGGTCTTTAAGAACCCTTCCAATCCAACCCATTCCAGAATCCTGTGATTCAACCACGACCCCAGCAAAAGCAGCTCCCCATGTCCTGGGGGACGCTGTGCTCTGTCCCAGCACGGAGCACAGGCTGCTCCAACCCGGGCAGAGCGATGCCCTGGGAAGCAGAGCTTGCCTACAGCGGGCAGGATGGATGAATCGGGTAGCAAAAGAGTTTAGTGCGGGAAGAAACGAACGGAGAGCTCCGCTTGAGAGCGAGGGGCAGCGCGGGTGGCTCCGCAGGGACCTCTCGGTGCGGAGCCGCTGCGGGGTCGCTGCGGGGTCTCGGGAAGAGTCGCGCAGAGCGGCGAGAGAGCTCCGAGCTCCAGGCGCGGCGGCAGCAGGGCGGTGCGAGGAGCGCCCGGCCCCCATCCCATCCCCATCCCATCCCATCCCATCCCTCCATCCCTCCCCCGCCGAGCGGCCGCAC